>VXBJ01003382.1:313183-400540 GCA_013400055.1 Nycticryphes semicollaris
AAAAAAAAAAAAAGATGTATTCCATGCCAGGAAATGTGAATACTTCCAAAAATACAGCAGTTTATCAGAAGACAACAATTTCCCCTCCTGTTTGCCTTCCAAGGATTTAGCTGGGGAACGTTCACCTGAGCAAGCTAAAATCTCAACCTACAGCCACAAGGAAAAAAAAAAATTTAAAAAAAAAAAAAGAAAAAAAAGCACATTATTCTGCAGGGTGAATTCCCACGCTGTGGCTTCTCCTAGCAAACAGAGCACCATCTCTCTCCAACAGGGTAAATAACCCAAGCCTTCAGGAAGCCAAATATGTTTAGCGAGTGTGTGCTCTCCATCGCTGCCCTTATAATGAAGGATACGTCAAAGTTGGACACTGCCTTAGTTACCAGTGCTCGGCTACCCCCTGCTGGGCTGCCACGTAGCGGGCCTCTCCGTACCATCAGGCAGCCACTGCAAAGCGCTCCGAACACCGCAACTTAATCACTGGGACGAGCTTCCTCAAACAGACTGGGCTCCGAGTTTTTACTCCCACTCTGTACTGAGAAATGACGCAGTCTGGTCAACTCAGATTAAAGGGAGGGCTGGATATGGCACCATGAGTCTCTCTATTATTTATATCAAGTGGGGAGTTCTCATACATTTTGCCCAAATTCTAGTTTGGTGCAAACAATTTAAAGACACAGTGATGCACTGAAATGCCAATAGCTACACTCAAACAGCAAACAAGCCCCCAACACATGAACATCCAGAAAACCAAATGTTTTCCTAGTAAGTATAAAACTCTGAGGCAGCAAATTTCATCCTCTAATTCAATATAAATCGGGTGAGCACATCTTAAACACTTTGCTCAGCGTTTGCTTTAAAAAGCATTCCTCAAATACAATTCAGAATAGAAATTCCTGGTATTTATGTAATTTATGTATTCTGTAGATAAATTAAAACAGTAAAATGTGCTGCAAGATATGTCCAAACAACTAACAGTTCCTGTAAACCAAAAATATATAAAAAAACGTAAGTGAAAAGGAAAAGATTAGTTGTTTTAAGCTATAACACAGCTGTATGGAACAAAAGCCAGAAATATGTAAAATTAAATGGGATTTTGGGCCGGGGATGGGGGGGAGAGTCTGTGATAGGGTTAAGTTTACTAGTAATTCAAATCCTTTTTTCCAAGTTGCAAAATGTTGTTACTGACACTTTCTTTTTTTCATTCTGTTTATTTTTGCAGACAAGGCAGAAAAGAAACTGACATTTGAACTATATAAACAGAGGCTGCATATGCAGGCTTAGAGCTCTTGTTTTGCCAGTTACTGCTCCTACGTAGCAAAGGGTAAAAAAAATGGCAAATATCCCTTCAAACATTTATTAGCATCACATAAATGGTAAAATTCTATTTACCGACAGATTAATAAAAGCCTGAATTAGTCTCTAACCTCTTTGATTTTTAAATGGTGGTAAGATACTGTCACCCCTTGTTCCTTTATCTAAATACAGCATGTGCAGCAAACAAACATTTCCCTTGTGTTAGTGCGGGAAAAGGGAAGGAGTTTCCATTAAATAGAGTTGTAAAGGCATCATGTTACTCGACTGGAGTCACATCTCTGCTCTCAACTTTTGTCCTTTCTGCTGGCTGTCCTCTGCAGGAGGAGAAGCTGCAGTGGCAGCCTTTGGGGCAGGAGGGGGAAGACGGGACACCAGGCAGTCTGTTAGTCAGCAGGGGCCGTCAAGTGAAGGGGACGGGTTATAATCCATGGTGCTCAAAATCTAGACAACTAATCTATTTTTTTCCTTCTCTATTTAGATTCTGGTTTGCTCTCAGGATGGATAACCTTTACGGAGTTTCAGTCTTGAAAGGACTAAAGTGTGAAAAATAGCATTTCAAAGCTACAGGCCAACAAGGAACAGAGGGATCCGATCTCTCAGCTGCTACTATTGACAGAAGGCCTTTGCTTTACTCAAAACTGCTTTGCCTCTGCTATGGACCTGCCCACAATTTATTTGACAGTGGGAGGCACCAGAACCTATCACTGATCTGACAAGTTTCCATGCAGCTCCAGCCCCAGCTTTGCCTCTGTTGTTTAGCGCTGGCCATACACTGCTGGAAAACAAACAGCGCCTGGGAATCATTCAGCCAGGAAATAACACTGGTGTCTAGTGAGAGAGTGGATGGAAGAAGAATAGGTCTGTTCTTCCCCGGCAGGGGAGCAGGGAAGGAAGGGATGGACACCCCCCTCCATCCTGTCCTGCAGTCCTGGCTCCTAAGTGCACAGGACTGGAGGAAAAATCCTGTGTGCCACAGGATACCACCACACTTCATCCCCAGGCTTTTCCTGAGAGTTCCTGGATCTTGACCGAGCAGAAAGCCAGGAGCAGACTGGGATGCACATCCAGAGTTCAAAGCTAAGAAACACTGGCAGCTCTCACTGTTCAATCTTATATATTCTTTAGGTTTGTCTGTATCATGGAATCACAGAATGGTTTGGGTTGGAAGGGACCTTGAGAATCATCTTGTTCCATCCCCCTGCCATGGGAAGGGACACCTCCCACTAGACCAGGATGCTCAAAGCCCTGTCCAACCTGGCCTGGAACACCTCCAGGGTTTGGGCAGCCACAGCTTCTCTAGAAAACTTGGGCCAGGGTCTCACCACCCTCACAGCAAAGAATTTCTTCCTAATACTTCATCTAAATCTCTCCTCTTTCAGTTTAAAACCATTACCCCTCAATACTGTGGCTCCACTCCCTGACCAAGAGTGCCCCCCTCCCCCCGCCCCAGCTTTCCTGGGACGCCTTTAGGGACTGGAAGGGGCTCTAAGATCTCCTTGTTGCCTTCTCTTCTGCTGGCTGAACACCCCCATCTCTCTCAGCCTGTCCTCATAGCAGAGGTGCTCCAGACCTCTGATCAACTACTGGTCTTCTTCATGACAGCTCATCTTCACCTCTGCATCCCCTTCCAGCTCTCCCATAGGCTGGCTTTCCTACTCCAGTCTTCTCCCACAGGTTCCTTTTTGGCTTTTCCAAGCTTTCCATCATGACTTTTAATGGCCCAGTCCTGGGTTTACAAGACTCTATTCGCAGATAACTCCATCATTTTCTTACAGGCTCTAATTGCACAGATCTTTCCTGGAGCTACATAAACTCTAACTAACGTCATCTCTAACCTTAGTTACCCCTCTGGTAGCCTGCTAGTAGAGTTCCTTCTCAGCTTCTGTCCTCACTCTCTTGCAGACATCTTTTTCTGGAAGGTGTTAAATCTCCTCCAATCTGTCAGGCATTGCACAGTCACTCTGCTCACATGCACAGCTACCTAGATTCTTCGATGAAGTCTCATCACTGTTTTGGAGGGTATGTCTGTGTTAAAATGTGCAAGATGGATTTTCTTGCTGCTCTCCTGGTGATAAGTGAGGAATGTAGCAACTAGGTAATCTGGGAGAAATGGGAGAATTCCCAGTATTGGGAATTATTACTCCTGCACACAGGAATAATTTTCAGCTATGGATATAAGCAGAGGAAGAATACAAAAGATATTCAGACTATATTGGATATGAGGAAAAAAAAAGTGAGAGGTGCTAACTCAAGGGATAAGGCAGTGGTCACAGGTGGTTTAGGTCCAGAGATTTAAGTTCAAACAGACAGAAGGATTCAGGCTGGAGTATCTGTAAATCAGTAACAATAGCAGAACAGATCTCCAAACACAAATAAGACATTCCGAGGAAGCCACTGCTATCCCACTACTCCCACCAATGTGCTCCACTGTTAGTTGTGATAGGCATCACCACAGTTTCCATCAAAATCAGTGACTCACAGTGACAAGATGCATTCTGGATCTAACATCTGGCTGGAATTTTACGCATACAAAGTCTGTGATTTGTACAAACAATTACTTTAGAGGAACAAAAATCTCTGCAATTCACCATGTCATAACCAAACCATCTGTCCTACAGGCCACTACAGGATCATGCGGATGGAATAGCAGGCAGAAGGTAGCCCATTGTGTCCAATAAGTTTGGTTCAAGATACCTGGATTGGTCTGGCATGATCGCTAACGGGAGTATATTCACATTACATTGTAGGTTCATTAGAGACCGAAGTTTTTCTGCTGCCAGCTGACTTATACCCATACCTTAGCAGTCAAAAGTGTAAGCCTAGCCACTGAAGGTCTGTCCACCCTATAAAACCAAGAAAATTAAGGCTGCCGAATACAAGAATTGGTATTTTATATGTAAAGCTGCATGCATAAGTGGTACTAGTAACATTCCTTCATTTCTCAAAAAACTGGAAGCATTGAATATATGAAATTACTATGTTTCTTTTAGCCACAGAGAAGCTAAATCCCAGATTATGTATGTTCCATTCAAATCAAGTGTTTAGAACCTATCACAAATTTGGTTCCTTATATGAATGTGAGTAACTTCATATACATACAGCACTCTTGCCAGAGCAAATTAATGTTGAAAGCTGAGACACTTCCCTTAGCCAAGTTGTGAGTGCCCTTGCCTAGAGCACAGATAGTGTATGTGGCATTTCCAAGGGGCTGCCCCGCAGAGTGAGCTTTGCTGGGTTCTGTCGTGTTCCCAGAGAAAATAAAAAAAAATTAATAGGCAGCAACACAAACATATCCCTTGCTGAGAAGGAGGCCTTTTAGATAACATGCACTATGTCATTCTAGTCCCCCTCACTTGGCAAGACACAGGCTTAAAATATATTATGTTAAGATAAGAGTTTGTCCTCACATGGTTTTAGCATAAATGACCTTCATTAACAGGTCATTTACATTATATCTCTTGGCCTTAAAGCAGGACGAGCTGCACCACATTATCAGAATGACAGATATTTGTATAAGCTGCTCTTCAAAAACTCCAGTATAGATCCAGCAACGTACCCAGACAATTTGTTATACCATGCCACTGTGTCTTCACTCCGCGGAGCATCTCACATTGGCTACAGAAAGATTCCAAAAGGCTTAGGGGCTAGTATGACAGGGAGAGTAGGAAAGGTCAAATAAAGACTGTGTCCTAGTTGGGCAAAATTAAAGAGTATTCGTTATTTAATTATTATGTTATGAAAGCAAGTGAAGCCCTGGGGTTAGCTCTGCACTCCACTATGCGCTCTGCCCAGTGACAGCATTTCAGGTAATCAGCACACACAAGTGAGGAGACGCTTATCCAAGGTGATACAAAAGCAGCCTCTATCATCTCTCCACACTCTTCAACACTCACAGCGAAGTGTATGAACAATCTGTATAATAATAACCTACATCTGCGGTTCACTGACCAACCTTTCTCCACTTCTGTGGAGAAAGCAGCGGTTGCTACACATGCAGTCAGCGCCGGAGCAGAGGAGCAGCCTGTGCTGGCTAGCATTTTAGCTCCAGCAGCAGTAAAACTCAGGGCAACTTCCACAGGGGTGACAGAACTCAGTGAAAAGGCCAGGCTGGATGGGGCTCTGAGCAACGTAGTCAAGTTGTAGGTATCCCTGACCATGGTAGGAGGTTGGAACTCAATGATCTTTAAGGTCCCTTCCAACACAAACTATTCCATTATTCTATGAAAAATACAATAACCAAAGGGGGTTTATTTTAAATTCCATACTCATTTGTAAATTTAAAAGATTCTTTAATAGGCAATGGAGTTTTAGCACTTTTTTTGAGAAAACCATTGATTAAGAAGGTGGAAGACCTCAAGGATTTTTCTTCAGAGATGTTGGTAATGCTGAGCCAGAAAGAGGTGTTTTTATTGTCACGGCCATGGTGACACTGTGCTCACCAACAGAGCAACTTATGTCACATTTAAAAATCAGGAATTCCTCTTTTTTCCCCTACTAACTACTGGCACACTGGCCAGCACATGAGCAAACCCGCCAAGAGCAATGTGTTGTCCAATGTCATTTTCATCTCCCAAAATGACTTAGTCTGACTTTTCATGCCACTCCCAATCTATTTCATGATGTGCACAAGGTTTACATGAGCAGCACCCCTCTCTAAGGCATTGCAGCTAATACTAAAAAAGGCTCCAAGTCACCAAAGTATGGAAGCCTGGCTGTGGAGCACACATAACCGTGTTGTGATGGTATTTCCGAAGGGCTGTCCTTTAGGAGGCAGAGAGATGTTGTGTTGGTATAACACTAGTGAGTAAGGCAGGCAAGATTATTAATGGGATAACAATTTTTTTTATATATATTTGCATGCACAGCCTGAAAACATCTTTTCTTCTTTTTTCTCCTTTTTTAAACTTAGGCCCCTGCAACCTCCAATGAAAGCTTTTCTATTGACATAGTAACAGAAGAGTACACTTTAACTTACACTTTTTCCATGAAGCAGATGTCTTTTCTTGTGAGAATTGGCATATTTTTACCCTTAGAATGATCTCTGCTTTTATATGCCTAATTAAATTTTAGAGGTCCCTTGCTTAAATAAAGATTTATTAGCTGTTAAAATTGTAGCATAATTCTTCTGCCACCTACACGCTATCCTTTAACGTATTTACAAGCAGACTGGCTTATCCACTATAAAAAAAGGTGGATGATTTAATGTTGTTATGCTATTGGTGTCAATTACTAAACTTCAGCCTCACAATAGAGCTTTCTGAAGATACTACTACTTAACACCGAAACTGTCAAAACACTCCAAGAAAGAGAAGCTGTAAGCCTTAGACATCGAGTCCTTGAAACAGTTCCACTAACAGAGGCAATCTGTAGGTTTCAGACTCACGTTTGGACTCTTCCACAGCCATGATATGGTCTTAACACGTCACCAAATGGAGAAGGAATCCAGGGAATTCTTTAACAGAGATGAAATCTGCATCGTCAGAAGCACCTACTAATACACTGCTTCTCATTTCTCTTTGTGCACGAGAAAGACAAAGCATGTATATAGTATCTTGGCACACATAAATTTCCATATACTGACAGAAAGACAACAGTAACGCAGCACAGCACTGTGCTTGCCAAACAATGGGAAATAAGTTCTTTATAGTTCTGGGGCTTGGGTTTTGGTTTTTTTAAAGCTCAGTTATGTATTTACCAGGATTAGAAGATTAGTGTTTTGTTGGTCTTTCATTAATTTTACTTCATTAAAGTCCTGCTTGCTATACTTATTTAGATCACAGGGAATATCCTTTCCACTGAGCTATAAACCCTCATCTCTCTGCCCTCTACACTGACATCTTTGCACCTTGTAAACACCACTACTATACGCAATTGTGTTCCATGTGTTTGTCAGATTGCATCAGGAACACTGAATTTCATCTTCCTGCTAGAGTTTTAATACTGTTTGAATAAAACAAAAGCTTCTGGTAATTTCAAATATACTTTAAGTGCAAGAGATGACTCATTTAATTTCACCCTTCTAGGTCAGGATCTCTTTAAAAGTCACAAAAAAAAAACGGGCACTCAAAAAAATGCAATATATTAATGTCATCCGTTGGCCTCACAAATAAATCAGCATACAAAATCCCCTCTTACTGAAATTTGTCACAGTAAACATCAGAAGCTGTAAAGTGAAGCTCATAGGAAACTGTCTTTTTGTGTGATTTGCATGCATGCACAGACACACTCATGAACACACGGGCGCTCCATCCTTAGCTTTGTACTTTGCCATGTATGTGCTACAAATTCAGAGAGAAATTGATACAGCCAAGATGCCACCAAAGATAATAGTAAATTTGGAATACACACAACTGAAAAAGCCTAGTAAACTTCAGTTTTAACTTAACATTTTTAAGATAAATACATATTGTTCCCTTGCCTTGCACTCTTAATTATGGTCACTGGCTGCTGATACTCTATTTTTCACGCACATATTTCAAGGTCTATATAAAATGTTAAATGCATATAGAGGATACCATGTGCATATACACAAGGCGGACATCTGAAGCCCTCTACCATCAACAGCAGCATTGGAAGGACAGGCACAGCCACAAGGGCAGCCACAATCATAGCTGAGTCTATAGGACCCTCTCCAGGCAGCCCCTGAACCACAGACAGATCAGAATTTATCCTCGGGAGCCAAGTTGGCCACATCCACTGGGATCTGAATTGACCGGACAGCATTTCTGGGCTCCCTCTGGCACTAATTCCAAGAGGAGGACTCCAGGGACTGGGAAATCCACTCAACACCATTACCGACAATCCTGAGCAGGTTGCTATTTGGCTTGTTTGGGGAATGCAAAATTCCCAGTTGAGAAAGTGCGGTAGAGATCTGAAGATATTTAGGTATTTAAAGTGCTAAGACTAACAGCCTTACTGAGAAAACATCAAAGGGAACAACTTTTGGAAATCAGTCAAGTGAGGAGGGCTAAGTCTCTAATTCTGATTTAGTTTTCTTTCTCTCTTTTTGAGGTAGAGGTAACAGTACCTATTAAGGTGCATATAAGTGTAGTATTCGGACAAGTTATCTTCTAATATCATCATTTACAAAACCACTGTGGCATGTTTATCCAAAAGAGTCCTCTGAAGTAATTGTTTCTGTAAAGAATTATCCTTCTGTATGATCATGGCTGTCAGGCAGAAAAATATTCACGTATTTCCAAGCAAGGACAAAAATGTAATGGTATCTCCCTAACAACAGGTTCATCTTCTAATATCACTGCATGTATTCCACCACTTAAGAGTTGATGTTTCCGATGAACACAGGAACAGCAACAGTAACAAGGTAAACCAGCTGATCTTTATATCAGTTTTCCCTGCAAAATACCACTCTAATGGAAGATCTCTGACACTTGGTGACAAGGTTGGAATTTTCACAGGAGTCATCCAGTTCTAAGAAATACCATAGGAATTACAAGTGAAGTCCTATTAATCATTATTATAAATGATTAATCATTAATCAATCTCCTCAGTAAGGGAAATAGCAGTTCCCAGCTTTTCATTGCATTTGTGTCTTTAGGGTCTCACTAATTCAAGACACCTGTGCCAGCCCACAGCACTCACATCTGTAGCACAGGTTGCCACATGGGCATGTCAGCTGTAGGCACCGTGTCATCTCAGACAGCACATGTACCTCTGCAGTTTCCTAGACACACCACTGCTACTTGCAATGGTCATGGGAGTTATAGAGCATCACAGGCTGGACAAGGATGAGAGTCCTCATTAGGACTCTCTAAACCAAACCAATAAAACAAACAACTAAAGCACATTCCCATACACTCCCCCCCAAAAAAACACACAAAACTCCCCAAAAAACCCCGATCAAACCAACAAGCCCAAACTCAACAACTCTCAACACTGAAAATATGAATCACATGTAAAGTGAAGGAGCCTTATTTTCCCAAATCTGCAGCTGGCCTGACTGGGTGTCTCTGAGAAGCGTGAGGTCCAGCTTATCCGAGCAGATCATAAAATTACAGAATGGTTAGACTTGGAAGAGTCCTTGAAGATCATTTAGTCCCATCCCCAGCCATGGGAAGGGACACCTCCCACTAGACCAGGATGCTCAAAGCCCTGTCCAACCTGGCCTTGAACACCTCCAGGGTTTGGGCAGCCACAGCTTCTCTAGAAAACTTGGGCCAGGGTCTCACCACCCTCACAGCAAAGAATTTCTTCCTAATACTTCATCTAAATCTCTCCTCTTTCAGTTTAAAACCATTACCCCTCATCCTGTGGCTCCACTCCCTGATTAAGAGTGCCCCCCAGATTTCATGGGACGCCTTTAGGGACTGGAAGGGGCTCTAAGATCTCCTTGTTGCCTTCTCTTCTGCTAGCTGAACACCCCCATCTCTCTCAACCTTGTCCTCATAGCAGAGGTGCTCCAGCCTCTTTGATCAAAGAGATCACTTGGGGGCTCCAGAGCTGGTCATGGCACTTCAGGCAGGGTCTCCCCAGAGCAGAGCAGAGGGCCAGAATACCCTCTCTCATACCTGCTGGCCACACTGCTGGGGATGCAGCCTACGATGTGGTTGGCTTTATGGGCTGCCAGTGCAAGTTGCCAGCTCATGTTGAACTTCTCAGGCACCAACACCCTGAAAGTCCTCAGGGCTGCTCTCCAGTCATTCTTCCCCCAAAGTGTATTTGTGCTTGGGATTGCCATGACCCATGTGCAGGACCTCGCAGTTGACCTGGCTGAACTTCATGAAATTTGCATGGGACCATCTCTGAAGCCAGCCCTAGTCCCTCTGGATGGCATCCCTTCCCTCCAGTGTGTCGACTGCCACACACAGCTTGGTGTCATTGGCAAACTTGCTGAGGCTGCACTCAATCCCAACATCTGTGTCACAAACAAAGATGTTAAACAGCACCAGTCCCAGTACCAGTAGTAACCTTCAAGTGGAATAAGGTCACACCATGTTGACATTAAACAGATCACCATTGCAGATAGAAGGGGGCAGGTTACTCACAAAACTCACATGGGCTTGGAGGAATGACACAGGGGAGGACAAACAATAGGTGCAGGGGAAAAAAGAAAGAACAGAAAGCAATGGGGAGTACTGGAGGACACAAATCACACCGGTCCTTAACCATTATGGTCAACAGTGTTCCAAATTCACGGAACTCCATTACAAAGCACACAAGCATAAGAGACAAAGATATAGGTACATGCGCACAGTCCCTATTTCAACTCAGATTTTTCTCCCAGCAGTGATTCTAGGGAATGAGAGGACAACTGAACAGCTTTGCCAGTTGACCGGAACTAAAAATGGACTTTTACTACTCCTGAAGCAAGTCAGATCACAGAGAAGGGGTAAAAAAGATGGACTGCAGGATATATCCCTTTTCCATCCACCCATAAAATCCCATTGCACATACCCCCTCTACCTGCTTTATGAATGTAACAACAAGAATAATGATTGCATTATTCACAGATTTTGTCAAGAGGAATGAAATCCTCAAACTTTAATATCATCCCATCTAAACCACTCATTTATTTGTGATGCAGGGTCTTATGCAATGCACCAGAGAATGAGTCTAAAACCGATCCTAGAAATACAGTAAAAGTCTCCTGCAGCATCCTGGGGACTCTCCCATTAGCTTGTAAAATGACATTAAATGAGTTTTTGAAGAAGTGAAGAAGAAGAAGGAGCTGTTGCTAGGACATTTAGTCTATCAAAACACAAATAACTAATGGTTGAAAATACTTTTTGTTTAATAATTGCTGTTCTTCATTAGTGTGAACCAAGGGCACAGACTATCTGAGACAATAACATCTGCACCCCATATTTCATTATCACCAAACTTCACATTTCACACAAAAGCATAGCTAGCAAAGCCTTACAGCTTTAATTAGTTTCTGCCATAGCTGTGAAGGTCAGCCAATTATTGTGTGTGAAATTTCAATATGAAGCGGCTGAATTGGAGACAGCATTGCAACATTGTAAAACTCTGCAATGCTGTAAATCTAGCAGGATAGCAGCTTAAAAAAAAAAACGCAAACCAACACAAAATAACATAAATTAATCATCAGGTATGCACAGCTTCAAGGATCATTGGCTAATTTAACATGTGTTAGAAGGAGAAAAAAGGGAGGTAATTTCTGATAGTGTCTTACACTTTGCAGAGCTTTTTCTTATCAGTGTCACTAACCATGACAAAATACTTAGTTGGGTCCTCATTTCTGCAGGGAAAACAGAGGTTTTGTGGGATTCAGAGTCCTGTCAAAAGAAAACAATAGCACCGAGCAGACAAACTTCAGCTGTATAGAATGAGGGGCATGAGATGTCCAAGCATGTCCTGAAAAATCAGGTGTTATCTTTTGAAAGATGATCCATTAGCCTCCAAACTCATGGTTGGCTTTTCAAAATCTTGAGCCAAATACCTTATACTTGGGTGTTTGTGAAAACATATATATAAAAATTTGGATTCAAATGATACACAAGTAATCAATACCCCAGCTAGCACTGAGGAAGTAGCAAAGGATAGAAAACGATGCACCTATCTCCTACCAAAGACACTGCCTCTTAGCACATATTATTCTTGCTAAACAGCAATAATTCATGCAGTGTGCTATGCTCTGGGATTACAGATGTGCAGAAAGTCTAACCTGAACCTTGAACATACTCAAGACCAGCCTTACTCAAAAGTCTGGCCAACAGTTGTTCATCAACATGTATTTCTTTGCCCCTTTCCACATTTTTTTAAATAGATTTGACTAAATTTCATCATTTGACGTAGCAAATAGCAAGATCTTCAAAAATGCACTTCAAACTTATCATTTTATTTGTATACCACAAATGACATGCTGTAGGTCAAATAATAACAATACAATGGTTCTATACATCTAGCTCCAGTGAACTAAGACTCGCTCTTGATTACAAATTTATAGGTGAGACTCACCAGTTTCATTGGGAGAAACAAGGGAGGGAGTGAAACTTAGGGAATTCATTTATTTTTTGTATCGTTCCTATGCTCAGGCCCTATTTTTCCAAATGAAATGATCTTGACAGAAAATATATGCAAACTCATTTTTAATCTAGCCTGGGACAGCACATGCAGCTCTAGTAAGCACCACGGCTTCATTCATGTGGAAATACCTGCATGTTCATATGTATATATGCACATCACAACCAATTCCCCCTTCCTCTGCCCCATTTTTCCCTGCCATTGGGAGGACCAGATAAGTAGTTATGCAGAGCCTCTGCAGACCATGTAGAACCAGTGAGGCTGTTTCACCACTCAGATTCTCGTCTGACTTCCTTCTTCGCTGGCACAAAGCACATTTGCAGATACAATGTGACTCACAGCAGTTATTGCCAAAAAAACCCACCACCAAACAAACAAAAAACATAGCTAGCCTTAGAGGCTCAAGAACATTTGCAGGCTCCTACATCAATGCCTGTATTTCTGACGTTACCAAAATCCCCAGTTTTCAGTTACTTCAGCCAGAGCATGGGTGATGGTCTTCCTCCAAACCAGCCAGTCCCAACACATGACTATAGAGAAGCTGAAATAAATATTCACACACATCATAGATTATTTAGAATTAAAACCATCACCATATTTTTTCCTGCTTCTAGAACAATCCCTTTAATGAAACCCAACTGAAAGAGAGATTGCAAAATAGTTGGGGAACTGCTTCCTGCTGCACCTTTTCCAAGATGTACAAATATATCCATGTATGGAAAAAAACCAAAAGTAAAGATTCCGTCTAGTTTTCATCAGCAGAACAAAACTGATGTCTTATAACCAACAAAGACTCAGCCAGCTAGAATAGATATGAGGAATAAATTAAAAACTAAATTAAACGTAACGAGGATGCAGGGCAACCCTATAGGAAAAAAAAAAAAAAAAAACAGAAAAGTGAGCACAGTCTAATGGCTGAGAGACAGATCTTCAATGCAATACCCTGCAATACTCTGGTCCAATCCCAGGATCTGAGCAGTTCTTCCAGAAGGTGACTGGGAGTCTGAATTCCTCTTCAGCTGCTGCCGAGAGCTCTCTGCCACAGGACTCGGCATCTTACTTAAGCTGACACTCCCTCCAGGGCCCTACACAAGTACATCAGTCTCTGTCTGCACAGCTAAACAAACACTTAAAATCAGCTCTAGGTGCGTAGTTACATGTTCCTTGGTTTGCCTTCCTGGCCAGTTAGGAGTATATTAACTTCTTTTTGTGCAGATAATTTATAAGACATACCAGGGAGGTATTTTCTTTTACTATTCATAGATACAGTGCCTAGCACAAAAAATCTAAGCTTGAATTTCTAGGCACTGCTTTTATACTTAAAAAACACAAAGAATATTGCACCAGAAGTAAAACAATTTATAAGTCCCAGACACGTACCACACATAATATAAAAAATTCACTGAAAGGTAAAATGGCAAAAAAATGGAGAGGGGAAGTGAAATAACTAACAATGGCCCCAAGAACACCAAAGAAAACATATATTGGCTAACATCATGTTATGCACTATAAGATATATCCTCTTTCTTAAAATGAATTAGCAAAAGGAAATGATTGTAACATGTTATTACTGATGAGTGACCCAAAACAGAATAAAACAGGGCCACCTGGCTCAAAAGTCAACTGCAGAACAGAAGTGAAAAAAGATAAAACGAGCCAAGTCGTGCACCAACACGCACGCACACAGAGCTAACCCAAATGATTATTAGTGAAAGAAACTGAAACCTGTCTCAGGCACTCCACCCAAGGGAGCAGCAAAAATCAGTAGCCTGGCTGAGAGCATCTTTTACTAAAGGTCAGAGAAAACTGTGGGAGAAACCTTAGGGATTCCTTAAAGTGGTTCCCTAAGACAGGGGATGCCTAATGGAGGTGGAGAGTTGTGCAGGTTTCCTTGTGTTTATTAAATACACACTAAAATATTAAACACAGTAACAGCAGCTAAACTAAATCAAACATACTCTAAGTGCGATACAAATCATCATTAGACAATGTAAACAAACACTCAACACACACAAAGCCACACAAAGCCTTTATTGCAAATCCTAGCAATTAGATCTGTCCACAGAGAGACGACACCAGCTCTGGGAGCCCCCGGCCCAGAGCCGCGGAGCCCTCCTTGGTTAAGGACACCGGAGAGAGGTGGGCTTCGAGGGGAAGCCGCTCATGCTAAGAGAGTCTCCGGCACTTGCTTGCTCCGCTCTGGCCCTGATCCAGGAGCAGCACTTTCCTGCAACAGAGTCTCCGCTCAGCCCAAACCACTGGGGACAAGATCTCTTCCAGCCAGCCTTGCCAGAAGCAGCTGCTCCCAACCAAAGAGTCTGTCTCTGGAGAAAATGCTCTCTCGAAGCCAGCCGTGCTGCAAGAACAGTGGCTCCTAACATAAACGATCTCCTTTCAAGAAGAAATACAGGGAAAGTCCTCACAGCCAGTCTCTTTCCAAAGGGAGCAACTCGCACATTAATCCAATGAATAATTCCAGGCTGGGAGATAAAATATTTAAAGGAAAAAAAAAGGGAAGAGATCTTCAGAGTTCGCAGTTTTCAAGCCAGCCTTCAAAGCTCACAAGCTCACTATCATTTGCCAAGTACATTCAACATGAAGAGCATGATTATAAGAAACATGAAAAATTGCACCACCAAATCAACGGGGACTTTAGAATTTCACAAGTACAGGAGCCAGTGGAGCTGCTGAAATGCCAAGTTTAGTAACCGCAAGCAGAAGTCCTCCATGGTGCCATGATCTAATGTATGATTCAACTGACAGCCACTATATCACATGAAGAAAAAACACAGGAATTGTCATACTGGATCAGACTCACGTAGCACGGATCCTCCTACAGTAGCCAACACAAAAACCTTCAGCAGTTCAGCAAAAGAAACCCTCCAGTGAGCAGCTAAGGGCCAGCCACTTTACTATGGAAGTTTCTTTCTCATCCTGCTATTCAGAAAATGGTATGTGTTCACAAGCCTGAAGGTCTGTTTGCCCTCAAGTCTGTTTTTATCTCCATCTAATGTGAATGTGCAGGCCTTCATTCTACACAGAGATGTCTAAACCTGACCTAGAAACAATGCCTGTGAGGGTTTGTACCACCAATTTCCACCAGGTTCCTTACACATTGCCTACAAAGTCTGCCTTTTAACCCATTTCAATCTGCTTTCCTTTACTTTTCTGAAATAACTCTTGGTTCCTGTTTCTGTGGAATAATAAACAGTAAAGCTTAACTCATCTATTCTCTACCATTCTACAAGACCAAGCACAGCTGCATTATTCCCATGAAAGAGGACACAGGTAATTCCAAGATCCTCACTGTTGCTGCACGCTAAGGGCATGTACACAGGCAATTGCTGTTGGATCAGCTGATGTTCAATAACTTGTTACCACTCAGCTTCTCACCTGGCAAGTGCGTCTTTTCTAACCATATTAAACCCACAGAAACTGTGCCAGCTAACACCGTGACCATCTATATTTTTTATAAAACGGTCTTCAACGTTAGTTCAACTAGTTTTTCAGATAGTAAAACAATGCTTACTATCATGAAATTCCCTGAATCTCTACTGAAGCCTACTTAAATTATAGAGAAATCTGCACTACTCTTTCTTTTCTGGTATAATAGATTACATGGCAAAGACTGCACTTTTCCCCCAGTGGTTCAGACACTCTATTTTAAGATCATTCACAACTCTTAGGAATTCTGATGATTTTCTGCCTTTTGATTTATCAGCTGATCATAGCATTTCTTCTATTGACATGTCAATCAATGAATGGCTCATCCTTACTGGCTGAAAAATAGGTATTTGCTCAAGATATTTGAAGTGAAGACAGAAGCCGCAAAATCATTTGACTTCTCTGCAATGTCCTTAACCTTCATAATTGTCTCGCAGGCTTTCTCCTCTACAGATACTTTAAAACTTTGTATTTGTTGTTTGTGCTCATCTGGTCAGATTTCTCACCATTTCTTCCCTGCAGTATAGTCTGGTTTCTCCAAGGCTAGTTCCATTTTCTAAAGGACAGTGGCTGCTACAGGACACTTCTTCTGTCTTAAGTTTTAAGTAGACATACAAGATTTCATACATCATGCTTTGAAATAGCACAAGTTTGACTAAGCTTTCCGAACTGCTCCTCCACAAGATATCAGTTGCAGCAGCTTTATCAGATATAGAAAGTATCATCATGCCTTGCTGGCCTCATGCACCCATCAACCCCTGCCTCCCCCTAGCCCCCACCCCCATAAGCCTAAAGCAAGGGGCAAAGCAAAAGGGCGCAGTCTGGGCAAGAAAGGCATGTGTGTATGGCTAGAGCTCCTCACGTTACATCATTCCTATTTACAAAAAGAAAAAAAACTCCAGAAAATAAAAGGAAATTCTGTTTCTGATCCTTGTTTTTGTGAAGATACAATCAGAAATCTGATCCAAGAGTGCTGACTGAATGATGTCTGCTCAAGCCTTGACATATCTGGCAGAATGAGTTGTCACATGATTTTTACAGAAAGTCCTTCTCCTTTGATCTACTAACAATAGACATGGAGATGCATTGAGTGTGTTTCAAGTTCATTTCAGCCTTTCAATCACAATCCAATAAGGATTTTGAATTTTAATTTGTTTTAACAGCTTCTTCTTTGTGGTGCACTGTCAACACACTGTCCGTCTAATCTGGACCTTTTTGGATGGCTGTACTGGAATAGTGGGAAGGCATTTTTGCTCCCCTGCTCCCAGCCTCTGACTTTGCCACTGTATTTTTATCTGGGCCATGCTCTAAAAGCCAGACTTCAGCCTAAAATCCCTGGGCAAATATGCTGTACACGCTTCAGCATTTTGCTGAACATCTCTGCCCTGTAAAGCAGCGCACCGACGTTTCGGTGGCAGTTTCACAGAAGTCCACAAGGAAAGCTGTGTCTGAGAAGAGAATAGCCCTAATGGAATGACCTTTACTGGGACTTGACACCTGCTACCTTGTAAGCTTCTTACACACACAGCTTAATCCACCTGGAGGCTTTTTTGCTTGATGGAAGGTGATAAAAAAGCTGTTAGACTGTAAGCTCTGTCTCAGATTCAAAGCATGTAGGCTCCTTGATATTCTGAGGCTTAGGGCACACAGAGGGGAAAAATATTTCTTAGTTCAGATGCAATTCTCAAGTTGCTTATTAGGGATGAACCCTGGTCTAAGAATCACTTTATTGGTACGAAAGTAAAGAAAAGGCTTCCCAATAGGAAGAAGGGTCCCAGTTCCGCAGTACTACAGACAAGATAATGTGATAGTGCTCATAAAGCTTTCCTCAGCAGACAAGAAGAACAAAGAAGCCCAACTCTAGAAATTTACAATCCACAGAGGATCAAGCAGATTGTCTTCTGGATACCTTAAAGGTGAATGCTCTAAAACATGCATGAATCTATAGTGATGAAAACCTGGTCCCTACTGATTATTTATAATTCCCTCTTTCTTTGAGACAACAAGGGTCTAAATCAAAACGTTTTATCAGTGTGATTTTTAGCATGACTGAAAAGGGGAAAAAGCGGAGTAAAAGCGCCTCGCTTCAGCACTGCCTTGGCCCAGCTGTTGGGAAAGGCAGCACACGTAGCCTCAGAATTAGAACAGAGGAGGAATGAGCATTATTTTAAAGTTACCTTTATTTTGAGCTTGAAGGAAAAAGAAAAAAAAATCAAAAATAACAAACAAAAATACCACCAAAGAATGACTGTCTAAAGAGCTGATGTCCCTGAATAGAAGTGACCAATCACTAACTGCTCAAACGCTAGTGGAAACGTAAGTGAGAACAGCATCCCAAAAATGCAGTGGGAGCTGAGCTGACGTTCTTGTCACTCCTTCTCACCCTTTCACGCTGTGCACACACCATCTTCTGCAGGGGAAAGAATCCACAGAGCTCACCTCCCCTCGTGCCTGAACTAAGAGGTATCAAAGTCACCAGCTCTGGCCTTGCACAACCTGAAAAAGGAAATTGTGCAAACCCTTTACTCCATACCATGAGAGGCAGCTGAAAGCTTTTCCCAGAGAAAGCTGCCATTTCATGCTCCCCTGGGCATTGTTTCTACCATTTTTTTTTCCTCTGAAGGCTAATGTTGACAACCTCCCATCTCCATGGAACCTTCAAACACTTTGTCCTCTGCAGCTAGCCCAGGTGACTGACTTACTGTTTTAAAGGGTTGGGAGGAATAAGTTCAGAACAGAAAAAATTATGCCGAGATATAAACGCTGATATTTAAACAACACTGTGAAACAGTCAGAAGCTTTGTATTTATTTATTTAAAGGTGGTTGACACCTAAATCAATGGCTTTAGTCACTTAGATGTAAGGACACTTGCAAGCATTCATAAGATCAGAGTTTGTGTCCAGAACACCCCACCAGTGTCATATTCGCTGGGCTTTAAACGTAGCAGTATCTAACTTTTATCTGCTGAGTTTTATAATATAGGCTATTTATATTAAGTGAGTGGAACATTGATCCTCCTGTTCAGATTTCCTGAGATTATTCAGTATTAGTATCGCTGTGATTAGGCACACTGTGGCTGCAGTTCCTGTAGATTGTTTGATACAGTGTTTTCCCACTATACACAAAGCAGCACTGTAGGAAAACCCAATTCAATCAATTTGAGCAGCCCTTCTGGTGCTACATTGGTATATTATGTATTGGACAGATAAAGTTGTGATCCTATCTAACGTATTCTTTGGCTCGTTTGACTGATGTACGGAATGAATGGAGATACCTAATGCTATCCAATCCTGCTGCCGAAAGATAATGGCATCGTTATTTGAAGATAGACCAAAAAAGGGTGTTGGGGGAAGGGGAAGGGTTTACCCACAGCTTCCCACATCTGTAGCGAACATGCACACTGCAGTGTGTGAAGGAAGAAAATCAGGTAGAGGAGACTTCTGACAGCAAGCTAAAGGAAAGTGAGAACAAGAAAGAGCTCTAAATATGGACATTGCAGAAAACCAGGGGTCTCAGCCTCATTTTCAAGAGGTGCTCTGCAACCTGCAAGGCACCTTTAGACAAGCAAAGTCTAAAGTCTAGGCTGTTTTATTCTTTTCCCCTTTTTTATAATTATTTGTTGGCATGACGGAAATACCTGTACCTCTAAAAAAAGGGGCTACTCCTTCCTTGCAGCTGTATGCACTAACCGACACAGGAGACCGCTTGCAACTTCCCTTGTTGCCACTCTCTTGTGACAGCGCTCCATGACTGCAGGCCTGCCAGGTTTTAAAAATAAGAAGAAGCTTCTTTTTTTCATAAAGTTTCTGTGAGCTGATATGCCGACTAACACATTTAAACAGGTACTTAATGTTCCCAGGGTTTAGACTGACTTGCACTGGGGCTGTACAGCACATTTAAAAGCACATCAGCTTTTCCCTAAAACACCAGAGAGCCAGCCCAAGAAGAGAAGCAAGAAATTTCTGTGTTAAAAAAAAAAAGAAAGAAACACAACAACAAATAGCTCATAAGAATGATTATATAAAAAAGGACAGACATGACAGGTAATGTAAGCGCAGCATCACCAGACAACAGTTAATGCAAGGCACAATATGTATCATGCTATAAATGTACTGGTCTGAGACATGGCAGACAGTGACATAAGACATGGTGATGGTGTCCTAAGGTGACATCTTTTGTTACGTCTTGTATATAAAACTCCCTTGATTCTTGCAGTCTCTCACCAGCTTTGTGTTTGTTGCTCCCGATGGGTTAAGATGGCATTAAATTTACTGATGACTTACCTCAGTTTGGAATTACTGCAGTCAAACCATATGCATTGTATGTGTGTGTGTAAGGAACCATTACATTTGGTTGTACAAATTTTCACTCATTTGAACAGTAGTAGTAGGATCCCAAATTCCAATTAGCCAGATCCTGCTGCAGTTGGGACTGCAGATACCCCCCTTTGCTGCTTAAGTTCTTCCTCAGTTTATTTAGTTACTTTTAAATTACCCTCCCCAAGGCCTTTTACACAGATTTTTTTCCTTGGTTTTAAATACAAAGTTTTTTAATTGACATTTTTTTGACAATTTAATTAGAATTACCTTTCCCTTGTGATTACATTTATTTTTACACTCTGTCTCTGTGCCAATTTTGATCCATTTAATTAGTTTTAACTATGTCCCACATTGCTCACCTTCAGAAGTACACCTATTACACCAACTCAGCTGTTTTTCTTCTATAATTTATTATTTGAATGCAGAAAAACTTTAAAGAAAATCACTTGCTTTTATTTGTTAATCATACCACAGTGCTATTTATCAAGTTTTATGGATGACCCACTATAATTACAACCAATTTAACGGGATTTTGGCTTCCCATCACCACTTGTACAATGATCCAACCTTTAGTAAGAGAGTAACTAAAAGCCAAGCTGTGCACTAGGAGCCATCGTCAACTGTTGCCTGTAAGGATGCATTTTAAAAATATCATTGTGGATCTCTTCCCACTGAAAAATACTTGGAATTTACAGGCAGTTCTTTGCCTCCAATACCTGGTTCTTTCTCTGTAAACTATTGTTTTCATTGACTTTCACATAGACACCAAGGGTAAAGCAATATAACACCTTAAGGCTAAGGCACACACACAGCCACAGGCTGATGCCAACATTTATACCACAGGCCGACATGGAACAGTATTACCTATTGTGGAATCTCCAGTCCTGGAGATACCCAGGGCTTTATTTTACAAGACCCAGAGCAGGCTGATCCCAGCTCACATGACTTGAGCAGAAGCAGAGCCGATCAGATTACCTCGAGAGTCCCTTTCCAACCAAAATTAGGTTACTATTAACCTGAGGAAAAATTTCATTTGACCTTTGTTGAATCAGGGCACTCTTTTCAACCACTTTCATTTTGCCAACAAAGACACCGAGTTGGGAAGTTTAAAGCCTAGAGATTCATTTCACTGAACTTCAGACACTTAGCTGAGATGGCTAAAATGCAGAACCTGGCTGTTGTACACATCATTCCCAGGATGAAAATACAGGACGACACCATGACTCACATACACCTCAAACCTAGTCAATAGTGAGAGAGGGGATAATTATCATGTAACTTAGCTGAGTGTTTAAAGCAGGTAGGATGAACTTGGAATCCGGTAGCTCACCATGGAGAGTCTCCGAGGAAGAGTTACAAGTATTTTCGGCCACTACAGCATACTTACATTCTCTGACAAACTGAAAACAGTTTTTATCTTCATCATCAACATTAATGCCTCAAGAATCAAAGTGGCAATGATACTTGAAGTAGTTCATGTAGTATTACGAATGGAATTAGTATGTTTCTAGACTGTTACCTGGTGTCCATAAACTCAGCAGAATTTTATTTATTTTATATTTTTATTTATACAGCACAGTATATTTTTAATTCCTTGTGGAAAACTGCAACCTCCTAGACTAATAGAGTACCTCTGATTCTGATTATTTCTTAGGTGTCAAATCCTCCAATAGATAAACTTCCATTTGAAAGTTTGTGGAAGAATAACAAAATAACCTGACATCTGCCCTTAGCCACAAGAACTGGGAAGGACGGTATTGCTACCATTTCGTTTTAAGCAGATCCTCATAATTAACCTGAAAAAAAGTTCGTAAATCATTTTCCCCACAGTAATAAACAACAATAACTGGACTGTAGCATCTACTCTTTTTCTGGGAAATATAACAGGAGGGTGTAAAATGAACATTGTGCCCAGCCAAAAACACAGGTTGTAAGGTGTATTTATCTTGAGTAATGCCAGACAAATTTTTGTGAACTGATTTGTATCAGTTGTACATTTTGTACTTGATGTATAGTCATAGAAAAGTACCAATTGACTCTGAGCTTGCCAGATACAGGTTTTATCTTAAGGAGGAAGAGGAGCACATACTTAAAGACTTAGGCCTCCTTCCAGCTGGCCTGACCACTGCAGCCTTACTGGGAGGTCACTACCCACAACAGGCACAAATTCACCTTCAATTCCCAGAACACGTTCAAGAGTGAAATGGATGGTTTTCTAAGTGATTTGTGCTTGTTCAATAATAAAGCCAAAGAGACTTCCACCTACGATGAATTTTAACTTGTAAGAATTTTTCTCTAGGCTAGGTATCTTCAGTGTTGAAAACAACCTGAATTCCAAAGACAGCCCCATCAAATATAAAGGGACACCACAGGGCTTTGCACATCCACAACCACAGCACAATGCGTGCATTTTAAGCTTCTCATAGCAGATTCAGATATTCCCCACTCTTGCTCTGCAAGGAACAGGTCACTGTTTGCCTGTATAATATGAGAGACATCCAGATGAACCACGGGCTTTTTCCCCAGCCATCAACACAGGAGCTCTTTAGCTAAACTCCTTAAACGTTCTAAAAACTGTGGCCTGCTTACCACAGATTTTCCGTCCGTGTCCTTGATTTGCTCCCTCCACTGTCTGGAAGAAACCTAATGGCTGGAAAGTATTTTTAAAATAGGATGATTCAGATAATGGTAGGATGAACAGGCTGGCATTAGCCCTATGAAAAGTCATGAAAAAGCTGATACTGGATGAAATAAGTATAAAAATATGGAATATTATAATTAATGCTAATTAATACTAATTAATTCATTAGTTTATGATGGGAAAAAAGACTGGTTTTATCAACAAACATCACTAATAAAATTACTGATTGGGTTAAAGACAATTGCATTGACCTGACACAATTCTGCAAGGTGTCTGAGCTACCCAAAGGAAGGATAGAAGTCTGATTATTCTATCACGAGGAAGAATTATCCGCTTCTAAATATTAAAGATATCAGTATGTTCATCTCTAAATCAGCAAGAAACGTGTAACACAATGAAGCAGTTGGTAACCACAAAGACAAAATTGATAACTAACAGAGGGAAGATTTTAAGCGAGGAAAAGATGGTAGATTCTTCACAAATAGAAATTTTTAGAAAGAAACCTTCTTAGTGGAAGCATCTGGTACGCCTACATAATAGACATTAGCAACTTAATGCAAAATTAAAAGATAAGGCTCTCTGGTTTATATTACAAAAGTGATAATCATAATGGTCTTTTCAGGCCTTAAAAGGAATCTATTAGCACAGTTCCAAAGTGTAGCACACGGGGGTCCTCAGCATGATCTCAACAGTGCTTTCTCTGATCCAGCTCTTTCGGACACCCTCAGAATCATTAATCCCAACATGACAGGGTCTGTCTCTTGCTATTTCCTCTTGTAATGTCATTTTCATTCCTTCTGCAGCAAGGCTTTTAGAGCATCACTCTTTTGCAGAGTATTAGCCTTCCTAGATGCCTCCCTGGTACATCATCTAACTGTGGCTCTGTGACACTAGGCCAGGTTCTGCAAGGATCAACCAACTGCCCATATTACAGACCCGATTTACATCATTTATTGTAACTCTTTCCATATTATTATAACGCTTTTAGATTCTGACAACATTTTCCACAGCTTGCCAAAGTCATGCTGTAGTATTATACTGTGAAGGAGACAGCTTATTTTGCACCATTACACCTTGAAGGTGCATCCACCTGCAAGGTGACCCTACCATGCAGTCCCTATGTTTAAGGTTCACTACCAAAACCTGCATTTGTTTTTCTACAGCCAGAAGAGAGCCCCATCACCCTATGCTGCATTGCCTATGTGCCCAGATATAAGACTTCACCTGATGCACTTCAGCTGAAACCTACTTTGAGCTTCCTGCCTGCCAGGAGAAATTGTCACCTCCAAAGTCTAGTGGCTCCCTCACCACTCCAGGTTGGGTCAGCCTCTGGCAATACCTCTCTGCTCCAATACCACCACCAAACCTAAGGCAAAGAGGATCCTAACTCAGATGAGTAGTTATGGTCCAAAACTTAGGCAGAATGAATACGAGTCTGTGTGTTACCTTTCCAGATGCAAAGGAACCAATACCAAATTAAATTAGTATTTTCCTCCTTTTCCAAATCACCCTCTTTTTTTTTTTTAATGTAGTTTCCTGTTTATAAAATTTCTGTAGCAACCTTAATGGGTATTATAACCCAATGTACCTTGTGATAAATGCCATAATCATCCATTTGGAGGCGGTCCCATGTTCTCAAGATCATAGATTTTTGGATCACAGCCTTTTATTTCATTTTCATTTGGCTTTTGTTCCTAAGCCCTTTTGTTGTGCATACTCCAGTTTCATCCTACCAACTGGCTACAGTGTAGGTCTATGGTCCCTATCAAATTAACTCCTACTGTAATCGAACCTGCTGCAATCACATTGCCTGCATAACCTCCTCCAAGTCATGCTCTCACTGCTCTAGTATCTACACTTAATGTCAAACTTGCAATGATACTTTCCTTTGAACTTTCACCAGTGACTACGCATCTGAAGCTACCTTGGGAAAAAAGCATGTCTTACACAAAAACTGAGTGGCTTTTTATAACCCTGTGACAGTTGACACAACATTCAATATCTAATGGTAAAATTAAAAATCAGCCCATTCAGCTAGGTTAAGGTGACTGTTGATTTTAGAAGGATTGGGGATTCTTCCTTCATGATGGACATAGAACAAGATATAGTCAAAGAATCTAAAATAGCCGAAGTCTTCCATTGCAGTCTGTAGGCATGGGTGGTTAGGAGCTTTCTTCTGGATAGGTTAGTGACCTTGTGGAAGGCTGGGTAAAAATCACTTTAAATGTCTAAGAAGTTTCATTTACTCTAGTCATCAAGGCTCTCTATGGTGTCAGTGAAACTTCCATCCTAAGCCAGTCACCTGCCCATGCACTAGAAATCCATTTCACTTGCTTTAAATAACATAGTAAGAAACCACTCAAACCCCAAAACACTGTTGAAGATTTCCATACAGATGTTGTTACTTAGAACAAAGCCTGATGTACAAATGCCAGGATTCATGGTGGGGAGAAGTAAAAGAGAATGAACTATCACAGAGCTTTAAGAAGTGGCTCAGTGAAAGTAATTAGAACAGGAAATACAGTCAGCTAAGTAGAAGCTCCTTTAGCACTCCTTTTGCTATTTTTATTTGCACTGGTTAATACATTCTTATGTCTTAAGATAACTAGGCCAGTTTGTCTGAAGGAACGCAGAACAGGGTGCTAATTTCATCTCTGCCTCACAATTCGCCAGTGTCAGCACTTACTAAACTGGAATTAGACATCCTGTCCTATTTGATGATGTCACATAGCAAGTTCTATACATTGTTACTTTCTGCTGTTAAATTAAGCAATACAGTCAGATTTTGACAAAAGCTGTTGGACTAATAGTAGCCACCCACTCACTCCTTGGCCTTCAGTACAGCTTTTCCCACCTCTCCCTCGTTAATCACATCTTACCTTCAGCAGCTGCTTGCATAAAGCATCCAAAACTTTCCAATGCCCTTTAGTTATTGCCATTCTTGGAGTAACTGATTAGTATATAGATTAAATTACACACAGATGATAATAGAAAAATATCTTACTTGCGATTGACTAAGCCTGGCAAGCGCAATCTGCATTGCGAGAATTTCTTCTATGGAAAATGACCTCAGAAAGCACAAAACCAAAATGGTCACTTTCAGTTCAGGGTTAAGCTCCTTGAAGATTCTGCAATGTCATCCTGACATGTCATTGACCACCTCCAAGCTCATAAATTGTACTAATATATTAATATATTGAAATTCCATAACAGCTGTTTATCATCACATAAGAACACTGATGACTTAAAACAAAGATGAGGAAAAATAGGGGATAAACTTAGTTGCAGGTTACAAAAAAAAAAATCAAAAATCTATGTTAATTTATATCAAAATCAGGTATTTCTGACCAGCAAGTTCCATTTTATTTTTTATTTTTTTGCACATATAAGTCTCATTGACTGTCTGAAATGCAGATCCCCCCCAGCCAAATTGAGAAGGAAAAAAATGAAATAATTTAACATAGAGGCATTTACGTTACTGAGGTAACAGAAGTATTGTAATCATATTTATTTCATTAAATGAGATTAAAATTATGATAGGGTGTTTTCCTTTAGATTCCTCAATATTACTTTATTTGGAATGGTCTTATGAATAAAACTGATTTTAATGAAAAGACTTGCTTTCCAAATAGTGACTCACATGCTTTTAAAACAGCTCTCATTTCTATGAGCAATACTGAAGCCTAGAAGAACCACAGA
Organism: Nycticryphes semicollaris; assembly: GCA_013400055.1. NCBI lineage: Eukaryota > Metazoa > Chordata > Aves > Charadriiformes > Rostratulidae > Nycticryphes > Nycticryphes semicollaris. Next base: position 339,606 of record VXBJ01003382.1, read on the forward strand.
GTCTGATAAAAAACACCTATTCCTTTTCTCCATTTTCTCTTTACTCATACAGTATACAGCAAAACAAGCATATTCAGAATAACATGACTTTGGATGCACAGTTAAAACAAAAAAATAGCAAATTTATGACCAAGTTATCATGTTAGTACAACTACATTGCTCAACCTTTTCTTCCAGTCCAGTTTGAGGCTGGAACCAAATAGAGCTCAAGGGGCTATTTCATTTTCATGAATCAGACAGGTCTCCAATGCGCCACTATATTTGACTCTTGGTTGGCCACATTTCTTCACCCTCAATATAAACACATAGCATTATTCACACAATACTTCTCTTGTAACAACGCAGGTTGCCCAATGATTTTTTATTACTTAGTGCATCAAGTGCAAAAAAAAAAAAAAAAGCAGTAACTTGTGGGAACAAGGAGGACTTCATTTGTTAATGATTACAGGAAAAAACACCCCTAACTTAGAAATAAAGTTTTGAAAGTATTTTCCTCCTGTAAGCAAGCACTGGCTATTCAGTATGCAACAAGCTGCGTAACACTGGCATTGTGACCTGACAGTAAAACAAAACACAAGACAAGATGGTGTTCACTTCTCTCCTCTCCTTAGAGCTGGAAAGAACCACCACATAATACACAAATATCCAAGACCACATAGAAACTTGCAAAGCGTCTTTGTCCATTATTTTGTGTAGTCAAGTTGCTTTTATACATGTATGTAAACAGTTTGCCTCTACACTGTTTAAATTGAACTCATTCGTAATGCTAACATAACACATCACCAACAGCAAACAGCATCATTTTTTTTCCTTTCAAAGTAGTGTAATCTCCACAGGATAAAAAATTAACCTTTTACATTGAGCAAAGGGAAAAATTTACAGGGTCTTGAAGTATACATAATGTGCTCTCTATAAATTAAAATTAGGTGTGAACTCCTTACTCACATTTACCTGAGGTGTACAGACTTCTTCCATACAATTCCAGGCACTTAAATGAAGTGTCTGTGGAGGAGCCTGGCTGTCCTACACTCCCCTCTCTCCACTTTGCAACAGAGACAGAAATAAATTTCCTAAAGTGTGATAACTCCTGTCCTCCCCCACTACCCCTAAACAAAACCTTTCCTTCCCCTCAGCCCGAACAGCTTCAGTGAGATTGAAAAGTATGCATACAAGTTCTTGATTAATTATCTACATGGAGACAAATTATGGTTGCCTTATAGCAACACGGGATTGGAAGTAATGCCCTGGGCTATGACATCAAGGCTCAGTTCTCCTCAACTCCCTGTGTTTACCTTCCCTGAAGTATTTGTAGAGAGCAGTCACAGTCCTCAGCCCTCCTTTTGCTAGTCCAAACAAGCTGGGCTCCTTTGTTCTCTCCTTGTAAGACAGATCTGCATTTTCCTGATCACCCAAGTATCCCTTTCTTAGCACTTATTCCAGACTCAATCTTTCTCGATCCCATTGACCTGAAATGCAGACATTGCTGCAGATATGGCCTCACTGTGGCCTTACACAACAGCACTGATGCTTCCAGGTCCACTGGAAATACTTGGTCTTGCACTTCTTTGGGTTCTAGTGGCACTTTCCATAGTCGTTTTCTGGTGTCGCATTGATGATTAGCAAACCTCCTAAGTTGGGTAAACAGACATCAATCTGTCTTCTTCATTCGTGTTTCCAAAGAGGAGTTTCCAGCCTGCCCCTAGGCTGCAACAGTTTTAATGACTTAATTGACACATGCAACAAACATTTGTATCCTGGCTTCACTAGCTGAGATATTAAACACATATTAAGGTCATTATGTCAGAGGTGTTTTCTCAGGGGCTAGTTCCAAGCCTTCTGCAGGATTAGCCAGCCGCAAGCAGACACGCACAACGCTCAGCAGCACACGGCCAGCAGGCAGATCTGGCTTTTCCCCACAGGAGGCTGCCAGAAGTTTGTGCTGTCTCTTCTTTAGTCTTATTTCTGAAATATTTTATTCCGCTCACCAGAATGACTGAAACCAAGAAATCCAAATAGTTTAACGATATGAAATGGTTCAAATTAGTGTCTGCCTTGTTTTTCTCTGTAGTTTAAGGGATCAATATTAATGAAGAGAGAAGCTATAAACATCACTAATGAGGATGAAGTGGAATATCCCCCACCAGAGCTGTACACACTTGAGCATGCACCAAATGAAGATGACATCCACTATTAAAGGCTGCATTTTAATCCAGCCACAATAATAATAGTGAAGTTAGTGCTATTGGTAAATTTTAATAGATGATGTCTTACAAAAGCACCCTACTTGAAATTCAGCCCAAAGACTAAATTAAAGTCAAAAGCCTAGTCAGTTAACTGGGCTATAACATGTGAAGAATTGATTTTCTTATTTTCAGCTGTCAGACCTGCTACAAAGAATGAGTTTTAATTCTGGGGATGTTATTAAACTCCTTGCTTAACTGGCAGAAAAATGGAACCGCTAGCCAGGCAATAGTGGGATGGCTGTCGGAGTGAATGACACCTGTCAGAGTATGATGAATGACCCTCTCTGCCCCACAATCCCCTGCTCTGTCACTCAGGTGAGGGCCATTAATCTTCATCGAAGGCCTGTCAGGCCAGGCAGCCACGATGACAAAACATCTTCTCACATTTGCCGCCGCCATGCACGTAACAATGCGATATTCTTATTGTCACAGGGATGCCAAATTAGCATAATTTATTATGACTTTCCTCCCCCCAAGCCCCCTCCCCACCCAAAACCCAAGTAGGGGAGAGATGCGATTAGACAGATGGAGGGTAGGCCCAGGCTGCCAGCCCCAGAGCCCCCCACAGTGCTTGATGAGGAGTGGAGCATCTCTACAAACCAATCAAAAAGCTGGCAGTTCAATTACAGAGTAATAAAGGGACATTCATCATTCAATTAGGCACCTGTCATGGTTTCACAAAAGGGAAAACTTCTAACCTGAGACTCCAGGGAGAAGATGCTACAACCAGGAGGCAGAGAAATAAATGAAAAAAGGACAAAGTCAATTACTGCCCAAACCAGACAAAAGGAAATATGTTAAAATAAGGGAAAAGTTATCCCTAGGCAAAAATCAGAAAAGTTACATGACCTTACAAAGATTATAAAAGGCCAGCATTAAAAGGACTGTGCCATGCTGCTTTGCGACACCCACACTACCAAATTTTCCCCCTTGCAAGTTGCAACGAAAGCTGAAAAAGCTGCACTTTATCATGAAGTAAGCTTTAGAGAAATAGGATTGTGGCTTAAAAGCCCCGACATTGCTATTGCAAGAGCATACAACACACACCATCTTTAGCAGGAACATACCTGTTCATCTCAGATTGTTGCTGTGCTGTGTTTGAAATGCTCTCAATACTTGCTAGCATTCAATGATGATGCTATCCTGCCAGGATGATTCTTCCTACCTACCATGTTAGAAACGTTAGCAATTCTGTTAAACACCAAAAGTAGGTGAACTCTTTCAAAAAAAAAAATCACTAATATGCCACAAAAATGCTAAGACTTTGGCACATAGAACAGGAGAGAAACTAAGCAGGCATGCTTCATTCAAAGATATTTTCCTCAATTTATGTGCTTCATAGTTTGCAGAACCCAGATCTTGAAAGTTATCAAAAATTAGAATGTGGAAGAGATGAGATTGTCAGGCTGGGACTGTAAGTAATGTGGATTTATCCTGTTCTGCAGCTGCAAATAACAGGTAAAAAAATAATAATATTAGATTGCTGAACAGCTGCTTGTGCAATAAACTCTGTTAAGTTGATTACCTGCCTGCTAAGAAGGTTTGTAGTAAATTGCTACTCCAACATTAAATTACCAGAGCAGCAAAGGTAGGATTTGGTTAGCAAGATGCAAGACTAAACCAAAAACGTTCTTTAGAGGTGATGAACAAACCCTGTATAGCCAGCTGAAAAGAGTAGAAAAGTCTGAGAGTGACTTACAATTTGAATACAACACTTATTTTCAGTAGGGCTGTCCAACTCTAGTGCCTGCTTACACAGAACAGCACGTGGCCATGAGGAAACCCCCATTTATCACTGTATGCCTGCTCATCCCTCCACTCAGTGACAGCAAGCCCAGGAGCACACCACACTAACATAGGCTTTCCAGGAGACATGCTAGTTCCTGTATGGGGTTGCAGTTTGACATGTTGATATGTCACCTCACTCAGGCATGGGTCAAGCTACAGTTTTGAGTGCTCACGTCACATCAGAGCATAGGATTTACACTTCCATGTCATCCTCATGGTTTTCAAAACCCTGCCTAAATGAGTTCAGATCGTATAACAATTAGGGAACTCATTGGACGTATTTTGTCAATGAGGAAAAAGATAGTCAGATAAATTTACTGGGGTTTAGCTTATGACTAACTCCAAGCACCAGCAATTATTTACCACAAGTAGTCAGGGGGCTTGCTGCGGAGGGGGAAGAAGTCATCATTATGCAACGTTTTCATTACAAAAAGATCTAAATCTACAACAGGGTGCAAAATAACATAAGCAATTGATTTGTTTGCTGCATTCTTCCTCCCATGCCTTTTGCATTTCTATCCCTGGCCCTAATGAAGTTCTGATACAACATAACAGAGGCCAACAACGCCTACAGACTTCACTCACAGGGGGTGCTGTGGAGACCAATCTGTTAAGGTTTTTTAAACTGGCTTGGAAATAAGAAGTGCTACACAGTAGAAATAGAAGCTAGAGCATTGTGCGTTGCCTTCATTACACAACTTTGAAAGTCATCACAGGCTATTGGATCAGCTTTCCCATAACACCAGGCAGGGGTGGTTTTTTCTGTCTTCTCCTTTCAGTATAAATACAAACTTGCAAAATCCAGAAAGTGGAGGGAGCAGGGAACCACACCAAAACAAAACATAAATACTGTGCCAGAATTACTGAATCACAGGATTTTAACTCCTTCCCTACCCTTTCCCCTAGAAAATAGTTTGTCAATACAGTGGTTACCTTTGAGATTAGTCACAGTGTCAAGGTTTTCAACAGAACAGAGGAAGGGAATGGTGTGTGCAACTCAAATGTGTTTGATGGTATCAGTCCTTGAGGTCTTGTGCCTACAGTTCCACTGCTGCTGTGCAATGGTTCAAAAAATTGAAAGCCAAGTGCCTAAGGAATAGGTTACAAAATTAGTAATTTGTTGTTCCTGCTTTGATGTCAAACAGAAAGCAAACAGAAATAATACCCCTTTCAGGAAGTCTAAAAATAACTAAATAAAACAAACAGAGCTAAAAATACAACAATTGGTTTCAGATGTAGAGCTGCAATTATCTGGCTCCAAAACATCCGATTTGCCTTCTCTCCTGCACAAGCACAAATTATAAACACTGAGAATGCAGAAACTAACACAGGGATTCTCAGAAGTCCTGTAGGAAGAACAATTTGAGTGGCGAAAAAGGGAAAAGCACTCCTATGTATGCCTAGTAGGTCACTACTGTTTGAAGGTCTGTTTTGCCATATAGACTTCTATATAGATAGCATGTCACAATAACTTACTAAACACCACAAATTAAGAAATGCATAGATGATCTAGAATTTCCAGTATGGTAGCCTTTAACAATTCAGGTTATCCAGGGCTGTCATATCAGTGATCTAGTTTATTAGGTCTTAATAAACCCATTGCATTTATCCAAATGCCTCAAACAGCACAATTTATCGTAGTTCCTGTGGATACTGTGTGGTTGCCTTGAGAAACACCATTTCCCAGGGAGAAAGTGCTACCAAGGGTACATGTCAGCAAATCCACAAATGGAAAACGAGGGTAGAGGGAATAAAAAAAGGTAATCATGTTGAGACGAAGAGGGAAGACAGTAAAGTACCAGGAAGATAGCAGAATGAATAATTGATGAGCTGGTGGTTTACGAGTGAGTTTCATTAATATTATCCTGCAGGTTCATTAAGCACTGTCCCAGGCTCATCTGTGAAGGTTCCTCCCGAGTTTTGATTAGGTGCTGCAAGTCTTTTGCTTAGACATGAGAACTTCGGCCTTTGGTGGTGACAACTGCTTCCTAAGCCCCAGTCCCTTCAGCCAAGCACCTTTCAGAGCTGTTTTCTATTCCCCTCCCACTAATCACAAGTCCCTAACCATGACAGCAAGTCTTAGTAAATAATATATCAAGATAAATGATAATTGTTCTGTTTTAAGTGTCTCTTAATGAGCATCATAAATTAAAAATTAATATTGCAAAGACTGTATGAATACCATCAACGCTATAAACAGAGCAGCAGGGATCAAGAATGCAAATGAAAGTGAAACGCTCCCTTATTCACCCCCCTGTATGAAAAAATTCTGGGGCCCGCAGACTGTTAGGCATTACAAAGCTAACAAATTACTTTAATGAAGTTCTGTATCAGGCAATTTCTTCTTAATCTTCCCTTCACCTTCCAGTATTTGGCTCTTCTGGATTGTGAGATTTCTTTTTTATTTTTTTTAAACCCATCTCTCAAGAGCTGATTGTTTCTTGTTAGGTGGAACAGTGATCTCAAATTACAGCATGCTGCTGTAGCAAAAACTAGGGAATGAGGTGGTTAACAGATTGCTGGTCCTAATGATCATGCAGAAAGGCTAAAGCGACATGGCAGTAGCCATTCTGTTGTGTGACGTTGCTATTATCATTGTGCCTTCTATTCACAGAATGCATTCAAATGGTGTCTTTTTCTGGGTGAATGGATAAGGTACACTTAACTATGCCTTTGTAACTCTAAGTTTCAGCTAGAAAGAAAGGAGGCAGCTGGAATTCTTACCCTTCCAGAGCCTTAGTTTGTTCACTTTAGATATAGCAAAAGTATGTGCACAAGCAATGTTCACCTCTTTTTTTAAAGGCTGGAATAATCTGTAGCTGAATCCTTCAGTTCTGTAAGTACTGAAATTGATTCTTTTGAAGCAAATGTCTTTGGATACTCGATCTGCATCACCATGTCACTAACTATTCCTAGGCAGTAGCGTCAGCCTTAAGGAAACAAATAGCAAACAAATCCATTAAGTTATGAATGAGACAAGGTACAAGTCAGAAAGAATCTGACACTCGGGTTAGGATTGGAACACTTTGATAACTGACTTTGGTTCTTTTTTCAGATACCTAGCAAGTCTTGCAGTCCTTGTCAATAACCAACCATCAACCAAGGGAAATAACAGAAGATAAGACTTGATCATCCAGCACATCAGACTGGATACCTTGAAACATCACTTCACCACCCATTCTGGCAGCTTTGAGGTAAGGTATAGCAATACTCAGTCAGCTCATCTGCTCCTTAAATTATACGAGACATGGGAATAGTGGGTTTAAAAAAAGGAGCATAAGTTTTACATTATGAAAAAAAGCAATTACTGAGAAGAGGCGGCTACTCTGTCTCCATCATTTTTAAGCCTAAAGCAATGGAAGTGCTAGTCACTGCTCTGTAATTAAGGCTGAAGCCTGCATTTCAAAGAAGTTCAACCTCTTTCCATGATGCACCCTCTCCAAACAGGGCATTTGCTCTTTAAAGCACTGAATGACTTTGGAGAATTTACAAATATATTACTTCGTGCTCATTTTTATGGAAAAAAATGGACAGCCTGTGCATTTTTGTCCCAGTTGAAATTAGTACTAGAGTTACTCAGATTTGAAATATTGCACAAAAAATCTCAGCATAACAGAGATTATTTTATTCTTGAACAAATAGTTCTCTAGTTTCCTCTTGGATACTGTCAGACAAAACTAAGGCTCCTCTTAAATGAGACTTCAATGATATCAGACAAAACTAAGCTCCTCTTCAACTGTAAAAAGTTTTTCCTAAGTATTATGAGACATTTATGCTTCCCTAGTGTTAGTAGCTCCCTCGGTGAAAGACTTCACTTCTCCAATCACTACACCTCAATAGTTCAGAATTGCCTGCTTGGCTTTGTTGCCCTGAAAGTTTAAGCAGAAGCGCAGGCAAAGCCGTTAAAAGCAGAGAGTCATTAAAAGTTGGAGACTAATGTATCTTTGAAATCCAATTTCATCTCCTTTGGGACAACAAACAGTAAAATGCATTAACCATAATTGTATGGTTATCTCAGGGCATCACTAGATGGAAGAATTAGTGTTATTCCAAATTTCAGCAAGCCCAGATTTGTTTTAAATGCGATTTTAATTTTAAAATACTTGGATTTACAATTTTGGTCTTTAGTTAATTAAAATATTGCTATAACATCAGTAACCTTTGGATTACTAATACAGTACATAAACCATGAACTCTATTTTAAAGTTGGAAACGTTTTTTGTTTGGAGATTTACATTTGTCTGGGGATCCTCAGCTGGTGATAATCGCTGCAGCTACACTTAATGGATCTATGCCAAATCTACGCCAGCTGAGGATCTAGACATGTATATTTGCTCGCTTGCCTTTTTTTTGTGTTTGTTTTAAGTTCATACAAACTATGAGCATTATACCCAAGTGCAATTCCTCTTTACTACCAACAATGTGTTTTGCACTGCTGCCCTCAGGTTTGATCTGTGCTGAAGACACCTGCTCTCAAGGAAATGAGCTGGGACCACCAACTCATTTCATAAAGGGCCACCGAGCAGCTGTCACATGGTAGCAGCTCCCAGGCAGTACTGACCTGTAACAAATCTGAACCACTGACCTCGAGGTAAAAGGCTCTATATCCAATTACCAGTCTCCTGAGTGAGCCACTACTAAGTTTTGCCATGAAAGCGTAGATAAATATTCATAAAAGAACAAACAAAAAAGAAGTAACACAAAACTTGCATCATTGATAATATTTTGCTATATATCAAACCTTAGAAATTAAATATGAAGTCGCCATCAGCAGACTATGTAGACTCTGTGCCTATAAAAAAGCCTATTAAGGAGAGACAGAAGCAATATTCCCCCTTCTTTCCTCTTACATCACTAACAGAAAACAAGAATATCCACACAAGAATGCCATAAGAAAGGAGGAAGGTTCATTTCATGTTTCCCTCCCATGAATTCATCTATGTAAATAACATTTTCCCTGCAAATGGCTAAACAGTAAGCATAAAAACATCCTTATTCTGTGAAGTAAGCCGTTTCCTCTGCCTGTAAATTCAAGAAATAAAAAGGCCACTTCAGTATTGAGAGCTTGATAGAATGAGCTATAATGCTACCCAGTTAGAGATCAGGGAAAAGCAGACTTTTTTTCTACTTTGGTTCCATTTTACTCACATTATTTTTGACAGTATCAGTAAGGAGCAGCAGAAGAGCACAATCTTCCTTTATTTTTAGCAATACTGAAGCTGCAAGAGAATTCCTCTTTTCTTCTCTCCGAAATATGAAAAGAAAAAAAAAAAAACATCTAACTTAAGCAGCAATAACACAAAAAGCTGCCTTAATGATTTCATCTTGATAATTTACTGCAATTACTACATAATTATATCAATGCATCTTTATAGCTGTGAGAATACAAGCTTTAACGAAGGCACCTTTTAAGAAAAGTAAGGAAAAGAGATATTAGAAATGAGTCACTGAAAGTTCACTTCTTTTAGACTCCAAATCATGCCATGCGTAGCCCTCTGGGTGTAGGTAGATGCCGACTTCAAGCTCCAGGCTGAGTGGCAGCTTGCCATCCATCTGCCCAGCTTGCCAGCATCTTCCTCTGTCCCACCCAAGAGAACAGGAGCTTGGTAGAAAATATGCTGAAAGGATAGCAAATGAACAGAAATGCTGTGCAAGTCCTAATTCCAAGCAGCAACTTACAGAAATTTTCTTAAAACCCTAGAAAACAGTTTTGTTATGGTTTCCAACAACTTCTACCACAAGGGTTGTCCCTGCCTGTAACAATAAACGTGTGACAGTGGAGTCCCTTTGCCAAACAGAACACGTTTTGTGCGCTCTGCAGAGGTTTTGCAGAGCTGTTGCACTACAGCCCATTAACACTCTCACCTCCAGAGGTAGGTAAAGCCCTGAAGGCAGCAGAGTCAGCGCACAGAGGCAGAAGACCCCCAGGGCTCAGCACAGGGTTGGATTTTCAGTCCTAGTCCAGAGTCTGCCACTGCCTTGCTTCAAGGCTGCAGACAAGCCTTTCTTCTCAGCTACCCCCCTTTCTTAAGAAAGGATAGAGACATGAGTATCCTTTGCAAGCTGTGTTTTGGATTCTACGCCTATAAAAGCTGAGACACTCTGCATGCACTGGAGAATTTCCCCATCCTTAGTGAACAGGACCACTTAAGTAGCAGAAGTGAAAGGCACAGAGACACTCTTTCCTGACTTTCTTTTGCATCCCAATGTACTTTGCTTACTACAACTCTGTAAGTGAATGAATTCAACGTACAGCCAGAGAAATGATGCTTTGAAGTCCCAAGGGAAAGGATTTATCCTTAGAAGGGGGGTTGCAATGAAACCCAGTACAATAGCAAATCAAACAGCCCAACACTCCCTAAACTGCCATATGAACACTAAACCCAAAGTCACAGTCACACATTCACTCCCTCTCAGGGGAAAGTACAGCAGAGGACATTCGATAACAGCTATACTATGGATGCTTGCTCAGAAATTAAGTTGCTCTGGAAATGCTGCTGATTGGTAATCTATCACACCCCAATTTGCAGTTCAAAATGCTTCATTCCTCACTGATGTGCATCACTGCAAGGATCAGTAGCAGACTCTCCTTTAACATTTGTATACCTTAACTTGGAGTTCACACTTGTAAAGTTGACTTTTGCATTAAAATTGTTTAAGGTAGTCACTGAAAGAACATCACGCTTGAAGACCTTAAGCCAGATTTTCCTCTTTTGCCATTTTTAGAGTTTTTATAATAGCTGATAGTCTCTATGGTACCTCTTCCCTCCCAGAGGGGTAGCAAGCTTTCTGGAAACAAATTTATCTTCCTTGGTATCAATTGCCAAGATTCAAGCATTGCACCCTCCCTCTCCAGCATGTAAAGACAGTAGTTTGGATTTATCCCAGCTAAAGAAAGGTGGGATGTCACGTAAGCAACACTTACCAACCACACAATGACAACAAACACTAGAAAACTAGTCTTTATAAGACTCCTAGCTCTAGGCAGCTAAAGCTTACTGTGTAGTATTCAGATCTGTTTCTGCACAGTATTAGTCTATGCCAGTAGCCATAAAGTGAAGCCACAGAAAGCCCAATCCAGTATTCACCAAAAAAAAAGAACCCACAAAAAAATCACCTGAGAGTTGGATCAATACCTTAAAAGCCAGAGGGTCTGATTTATTTTAAAGAAACACATTGGTGAGAATCACAGTTGATGAGGGGGGAGTAGGGAGGTAAATCTTTCACCTTGCCTACTCTATAAATCAAAGAGATTTTCCCCCAAACAAATACGTAAGCAAATGACCATTTTAGGACTGTTGTGAATCAGTCCAGAAGGAACCATTTTTAAGAAAGTTGTTAGTGAATGGAAACAGGTGGCTATAATTTGAGTTAAACTGCAACCTTAACTGTAGTGTTTGCTATCATGAACACTATAACAACAGATGTACAGTTGCACCTTGGGATGAATTCATTATGGCCTGAGAAACATAATCATGCCATTCAGACCATATTTTGTCCATATGCTCATGTGGTTTACACCCCTGGTTTATTGGCATTGTACTTGCTTATATAGCAGGAGACTCCCAGGATCATCATTTGCACTTATTGTTACTGTTCAGGAGAATCCCTTTGTAGCGTGGGTTTCCCATTAAGGCAAAAATTCCTTTTCAGAGCAAGGAAGGAAGGGCTAGGTCACAGCCTTTGTAGACACTGCAGAAACTTAACATCACTTGGGAAGTTCTTCATGCAAAAGGCACAGCATACCTCAAAGAAATAGAAAAAAAATTAACCTGAAGAGTATAGGGCACTACTGTTCAGGATATTTTACAGTTATAAAAATGTAGATTATATTGCTATCTTACCCTGCAATTTATGGGATGAATATTGTAATTCACTGAATGTCACAACTTATCTTTTATTCATATAGTTACTATTCCATTACCAGAGAGGGAGGTTTGTCAAAGGTTAATTATTTTAAATTGCTCAGGCAAATTTATTTTGATTTGTACAATTTTTTTTTGAATAATCAAATGGCTATATATTCATAGTGCCTTACAAGGCTGCTTTTTTTTTTTTAATTAATACTTCTTGATGATACAGTCAGATTGAACAAATGCTTTTGTAAGGACCAAAAATGGATTCTTTTAACCCTAAATGTAAAAAAGCTTAAAAATTTTGGCAGTGGTTCTTTACTCCTCATCAGTTGTACTGTAAAAAAAGTTCCCAAGCAGTCTTTGACTGCTGAATTATCCTTCCCTCCGGCAATCTATTTACAAGTAAAGAGCATCTTGCCACAGTCTCAAGACCTATGTCCCTGAGGCAAGGACTATTCATTTTAATTGCTTCCAAAGCACCTATTGCAACAGGCTTTTGATTTGTGCTTCAGCCATGATGAAAAATAAGCAGAACCGTAGTACTGAAGTACTTATCACTCAGGAGTTGCACGCTGCTCTGTACCTCTTCCGTTCCTACAGATGCTCTGTCGTTATCAGTTCAGGCAGTCACTCACCATTCAGCTTCAAGCACCCAACTAAGAGCACAGGTTCTGGAAGCCATTAGCATATCCACCCAAAAAATGAAGTGCTCTGAACACTCAGAGCCAAATCCCAAGGTTGTGTAGCAGGAATATCTCCCTCTCCACTGACCTACAAGAGGAGCTCTGATAGTAGCTGGACAAAACGCTTCCAGGAGGTGGCTGTGACAGACTAACAAAACCAGGATGCCAAGCCCCAGTAAAGTCTTAAAAACAAAACTCCTCTTTTCTCATTTTGGAAAAAAAAAAAAAAAATCACTTAGCCTATTTCTGTGTCTGTTTCCCTGTAAGCAACGTGGGGATAATGATACTTACCCTGTAGGAGTGCTAGAAGTTAAAATCTATGCACAATCAAGTGCTGTGAAAGCCTCAAATGGTACGTGCAATGCAAGCACTGAGCACTGCACTAAAAAATAGTTACTGTTCTTATTACTGAACTTCTGATGAGCCTGCTGGAGCTATAATGACAAAGAGGATGGTCCTGGAGGTTTGAGGGATCTTCATCTGGACTCTTTTCTGTACTTCATGTTGGTTTTTAAACTATAGAAACCACTACTGTTGAGACAGAAATGTTTCTGAGGGTAGAATGCCATAGCAAGGAAGACACAGCTACTACATCAGCACAGCTATGGACTGGAAGTCATGCTATGCAGCAGCAAAGTATGAGGTACAGTGTGGGTCAGACTCTTCTGGAGAAAGCTTCATTTTCAGAAGCTCTTACAACCAAGAGGCTACAGCAAACAGCCAGCACTCCTAAGGGCAAATTCAGACCCTGTGCTGCAGGGTGGTGTTGGGTGAGGTACCAAAGTACTGTAACACCCCTGCTAGGCTCCATCCAGGCCTGGCAGGCAGCACAGGATACTACGCTGGCTAATTCATCCTCCTTCCACACCATGCTGGAGGCAACAGGGCACCTAGGAGGGTGATTTGGGGCAAGAGGGAAGGAAGACCCCACCAGCTGCCTTGCTTTTAACACAGCTGCACTGTGCTACTGGAGATCTGGAGCTCCCCCATCTGTGAAGGCTCCCTGGGGGGTAGGGGGGAGCAAACAAGTTGTGGGTCTTGGCCACATGGTACCATCAGGACTTCAAAGCCAGCTTTTGCTGGCTCCCTCCCAACTCACCAATACTTTCCCCACTACAGGCCAGTCTGCATTTGCATTCTGCCTGTCCCCAGACAATATTGTGCCTTATGGGCCCTCTGCCAACATCTGTTGTGGCTTTAGCCAGAAAAGAGAACAGACTAAAATCTACCTAAAGTTACCTTGAAGCCTGGTAGCTGGAAAATAAAGCAGTGTCCTATTGTTCTACATTCCCTCAACCCTTCATGTTTTCATGAAGCTCTTGGACAATATTTGGGGGGAAGAAAAAAAACTCCAGGGAAACAGCTGATTAGATTCTGGCAAGGCGGACCAAACATCTGCTTCAAACAAAAGACATCTGCATATTTCACATTTATTTTTCATAATTTACAGAAGCAACCTGCCAAAATTTAGCAAGGGAGAATAAACTAGCACATAATTAGCTAAAGTTTGCTTGCTTTAGAAGTTATTAGCATGAAGCCCAGTAGCTCACCTGGGAGGACATCAAGGAATGTAGATAACTACAGTTTGATTTTGTAAATTCAATTTTCGATCTGGCATGCCAGGGCAAAAAACAATGTTGATGTTGCCATGCCAATTAATGCAAGCCAGCAACTGTGCTGATGGCCCCATGTCACACACCATACAGCTGTCTCAAAGGCATTGATAACACTGTCTATTAAATAAGGACCAATTAGAAATACTTTTTTGCTCCAGTTTATGTGGTACAGCAGGCTGCAGGTTAGAGAGCAGAACAATACATTTTTTTGATAAAATCATGAGGTACGCTATATGCTGCAAGTACAGGTGGTACAAGGGGCACTGAGGAAGTGAGCATGTGACTTTTTCAAAGCAGCCAATGAATCCTTGTTAAAAATGCAGAAAAAACATCCAGAACCATACATGTGAGTAACCTCCATGAGTTACACTTCCTCAATTGAGTTTTGTCATCTACTGGGTCATTAGTACATTTGATAGCTAATACACTTCCAACTTTAACAGAGTTAAGGGAAACAGCATGAAATCCTGAGGCTTTGAAATCAATAGGAGTTTCACTAGGTGTAGTTACTAACACATTATTTGGCCTGCAAGGGCAATAAACAGAAACAGGCAGAACTTCAGGGTGCAAAACCCTGCCTTTGCTGCAAATGGGAGTAGAAGAACTCCTGTTAACTCTGACACAGCCAGGGTTATGCTCTTTCCTATTTCTTCAACTTCAGGGCTTCCTTGAAAATCCCAAATTAAACCCAGGTTCATAAGAGCATCTGCAAATCTTCTGGATGAACCAAGGTGGATGTTTTCCCTTCTCTCTCTGAGGAAGGATTTATTGTTTCAAACGGAAATCATGAGAAACTCACTCACTTGGACTGAGTTCTGCTCCACATTTCAAATTTATTTGAACCTGAATCTCAGAGCAAAACTCAGGGAGTGAAAACTCAATTGCCAAAAAATTTCTGTCAACCCCAAAGGAACACCAATTGCCAAATACAGCACAACTCTGAAAGACATTTCCAGCCTCTTAAATCTCAGCTTTATAGCTTGCACCTCTCCATAGTAAAAGGAATCCAAGACTCAATCTGAACACCATGAACTTGAGTGGGGTGGGAGAGTGGCAGGAATGCATAGGAGTGAAATAAGATCAATTGGATGTAGGAGGTTTTAGTTCTAAGGGTTTGTATCTGAACATAGAATGATTTGGGCAAAAGCAACCACAGGAAGAATGGAGTAGAAGCCTCTTTTCATGCCTGATGGAAACATTCTCAGCTAAACAGCTACTCAGAGCTCTGATTCCTGCCCATCACTATCATATGACATTTCTTTTCCCCCCACACAGACTTACTGCAATTGAGTCATAGAATCAAAAGCACATAATTTCATTATATAAATGACAATTTCTAACCTCACAATCTCCATAATAGTAAGTTGTTCAGATGCAGCATTTAGGCAGCATTGGCACTAGAGCTGCCTATCCATAATTATAATAGCCAGCCTAGATGCCAAGTTTCCCTCTCCCTTGCTACTAACACATAAAGGAAATGACGATGCTGAAATAAGTGAGGAAAACTGAGGTATATCATAACAACACAAACTCCCCAGACATGAGCTTCCCTCTTGGCAGTGGCAGGGGATAGGACAGAGATCCCTTTGGAATGTCAGCAGTAACTACCCTGTCTTTCATTCTTTTGCTTTTTTAAAAAAAATAAAAATCACAAATGGTACAGTGGAACTAAGTGACTAAAAGCCTGCGCTGACCTACATGTAATGCAGGATGCTCTGAATTAGAGATATGTAAAGTAAACATTCACTCTTTCGAACGTGCACTTAGTTTCTGTTTGAAGAAATTCCTAATCTTGTTTGCCTGAGTGAATCAAGATTGCTGTTGTTTTTCTGGGTTTATTAAATAGGATTCCTAAAAAACTGAACTGCTTCTCCATGATCTACTCTTTAATTGAGCATTTTATTTTCAAATTTTATTTTCAAGCATTTAAAAGCACTTCACTATGGATAGCAAACTGGTACTCAAAATCTTGGGACTTTTCATTTTGCAATGAGAACAGTCTGTAATCAGGCTTGCATTCACATTTTTTAGATTCCCCCTGAAGTTTTACATTACAAGTTTTACCCAGATGTAGCCATTCTGAACAAGCTTCATATAACTTGAAAGGGTGACCACTGTATTGGTACTACTGAGTTTTGCTAGAAAGGATCTCTTCCTTCAAACTTGATCTATTTAATGTAAAACATTCTTCAGCCACTCTGTTTACCTGCATTTGACCACTTGCAATTTGGCCCACACAATGCTGACCAATTTCCACTACCTTGCTGGTGACAAGATGAGCTCCAGTCACCTGGAGGAGCTATTCTATACTCCCACCTGTGGGCCAACATTTGGGAAAGCTCTGAAGCACTTGCTTCACACACAGGTGGGGCTTTCTTTCCTTGGTAGATTTAGTTGACACTGCTACAATCACTACTTTGCACAAAGCATGAAGGTTCTTATGGTGTGGTCACTAGCAAGTGAACCAAGAAACACTGTTTCTCTTCTAGAGACTATTTCTCAGAAAGCAACTTTTTTAAGCCCCATCAAGGCTGTTCTGCTGCCACTCCCTGAAGCTACTGCATCTGTCAGGTTTATAACCCGCAGAAACAGCCACAGGTAGAAATAACATTTCCTCCACTGCTCTGGACATAGTACAAGATGAGCAACAACAGATGAGGCCAGTAGTAAGCAAACAGTATTACACAGTAGCAGACAACACATCCTCATAGGATGGACCTGTTGCAGTGTTAATCATGGCCTGCAGTATCTTTAAAAAAGTGCAACTGAATACTTATGGGGGTCCTTAATATTATGTTTGATCTCACACACACATCTAATTTTATTCTCCTGCTTTTTCATTATTCAACTTGTTCACTCCTTTTAATTACACATACAGTAATTAATCATACATATTTTGTTATAAAGATTTAATTAAACCTATTAATAGTTTAATGATCTTGCCAATGACCAAAATTCTTCTGTGCATTAAACAAAAGAGGTAGCATTGAATGTAAAATTGTACAGTAAATAAAACTAAACACAGCCAGCCTTGTGAAGCAGGAAGAAAAACAAGGCCTACATGGCCAATCTATTTCAAGCATGTTACAAATGGAAAGTATTTACTATTTTTAAAATATTAATCATACACTCACCCCATTTACTTACTTATCTGTGTTGATCGTGTAAATCTTTCTTGAAAGTACACAAACTTTGGAATTATAAACACAAAGTGAAGTCACATTTGGTATTTCATCTGTTTACACTGTAATTTCTCAGCTCTACTGAAAACTAATGAATTAGAAGTTTTTCATTTCTATCTGCACCTTTTAGCTGGATGGAACCTATTTCATATTTCAGTACAAAAGTATGTGAGTTACCACTAGATGAGGTAAGTGGCAAGCCTACTTATAGGTATGCTCTGACCTCATGGACATTTCCCATAGCTTTCCTCACATTTACAAAAGACAACACAAGAGCAGCTACTCTATACAGCTACATATCAAAATACATCATAGGCTAAGAAATTCACCCCAGAAAAATGTGGCCCAGAAAGAATCTCAGTTGTATTTTCTTTGGCACATGTGAAGAGATGAGCATTCTCAACTGTGAGAGGAGACAGTTACCAGCAATGCACCCTCCTTGCATATTACAGATCTCTGTGATGAGACATATTTATCCTCCTCCAAGTCCTTTTTTTAACCCTCCATTTGAAAGCAGAGAAGCCATTGATAAAAAAAAATTCATTTCCCCGCTGTGAGGGAAAACACCTTTATGAGCAATTAATCTTCACATCCACAGACTTAAAAAGAAAACCCCACACAAGTCCAACATTGTTTATTTTGTCCCCTCCCTTGAATTCTGATCTAAGCAAAGGCCAATTTTCAACTCATGCAAAGAAGAAAATGAGACTGCAGCATACTCAGAGTGCCCTTTCTGGTTTTCATCATGGCTGCAAGGCCAGGTGAATAGCAGTGGTGATCCTACAGCCCTTCTCACTGTGGGCAGCAACAAAAGCAAATGGACAAGGGCAGCAGTTAGGTTTGCTGATGACCACATATCTTTCCAGAGGTAATCTACAAAGGTAGATGTGACTGAGCCAAACATACTTAAAAGCTGTTTGTATCCTGGGCAATTTGAGACTGCATGGATTATGCAGAGGATCTGGTTTCATACATCAACAGGTACCAACCTTAGCAGCCAAGTATATAACAACACTCAACTGCCATACTCATGAACCTCTCCCAAACTCCTTCGGTGACACAGAGCCCGGCAATGTGCTTACATGTATTCAAATGTCCACAAAGATCCCCTGCAGCATCTCATCTTGCCCAGCAGTAATTATTCTTTGCTTCTCCATTGAATCCACAGAGCCATTGCCAAGATAATGATATGTTGAACAAAAAAGGCAAACAAAAGGCAAACATACCTTCCAGGAGTCTGCACAGATCATCTTTAAACAGGAGTCCTAGTCTGCCTGTCTTGCCAGCAGCAATAATGGGGAAAAAAATTTAAAAAAAAAAAAAAAACAAACAAACAAAAAAAAAAACAAACAAACAAAAAAAAAACATCAAGAAGCAAAGCCAGGAAGATTGTAGTTTTCAAAGTTCCCTCTTCCAGCAAGGGCATTTAAGACCTAAAAGAAAAAATAAATCTATTAGTGATAACAAGATCCATGCTAATCATTTCTTATGCTATTCTAAGGACTATCCTTTGCGCTTTCTCTCTGAAAGCGCTGGGCTCAATCACCAAGATTATTGAAAAGGGCAGCCAGCTCTGGTTTGCAACATAGCAGCTGTCTAATGCCTCTCAACACCCCTCCAGCTGAAGCTGGAAGGTCAACTCCAGTTTAAAAAGAGGATACAGGTATTGTGCTATGTTCTTTGGGAAATGCAGTAACCGAGGCTCAGATCCTCTGGAATCCTAACTCCTCCTGACTAGATGATGTGAGTGTTAAATGCATCTACATCTCACTCTATAAAAACAGCACCTCCAGGAGCAAAAGGGCTTCTCATGTGCCAATCTGGTTCTGGTAAGAGTGTCATCTGTTCATAAATATTCCTTGGAGATTTGCTATGCAACCACTGATCTAAATCAAATCTGTTTGGACCACAGAATTTTCATCACAGTATCACAAACTGGTGTTGCAATATACAGAGCTGAAACAAGGACGATTTATTATTCTATTGAAAGATCTCTTTTGGCCAAACTTGAATAGAAGCATTACATATTGATACTTCTGCAAGATCATAAACTCAAATGAACACCAGGTGAAGAAAAAGACAATGGTAACACCAGATGACAAACTGATATAGTCGTCATATTCATCAACACCAACAGCAGTCGGTCACTTCCCCCGCCTTCACTGAATTAGCCACGAAGGACTGTTTTAATGATAAGAATGTGTTAAAAGCATGCGTCTCAGTGGCAGTTCTGAACAGGGACGCTCAAAAGTCCACATCTGAGGAGGAGATGGTTAATAAAAAAGATTTGCTAGGAAGGACTAAAAAGAGGTTAAAAATATAACTGCATGCTAGGAAAAAGTAGATTAAAGACTAAAAAGCAGGAACAAGTTTGACACCAAAAACATCCTGCATTATTCAGAGTTGTGGAAGAGTGTGTGAACAGAAGTGATGACAAAAGCTACAAAATTCAATGTGATCACTTGAAGGGTGGGAGTTTTTGCAAGCAAACACACTACTTTACAGCAAAGGAGAGTCTCAAAACATTTGAAATAAACATTGAAATTTTACACATTGAGTTACAAGCCTGTTTATTGGCTTCAGGTGGTCTTGTTTCTTTATAATCCTGAGAAGTCAGACAGCTGCATTGTACACATGGCATTACAAGTGACAGTGGCATTTTCAAAGGAGAAGTCTGTTCAACAATTTGGTACTTGGGTCTCTGTTTTGAGACAAAAGCATCCAGATTGAACTCAGTTGGAAGAAAAAAAATCATACCTAAGGCTTTAAGGACAAAGCTATTACAAAAAGGAATGCCTTTTTACTTTTGCTTTTAAATTACCACAGGTTGATTGATTTATCTTTATCAATTATTGTAAGCATTTGATTATATAATGTGAATTCAGAATACACACAAGAAAAATGCTGTTTGCTTATCTTTTCCAAGCATCTAAACAAGTTAGAGTCAAAAATAAAAGAAGGTAAAATAAGGTAAATTCTAAGGCAAAATAACTTCACTGAAAAGCTGAAATTTTAATGTTTGGAGGTTTTAGTTTCTTTTTTAAAACCATCATTGATTTCTCCCTGTTTCAAGCACTTTCCAAGTAAAAGCATCACATCAGACCCACTAAAGCCCTACTTGCTCTCAGTTATCCTTCACCCCAGGAAGCATGAATGTCTCGGGGGCAAAGGGAGGAGGGTTACAAAGCAGCAGAAGGGGTCAAAAATGTTCCTGCGCTTGGGTTTTCCCTGCTGGGTTTCCTGCACAGCTGCTCTTTCTATGAATTTAGGGTAAAGTGGGGAATAAACTGTGGAGAGGGTCTTATGCAGCTTAGTCTTGCAAAAGCCACTAAAATTTGACCATGAAGCACCCTTATACATTTGCCACTCCCTGCACCCCTCAAAATTAAGAGACTTGGAGCCTGATCCAAAGCCCACTGGAAGAGTTCATCAACTGCAACACCCTCCACACGAACTTGAAAAACAAAATGCTTTTATTCAGGCTGAGAAGCATATTGATGTTTTCCTACATTTTTTTCAGGCCTTATTACAGCCACAGGTGTGGGGAAAACTGTTACTAAACCAATAATAAAAATATGAAAGACTACTTCACCTATGGGCCTGGAATAGGGTTTTGTTTGGTTCTTTAATCTAAATACTTGTTTTGTAAGCACCAGAAATACAGAGAAAGACAGGAAAAGAAGGATTACCTCATTATTGTCACGATCTCACTTTTTATCAGAGCAACTTAGTCTTCTGTAAGGCCTATGGCCACTGAGGAGAAAACTGAAATATTCTAGTGAAGAATAAGCAGATGAAAAAACCCAAACCAAACTAGCAATGAATTCTCTGTAGCTTTTACCACTTCTTGCAAAGCTCATTTCATGTTTGGGCCTTCAAGTGAGGCTGCCTTTCATTTGCCACAGCAACCTCTGTATGAGGTCCAAACAGAAGTCTGTCAGACCCGCCTTTGAGAGAGCAAAATCTCTCAAATTGCAAAAGCAAGTTGCTCTGCAGCAGTTGTTTCAGCCTTAAATTGTCAACTTTTCCCCCGTAAAAATATTATCTTGCTACCTGTGGTGACCCCTCAGTTTTTACCTGTATCTGGTCCAGCTCTGAAATACACTGCGTGCTGTCAAAATGCTCTCAGAGAACTTAGAGCAGCAAGGGGTACATTTTTCCAAAACCACAGAGAGGATTTCTCAGGGAAAGTCCCACTGCCAAAAGGGCCATGGAAGTCAGCAAAGCTGAAAGCTGAATGTTGCTAAACCTTGGTTTCTTTGCATATTACTGAACACCTATTGTCTGCTGAGACAGCCGTCTCCTCCTGGCCCACACACATATTTGTGATCTCAAGCAGGCAAACCTACTCCCATCCTCTTAAAGATGATCTTGCGTGTTACACCAGAGGAGCTTTACTCTGTTAGGAACAACATCCAGACACTCTGCTGTGTAGTGGCAAAGGATTCCAGAAATTAGGGTTGAGAAGTTCAAAAACTATCAATGTTTTTTCTCTTGCAGGTGATGGAAGTAAAGTACTTTCTGTGGCCTGGTTTAATTTCATGTCAGCCATGCAAATCTTTCAATAACATAAGCCAAAACAAGTTCTCAGAACAATATTTAAAAGCCCATCAAGGTTCATACAAAGACTGACCTGTGTGACCAGGCCACCGATAAATGCAGAACTTGCAAAAAGTGCAAACTTCAGTGCAGCCCAGACCTATTAAGAGAAACTTGAAAAATCTCAGTATTCTGTAGGATTTCTTCCTTTGACTCTTTCAGGATTACGCACATCTTAGGGAAGTGTATCTTCCTACAATACCCAACCTGCAGTACTGTGTCCAGCTCTGGAGTCCTCAACATAGAAAGGACATGGACCTGTTGGAAGGGGTCCAGCAGAGGGCCACCAAGATGGTCAGAGGGCTGGAGCACCTCTCCTGTGAGGATGGGCTGAGAGAGCTGGGCTTTTTCAGCCTGGAGAAAAGAAGGCAGGCCCCGGGGAGACCTTATAGCAGCCTTCCAATATCCAAAGGGAGCCTACAGGAGAGCTGGAGAGGGACTCTTGTCAGAGAGTGTAGTGACAGGACAAGGAGAAACAGCTTTAAATGAGAAGAGGAGAGATTTAGATTAGATACCAGAAAGAAATTCTTTACTGTGAGGGTGGTGAGGCACTGGAACAGGTTGCTCAGGGAGGCTGTGGGTGCTCCATCCTTGGAAGCAATTTAAGGCCAGGCTGGATGGGGCTTTGAGCAGCCTGCTCTAGTGGGAGGTGTCCCTGGCCATGACAGGGAGGTTGGAACTGGATATCTTTAAGGTCCCTTCCAACTCTAACCCGTCCATGATTCTATGAATGCCACATAGCAAGGCCTGTGAGTTTCAACAAAGAGTTCTGTAGTCACCTGAAACTATCCTCTGCACCACAGGGAAAAGGAAACAGAGGGTCAGTCCTTTACACAGCAAACTGCCAGAAAAGCAAGCAGAAAAATGTATTTACTGAAATAGGGTTAGGCTGATACTATTACAACTTCCACTATTCTCTCTCCTCCTCTAAGTGATCCTCCAGATCCCTTATAATAAATTACATCAACATAACCTTTCAATTAAGTGGGGTGGAACAAATATATAATAAAATGAAAAGGTGCAAGTTGTCAGTTTTGATAATTTCTGGAAGACTTATTTAAACTTATCTGGACACAAGAGTCACCTTTACAATTACTCCCTCAAAGCCCTACACTTGTGTTCTGCCTGAGAATATGTTTAAGCACTTTTGGACCATAAGACCAATCAAGTAAGAAAGGTTTTAAGATGGTCATGTACTCTAACTGGACATTTTACTTCACCAATATTAACTTGGTGCCCTCAGCCCATTTCATTTGTTTTATCCAGTGACTAGGCAGACAGTAGAGCTGTTTACAGACAGATTTGTGAGGTCTTTTTGTGCAATACATTTCCCATTACAGACTGGAGCAGTATTGCAATACAGTATTTGAGGGAAGTGTATAGTAGTGGTCCAGGGCCAGATTTTGCAGTTATTTTGGCACCTAGACACTTTTCCAAAGACAGCCCAAAGTGGTTAAAAACAGAAAAATTCATTCTCAGCATTTGTCCCAAAAGAGCAAGACAGAATTTGCCAGCTCCTAACAGAATGAGCTCCTGTAGTGTAACAACTAATCAAACATTCTTATCCAAAATTATTTTTCTTTTTACCAAATCATCTGATTTTCAGTAGTCTCTCATACCCCTGACGTATCTGTCTGAACATACTACAAACTCATCATATAAAACATTCTTAAACATCTCTTTACTTATATTGCATGAGGGAAGGTAGAACCTCATGATAATTTTTGATTCCCACTGAAACCAGCAAGGTTTTGCTGTTTGTTGCAGTCGGGGGAGAGGAAGCTCTCCCCTTCAGTACAAGTCTTTGATCACAAATTTTCCCCGCTCCCCCCATCCACTATGGAAACATTCATCTACTGGCATGCTAGAAGGCATACATGATTCAAGGCAATAGCAGAATCTTGTGTGTTCTGGCAAAATCGTTGATTTTCATCAGGAAGACAGTTTTGGCTCCAGTCAGAATACGGTCTAGTCTTTGGCACTTGGGATTTGTAACATCTTTGTTGAAATGTAAACCCAGGATACCTGCCTAGAATGGCCCAAGAAACATTTACCTTACCAATAAAAACAAGGGCCCACTTAAATATTTCCCCTAGAAGGCAGGTATTCATCTAATCACATCTGGAATCCTTTCCAACTTGGTTCCTGCAGCTAATGCTACTCTGTCATGATCTGATGGTTTAATCCTAGTTATTAAACTGCGTATTCTAGTTAATAATAAAAAAAATGTAGACAAATGCCTGCCTGTCAGTGCACCAATCTCACAGCAAACACTGAAGTGGGCCCCCTGCTTTCTCTAAGCAAACAGGGAACACCGCTTGGAATTCAGAGTTTCAAGGAAAAGCTGCCAGATCAAGTGAAAATATTGGCAAATTTACCAGGGTGAGGTTTTTTTAATCCCTAGGCAAAAACACAACAACAAGCCCCAGCCTTTGCAAATCTAGTTTTCCCAACTACACACAAAGAAGTTCTTTTCCATGGTCTCAGCAGACAAAATATAACACATACATAATGCATACATAATGTCTGAACCAGCTGTGATATACTTTCACTCAAAATGTTTTTAACAAACAAAATTTGTTAACAGATGCATCAAGTTCTTCATCATCTTACAGAAAAAAGACCTCCGCAATTCCAAGTCCTCATTTCCCAAAGTTTCATTAAACCCAAATATTTTTAGATCCAAATGATAAAACTTTGCCAGCAGCCTCCACTGACTAATAAACCATTTTCTGTTGAAAACACAATACTGATGTGAAAAAATCACCAACTAGGGTTTTTTTTTAAATATATTCATATAGTTATAAATATAATAGACATACCAAATAAGCAACACACCACATGTGAAAACAAACTAATCTCAGTGTAGCAAGAGGTTTCCATTTCCATCAGTGCAAACCTGAACTTTGTCCACACATTCCACAGCATGGGACTAGATGGATTTATCAAAATCCAACTGCACAGCCCAGAAGTAATCCCTAGCACAATGCATTCCCTGCTGAGCTGTATGCATGGACACTCATTTGATCACACAAGTCAACAACCTCTAAAGAAATTCTTTACTGTGAGGGTGGTGAGGCACTTCAAGTCTAAAATATTAATTGCAGAGTTCAGACTTTTGCTTTCTGGCCAGTGTAGAATTCCTATTTCAGACCTCAAGGATGATACCATCCCTTTATTGCTCGATGTCATCTTTCAAATGCCTTTGCCCCTTGTAGTTTGTTCCTCCAATTCATCCATCACAGGGAGAGATGGAAAAGACTAAGGTGCTTCCCAGGAGGAAGAGCGCTTCCTCTACTGCTCAGAGGCCCCTCTTCTGACACTTTGACAATAGCTCAGGTCTCAACTCCCTCACTGTGCCAGCCACTTCAGACTCAAGACATGGAACTTACCAAGTCAGAGCATTGCTGTGAAAATAAAAAAAAAATAGGTAGGTCTCTATCCAACATAAGGTATTTTCTTCTCCTCAAAAATCGGTAACTTTCCAACTGTTCCATTATTAATTATTGTTTCTAAATTTTAGACAAGAAGTACATCTTAAAGCTCACTCCAATGAAGGGCTTTGTTTTTATTAACTCTAAAGAAGCACTACTGGATTTTAAATAACAACAGCTACTGTCAAGATGATTGTAAGAGGTTATCTACTCAGAGATGAGACTCTTTCCCTTCCTCTCAAACACCGTATCTAATTGTATGTCCCACACTGACATCTTAGGGGCCAGGAGTCTCCTCCTAGAAAAGTGCAATGTCAACTTTTTGGCCATTTCCCCCATAACTCCAGTGCCTGCAGAATAGATGCATCCTGGTTCCTATCTCAGAAACATTGCTGGCTAATTCTTCTGGCCCCTAATTAGTGGGCAGAGAGGCCTTTGCAGTGTCAGGACTGCAACACATGTCAGTGCCATCACTGTTAAAAGGACTGAGGAAAGTCACAGCAATAACAGAATTTTACATTTTTGAGCCTTAAATGACAGAAGGAAGGTACCCCAAGGAACATAGTCACAGCTAAGTGTTCCCACTCTATAGGGTGACCCTCTTTCTGCCATTGATTTCGGTCTCCACCTTCACTGCAGCCAGAGGGCTCCAGTTGTCTTGGCTCCATTTGTTTTACTGGGGTAGTTTCCTGCCATTTTAGTGCAAGCACCCAAGCCGAAGCAATAGAAACAGCAGGAACACATGGCCAGGAAGTATCAGCAGGCTATTAGATCAGCTCATCCATCTTGCGGTACCTCATCTGTAACTGCCTAAATTAGAAATACAGCCTCCTTAGTCCCATACATAATCAGGAGAGAAAAAGACTCAGTGTGATTCAAGATGCCTAAGGTTAGTCCTTTCACAGGAGGTTTCAAAGTGGAAGCTTCAGCCTTCCCCAGAAGAAGCCTGCAGAGATTAACCTCTAAATTTAAGAGTGCAGATCAAGACAGAATGATTAGTCCCCAAAGAAAACAATTCTTAAACTGAATCATCCACTGCTACCAAGATTTACCTAAAGCAGGCAAAAATGAAATCAATGCCTAAGAAAACACATCAGGGAACCTCAGGGCAGGAACAACAAAGGCATCCATAAGCTTCCCACAGGGTAGTGACATCCTGGCAGCCATCTGGCAAGAGAGGACTTGAGTCCCTCAGACCTGCTAATACCTATTTCCAGCAGCATTTACTCACAGAGGAAGCCACTGTTCATTTGGCTCCTGGGGCTTCATGGATTGCCTCACCTCCAGCGGGGCCAGGAAGCAAGAATTTGGATTCAAAGCGCATTTTCAGGTTACACATCAGATCACTTGCTGTTAGAAACATGCACAAGAAAGAAAGGTATGGATTAGTCCGAGATGCACCCTGACACAGCTGCCAGGACTCCACATTTCAGCCAGATTAATTCCTTTTTCTTGCTGTTAACAATGAACACAAAGAACGAGTCATTTTGCCACCTCTGAAGGATGTGGCACTGAGTCTGAGGAATTCCACACATTGATCAAGAAGGTGAATATTAATAGTTTGGGGATATTTTTTCCTGTGCTCACCTCAGCACATATGTGCAGATCACAACAGAATAGCCACATCTGAAAACACCGTATTAAAGCTAAATTCAACGTCCAAAGTCCTCAACCTAGATGCAAGTCCCAGTCATTTGAGTCAATAGTAGTAAGGCTCCTGCTGGGGTCAGTACAGTGATCCTAAAACTTTTTTGGCAATCGCCACCCAAGAGCACTGTTTAAATCAGGAGAGGACCAAATGCTGCCATGCACTCGACACCTCATTTTGAGACACAATACACATCGCCACAAATTACGTTTTATTTACTCTTGTAGGAAGAAGTACAAAGGGTTAGGGTGTAGGGGAAGTGGTTTACTGGCAAGCTCGAGGGGAGCATCCCCATGAAAGGCTTTTGCTGAGTAATACTGACATCATGCAAAATGACTTTCTATAAACCTTTAGACTACACCAAACTATTGTTTCAAAAACAGTGGCAGCTATTTGACAGATGCTCAGAGGTTTAGAATTCAGAAATAGACCTGAAAAGGGCTGATTAATGAGCAGATGATGGTTAGGTAGTAAAGTTGTGCATTAAATGAAACTTAGCAGATGGTTCTGCAACTATAAAAATCTCCACATTCCTAGAGTAGACAGACAGAAAGGACACTTCCTTTATTTTCCTGAATTATTTCTGCCTTTTCCTTATGACTCTGGCAGTGCTAGTGCTATCTTCTTCTTAGATAGTGCAACTTTCCAAGTTTATTTCCCCTTCTGTTTTAGGCATAATGAATCTCATCGGACAAACTTTCTACTCTATCAACATGAAGGAAAACATTAGGGCACACATTCAGAGCTGCATATGCACAGCCCCATGTTTCCTAGGAAACAAGCGATTGCTCATCACCATGCCGAAATAAATTGATGCATCAGTTTTGGCTTCCTATAAACATTAGTATTTTGATTCAGGATGGAAACTCAGACATCCCCAACACGCTACCAGTTGGGAGCATCATAATTCTGCTTCTGCTGCCTCTCAGCATTTGAGAAGCTACAACACCACATTGCTCATTAGAGCTGTTAAAGATAACCTCTGATTAAGCGGTGGTGGTGCAGACCAGCAATCAGAGACACCATCAGCACTCTGCCCACGGAGCAGCAGAGCCATATGCATCCCTGGGTGCTCATGTACAGCCATCTGGGGAGGAAGGAAATTAGTGCCTCCCACCGCAGCACCTTCTGTTGGCTGCACAGAAACGAACAGGAGTCAGAAAACAGGAATTATGGCTTTGCATTATCTTTGACCAACCAACTCCAAGTTTATAGTCATTCTGACAAACTGATGCTCCCTCAGGTATTTCCACATTTGTACAAAAAAGTATGGATTTCTCTTCCTCTTTCATTACCTCCAGGAGTTTCCTCCCTTAAACTTTATTTACTTTCACATTCTTATGGGATTATTTTTTTCTTAAAACCACTGATGTATTTCTAAATATTTTACCTCAGACAATTCCAATATTGATTTAACACTGCGTTCCTAGAATCTAACCCTGAATAGCCAAGTTACTGCAATGTTTAGCTAAATGCTTGTGACAATTTGACCTGCAATGCCAATACCACAGTAAATAGAACTCCAGCTGATCCCACAGGAAGGGCTATTAAAGAATACATAGGCACATTTCAGATGTTCTGCAATTTCAGTCTGTCAGTAGCACATACATTAGGAACTCAGCTATCAAAATCTAAATTTTCTGAAAACCCCGTCATCTGGAAGATGGTCATGTCCCATGACACCTATTAATTGCACTGAAAATTTCCTCATTATTCAAAATGTCGATTATATGAACTTATTCAATGTCTCCCCTGACATTTGGATAATCGAGGTTGTATTGCATATGGGCCATTCTTGCAAATCTTTGAAGACAATTGACTACCCTCATGAGTAAAGGTTTGCAAGATCAAGTCATATAACACATATGAGTAATATTCATCAAACGTAACTTCAAAATAATTTGTTGTATAAGATCAAGTGTTAGTATCAATAAATGGACATCATGGTAAAAAGGCCTGAGTATATAGTGTAGGTCTTTGCTAATATAGCATTACTAACACTTGATATTGATCAGCCAGCCAATCTGAAACCTCTTAAGTAATTTAACTGCTTTTTCTTTTGAGAATGATAGTATAAGTTTCCCAAAAGGGCACTTCGCAGCAATAGGATAGTTTAAAATTTCCTACTACCTCTTTTTCCCTTTAACTCCCTTGCATGAGTTGCTCCAGTTTGCCATTGTAAATACTCAAAACTCTGGGTAAAGGGCAGGATCAATAAAATAAAGAAAACAAGGAGGAAAAAGTTTTGAAGCTCAAGAGATTAACTTAACGCAATTCTGCTGCCAAGTGAAGTAAAATACATGACCCCTTCTGTCACAGGGTACCCAATTCTGAGGCAGGGGTAATGTGAACACAAAGTTTGCATGCAAAGTCAGCAAAAGAAATAGAACTTAACTCTTAATGCCAACAACACTGCTTCTTTAACAAGCAGTTATCTGAGGAAGAATAAGTGCTTAGCTCTCCTGCAACCTGGACCTAAGCCAACTTCCGTCCAAATTCTACTCATGGCAACTAAACGGATGGGCATCAACAGCACAGACTTCCTACTCATCATTTCTCCTAAAAGTTAAAGATATAAAGGAAAAAAGAATTTGAAATATGTTGATGATTATATACTCTGACCTCACAGCACTGAGGAACACCATAAATGTACTTCAAACTTTAACATTCAACATGCGTCTAAGAAAATAAACAAAGTATTATTTTTGCAGACTACTAATTTCTTCTTTAGTCAGTTGGGCAAATGAATAGAGACCTGAACCCAAAAATACTTTCGTCCACAACTAACAGTTCCTACAGCACCAGCAGCCAACGCAGAGCTGGAAACACCAGGCAGCTTTCACTCTGGAATAGACCCTCAAGTTTACCTTCCAAGCTTCTTTTGTTCTTTAGCTATGCACCACAAGTACTGCAGTCTAAGTCTACAGAAAAAATAACATGCTTTTACATGTGTCCTACAGGTCCTCCAGATTTGGATCTATGCTCCTTTGATCTCACATCACATTTTGGCTGGGCAGAAATTTCTTGACAAACATAACTGGACATTCATAAATGTAACTTGATAACACCTTATGTTTCTACTGAATATTGTACACAGACCTATAAGTAATGTGTCAGACAAATGCAAAGACTTTGCTGACAAACATGAATTAATATTAGGGACAGATATTTTATTTCTCTGATGGATTTTTTCACCCTATGTGTGTTGCAATATTAGACTCAGAAAATTTAACTGACATATGGCTAAATGGCAGCATTGTACAATCTACAAAAACCATGCTGAAAAATGCAGAGAAGCAAGCATCATTGGGGTTAATCTTGAAAAAAACAATATATTAGAACTCCACAAATGCTGTTATTTTACATCTGTTGCAAACCCATAAAATTTTCAAGAGGCATCTTTTCAACTTCTTAATATTATTTCCTAATGGATGTTACTGGGGATGCCCATCTAGGGATAAGTCCAAACCACAGCACTCCGACTTGATAATTTATTCCAGCAGCAAACTAAAAAAGAAAGAAATTGCACTCTGTTCTCTAAGCATTATACACTTTGCTTTAGGGCATAAACCATACATATGACTTTCCAGCAGAAGGCTAAGCATTACCTATACTCCAGAGAATTAACTGGGTGGTATTCTGCTCTCTGCTACGGGTATCCAAATTCCCTCCTGGAAGGGGCTGAGGCTGGGGGAACAGGGAAAGAAAAATCAAGATTCAAAGACAAAACACCTCCCTAACTGACAGGCAGAGATTCAGAGCCTGCAGACCCAATTCCCTCAAGTCACTTCATCCCTAAAGTACATCTTTTACTACAATAAGGGGATAAATCTTACCACAAAGAGGCTGCTCATTTATCAACATCCTCTATTCACACCTCCTGCATGTCTTGGCCCCACATGGCTTGCACAGGAGGGCTCCTCCTCAAACCACTCCCCAGGAAACACAACCTGTTCCCACTAGGATACATTCACAGCAGAAAGAAACCACTGTAGTTTTACTAAATGCCACTTCGCACTAACAGAGCTGTGTGTTTTTTCCCCAACAAGCTTTACTTAATGCCCCTCTGTAACATACAGAACAGCCTATGTCACCCTTATAATCAGGGGTGGCAGGCATCGCTTTGTTTTCTAACCAGGGGTCTTGAGGGAAATGATAAATCCTATTCCCACTATACTCTCTTCTGCTAAAAAAAAAAAAAAAAAAAAACAACCAGCAAGATTGTACAGGTCAGAGAAAATCATCTGATTACTAGAGCGAGTATTAGCACCTTCTCAAGTTCAAAAAGGGGCCTTTCTACAACTATACTTGCTTTGCTTTCTCTGTTAATCATTACCTCACTTTCTAGCCAGAAAAAGCATCAGAGATGTACACAGCAGCTTAACCTCTCACATGTCTCCTGACAGTGGTACATTAAATGCCACTTGTCAGCATCTGAAAAAAGACACCACTTGCTTTGCACACTTAGTTACAGGTGACTAATTCAGGCTGCAATGCCAACCGGGTATTTACACAGCCAGTAGTCAAGCCAGATGGAAAGATATAGTGAGATACTAGTCGATCAGCACAAACCCTTGCTGAGAACACAGCTCCCAACACCCTGTATTAAACCCTATCCTTATCTGCGGCATCAAAATTTATCAGCCTGCACACTTACCCAGATCAGATGAACTCATAACTACCAGAAAGACAATTAATAAATGAGGTAAGATCTTCCTTTGGGAAGAACACTAGATTGCTCCATTAAGATTATTGCAGCTGCTAATGTTAATAAAGGCATATCACTTTGCTAATGGGACCATCACTTCCAGAAGATTCCTTCACTCTCATATAAACTTGCTATCAATGCAGCCATTTTAAGTTCATTTACTGGATCATGCAGTGCCAGGCATCTTGCCACAAAAGCCTCTTTTGCCTCCACATTTTGCAACCATACCCTTAATCACATTTTTACTTCTGTCCACACAAAAGCTACGTGAACAGTATTTCCTGACCAAATTGATCTATTCCTTTATATTTTGGCAATTTCTTAAATCAGTCTGATTCTGAATTAATTTCTGAAAGAGAACTGCATTTTGTTGCATTCTCAGACAGACTGGATGCCACCATCCCTCAATCCTTCCCTCAGTGCAATTTAGGTCACTTGGATACAGGCATCTTCAAGTCATGGGTGCAACCAGGGTATGACACATAAGTGACCTACAAAGAGATCTGGTGGGTACTGAGCTGAAAATCTGAATCTTAAGGGATTTAAGGAAACATGATCTAATAAACATCACCCTTTCTCCAGCTCCAAAATTATAACATTAAAAGAAGACAAATTGCTTCTTGGCTGCATGCAAAGCCATGGCTTTATTAATTTATGACTGCACAATAGCAAGATGGTAAATAACGTGCAAAACTAACATGCAGTCAAAAAGGAAAGGATCATTTACTATAGAAAAAAGCAACAAGGAGGTTCAAACAGACAGAAGACTGGGTTATCACCAACATTTTGCAGGTGCAAAGGCTTGCAGTTCACCCCAGAAACTTTCACCTCCCATAAGTTTCAGGTTTACAGGCCAATTTCAGAGAAATCTGGAGTAGAACACAATACATCCCATAAAAATCTGCTGACAGACAGTGGAGTTGCAGCCTGGCCTCCTGCACACATCCCTTCAGCACCAGGGTAAGTTACTGATTGTTGCTCCTCGCCTCCATTTTCAGATGCAACATACAATGCATAGTTCTGTGGAGATTAACAACCACACACAATCCCATCTTCAAGCCTCCTATACATATGTACATATACATATATATATTAGGTTCTAAAATAACTGATATGAACTCTGTACGCTGCCTTTTCCTCAGGAAGGAAAGGTTCAACTCCACTAACCCTGGAGAGAGAAACCCAGGCTTCAGGAGGTTTGAGCTGAAGTGAGACACTAGGAAATAAGGCCATAACATGTGAATGTTAACAGGAGCTACGTTTTCAGTATCCACACATGCAGTTCTTGAAAAACTGGTTTGTTTTAAAAGCAAAAGATTCTTTTACATCACTACATAGAACAGAGTGGCCAATACAGTGAGACTAGGGAACTACTGGACACCCAGAGACACAGGAAAGATCAGAAAGACTGAAATCAAAGTGAGCATGGACTTTAAAACAAACAGGGAAAAAAAAAAACCACAAACACAAACAACCAAAAGTCAGATGCATTGCATGAAAAAGCCTTTAGCATTTCTAGGTACATCAACAAGTCCTGTAGTTCTTACTGGAGTCACTTACGACAATTCTCATCCAAAAATGTATGGGTAAGCATTAGTCATGCACAATAAAATAATTTTGAGATTTTTAAAAAAGCTAAACTAAAAATAACACAAGACTTTAAG
Source organism: Nycticryphes semicollaris (assembly GCA_013400055.1). Lineage (NCBI taxonomy): Eukaryota > Metazoa > Chordata > Aves > Charadriiformes > Rostratulidae > Nycticryphes > Nycticryphes semicollaris. Next base: position 373,027 of record VXBJ01003382.1, read on the forward strand.
ATAACAGGATATAGGATGCAGAAAGGACCCCTAAGTCACTGAGTCTACTCCCTAACTACCACACCTTGAATTGCAAAATAAACAGGCTGGTAGCACTAGTTTTGACACTCTTCTCTCAAGGGCTATCCCTTGAGTGCCAACAAATACCTGAGAAATCACAAGGGAGCACAGCTCCATTACACACTCACTTCCTGAAGATGCTCTTTCCTCTACTACACTTAGGATACCCTTGAGGGAAGGTATAAAAATCAGCCCCTAACCAGACAAGTTCTCAGACACATGGCCCTCCTTCCCAAAGTTTTGTAGATAAGGCCCAAGCCTGATTGGCTTCTGCAGCTCCACCCTCATGATGAAAACAGCCCTGCAGGTGAACCCTGAGAGCTCTTCCAGCTGAAAGGACTCTTCTGGGTTTTAGCATAAGGACTCTTTCAAACAGGTTTCCCAGGGGTTTTCTCTTCTCACATAATGCGTCCATTCAACAAGGGGAAAGTACCATTCTTCCACATGTTCTATACTCTGCAGCAACTGCCTTCAGACCAGTAGATCAGACCTGTTACTTTTCAAGTGCTTAATCAGAAGAACCCAACCCACGTCTGATTTTGCTGTGTGTGATTTTCATAGGTCTAGACTTACATTTATATGAATATATATTGCAAGATGGTTTCCTCTGGCTCAGCCTTAGCTGCCAACTTGAGGTCCTGCTTTTCTAAACCTCAACGTCGGTGATGAGGAATGGACACCTGCAGAGCATGGCTGAACATACCTGCTGGCACAGCTGCCTGCAGGAGGCACGGTCTCTCTTACCATTAACAGAAGAGGCTGCCAAACGCAAGCAGACTCCTGGTTTAAGTACCTCAGCTAAGGGCTTACTTTTGATGTAACATGAAGCCAGCCCATTGCTACAAGGTACTTTTTTAGGAAGTATGATCTCCCCAAAATGGGCAATCACCTAACGTCTGGCTGCGATGCCCATCAGAAAGCAGAACCTTTTTCACCAGAAAAACAAGCCCCACCCCTCCATAATCTGCCAAACGTAGTCTCTGAAAATCTGTTTCTCCCCTTAAACAAGGGTGTTGTTTCACTCAGTAGCTGTCAGACCCTCTGGCTCTCTGATATAGTGATATTTTTTCTCACTGTATTCAGCACTGAGCAGCTTGGTGAGCCTGTACAACATCAAAAGTACTTACAGCACATAAAATAATTTAAATTTTTCTTTCTTAGTTTCTACTCTGTACATCAGCAAGCAGGTTTTCTTCAGCAACAATAGCTTTTGCCACAACCCTACAGGCAGGAACCTAAATCATATGTATATAAAAATGGTAACCTCAAGTTTCCTCTTCGTAGCTCTGATGTGGAATACCACAGGCACATTTAGTTAATTGTCCTTCAATTGTCTTTTATACGTTTGGCTTTTTCCCATTTATGCTTGAGAAGACCTCAGAGACTCAGCTTCAGGGAATGTAGTAGAGTTAGACTTTCTGTTCATTTCTGTTAGCTGAATTTATGTTGTAGGCTTCTGTTGGGAAATGTCACGGTGTTTCATGATCTTCATATGCAGTGGAAGTACTTGCACTAGCTCTTTCCTTCCTAGGAAACCACATGTCTTTGGATGGCTGTCACCCAAAATACCTGGCAGTGAATCCAGAGAACTAGGTAAATTGCAAGGTTAATTATGAATGGGGTGGTGACGATGTTTTCATCCTCCTTTTCATCATACTGTTTTCTCTGGCAAGAAGTTCTGCAGTGACAGTATGCACTGGGAAGAAATCTTTCCACATCAGAGGAGTGAACCCAGAGACGTGAGAATCCCCCACTATGCCACTTCGTACACATAAAGCTGGAAGGTTTTCTCCTCAAGTTGAAAAGTGCAGCATCTAAAGAGACTCTCTGCTGCTCTAGGAGACTTACCAAGAGAAACATACCATAAAAGCATGTTGCTGAGGTGAGTAGGTGTTAGTCCAAGCCTTGTAAGTTAAAAGCAACATCTCATAATCTCTGCTAAATATAATGAGTAGTTGAAGTAATGAAGCTAACCCAGGCGTAATGATTAATCTTAGTGTGAGTCATGACCCTGGCAGCTGCATTCTGAACCAGCTGCAATCTATATAATGCATTCCCAGGAAGAACAGACAACAAGGAGTTGTATTAGCACACAGTGCAGATGGTATGAAGGTGTGTATCAGCAGACTCAAGCCCAGCCAAGGAGAGCAAAGGTCTTCGTTTACTAATATTCTTAAAAGGATAGCAATTTGTCTAAGATATTTATTATGCTTAACATAATCAAAGAGCTTGATTTCTAGAATTAATCCTTTTATTGCTAACAAAAAAATATTACCATGAAAAAAGGTTGCTAGAGTGGATGCAGTCTGTGAGCGATGCATAGGATTAGCCATCAGCAATACATTTTTCCCTCCACCTCCCCCTACACAGTGTCAGGGTCACGTGAAGGCAAAACACTAAATATAGGACAACATCAGTGGAAAGCAAAGCAAGCTGAGCTGGCCACAATGGAAGCACAGCATAGGGTCCCTTGCAAGGTAGACCCATCAAAACAGCATGATTAGGCTAAAACAACAACAAGAGGCTTATTAAATCAACAGAGAGTATTAGTGCCTTAACCCAGCTCTGTATTTATGAGATTCATTCTGGAGATCTGAATAGGTTATTGCAGAAAGGGAAACCAGGGCAGACAGATCAGAAGCACTTGCAGGGTCCTTTGGGGAAGATCCATAGGTCTGAAAGCATTTCATGGGTTGATTTTTCGCTCAAGAAAGGCAATACCCCATCTCCATTTAGGTAAACAAAAGTATTTACGTATGGACTGACGAGTGTCCTAATGTCTCCTGGCAAGTGCAGGAGAGATGGAACCAGTTTCTTCAGCCTGGGAAAGATCTCCTTTCTCCTACACCGTCTGCTATTACTCAGCTCCTGACTTCTTCGATCTGTCACACTCTTTGACCAGAGCCACTGCTATAGGCTTTCACTGTCTACACCAGTTTCTTCTTCCCTTCAGAGCTGTCAGTTCTAAAGGAAAATAACCTGGACAATAAACTGGACTTTTCAAAGTTTATGCTCCATCTATATTTGCTCATGCTCTGAATCATCTTTAAAGAGACATTGCTTATTGAGGAGAGGCAGCTGTACCTATGCGGTAAGTTTTGCAGTGCTCAGTACCTGGAGTTCACACTGCAAGAAGAGTCAGATGCTTGATGGGACTAGGGAAGTAAAGGTCTTCAGAACTTCAGTGGCAAAGTGGGCAAAGAAGAAGAAAGAATATTACAGCATTTTGGTGTTCAGCCTGCTCATTGGTACAGTGCAGAGCAGCAGTCGAACATACCTGTAAACTGAACAGAGCAGGAGCTGCAGGTTTAATTTTAGGTCTAATGGTTGCTGACAATGAATTCCTTTTGATCCCATCTTTTGCTTCACTTTAAAATATAGTTTGAAAGGTACTTGACATACAGTTTCAAACCAAAACCCAGTTCCAGATTTCTAATCTATTCTATCATTTCCTCCTAAGCTGCCTGTCACTGCAGCAGCTGAATACCAGCCACCCTCATATTGGGAAATTCCAGTTTACTTCTGACCTGCATTGACATTCAGACTCTGTATGCCAAGTAATACCAACCGGGAATAGTGCCATAAAATTTCATTTGCTGAAAAGGCTTTTTTTTCTAAATTAAACTATTTAGAACTAAGCTGATTCATAGGAGCACAGTGCATTTTTTCAAACCCTACTTCTGTGGATCTAAGCTATTCTCCTGTTGCTTAAAAAACATACACCTATAGATTAAGACCTGTCTTAACGCACAGTAGCTCTTCAATAATGCTGCAGTAAGCAGCTGTCAATATAGGGTACCTAGTTCATAAAATAAAATGAAAAGCATCTTCAACAGTCATCAAATACAAAGACCGAAGATACTGGTGTAGCAGAACTTGCATGAGAAAACCAATGCAATGTCTTTATTCCTACAAGCTGGTTTTGGCCCAGCTGGGGACAGTGCTTTCTCTGGGTTAGGCAGTACACTGTGCAGGCAATAAGCCTGCTGCTTCTCCACATACTCATGGGAGACAAAAAAACAGTAGTTAGTAACCTTGAGAAGAGAGATAAAATAAGTTCTTTACACTGAATGTACCTGTCATTATTCTAGGTAACCTCTTGGAGCCTCTCCATCCTTAGCCCACTGTAAAGAAAATACCAGCATTGCTTTATCCTCTGTATGTTCCTGGGCACTTGCCAGAGGGATAAAATGAATTCCTGTATTAATTTGTCCTGGATGATAAATATTTGCTGCACTACACTGTCCCCCAGGAATGACTGTTCCAGCAACTCCTGGACCCAAAGGTGGGGCCCAGAGCAAAAGGGGGGAGATATGGAAAAGTGAGTATGGTCTGAAACACACTGGTTTAAACCTTTCACATTCCTGCAGAGTTTCTGGGGACTGACTTGGTCAGGGGGCTCAGCAAGCTACAGAGAGGCCCCCAGAAAGCTCTTCACTGGAAAACGTGGTCCCCTCCACCCAGCAGATAGCCATCAACAGACAGGCTCCTTTACTCCCAAGACTCTTGCAGGTTTTAATGACTTGCAGGGAGCCCTGACCTTGGTTCTGGGCTCCACCACAGCAGAAACAACAAAGGCGGCTCCTAAAAGAGATGGCACAAATGAAGCCACAGTATAAACCAGCACAGACCTAAATGAACTCAGTATTGTTCCTTTGGAGTATGCTCACCTCCACACACACCCCTGCCACCCCCCCACNCATTATGATTCCCCTACAGTAACATCTGTTCCTTTGCCATAGTCTCACTGGTGTCAGAGCTGTGCTGGAGCAACTCCTATATCCCCTTCCTGGAAAATTTCCAGTGAGGCACAGTATTATAATGCCCTGACCACTGAGAGTTGTATACACCAGATGGATAATACCAACCTGAGCACTTTAAACACATACACCTTACAAATTAAGGCAATCAGTCAGCCTCAAAGAGGAGTAAGAAGTATCAGCAGGGGTTTTTTTCTGCCAAAAAGTCAGCTTCACAATAAAAGCTTTGATGCCAAACTTTCAAAAGGGAAAATTGTTTAATTCTGTTAAGATCAGTAATTCTCATTTTTATTTTCTTGCTTTACTTTTATTTTATGGCATGCTAAACTATCAATATTGATATTATCTATTTAATATTTTAATATAGCAGAAGCCTATGTGTAAATACTTTATTGAAACAAACTAACTGTAAAATTCCAAACCAATTTTTTCTCTGAATTTAATTTCCCCTTGAAATTATCTGCCACTCTACCCCTTCGTGCCACCCCAAAGTTTCAGACTCTGCCACAGAAAAGCAGAGGTGTTTCCTGAGGACCTTTGTGCAGTGTTTATACAGACACTGCCCTAACCCGTATAGCTTGAATTACTCCCTTCAGCATCTACCAGGGGTTAATGTACTCTTGGTAGGCTGAGCAGGTGTGAAGGTCCTCCGGGAATGACTCCCCATCCCTGAGAGATGGTGAATTGTTTGCCTGGAAGCCCTCAGCCATAGACATGTTCTCTGTCAAGGCAAAAGAGGTCAAACTGGAAAGGGTAAGTGAAGCAAAGGCACAATTAATGTAGTCCTTATCCCAGGGGCTGGCCAGGAAAATGAGCTCTGTAACAGCTAGAATCCCCCACAAACAAGAGAAATACACCTGCCTGGTTGCAATTCAAGGTCCCATCTGATAAAATTCAAGGTGGCACACGTAATTTTGTGGAGATCACAGCAATGCATGCCAAATTTGCTTCACCATTATTTCCCTCTTCCAACAGATCAGGGTGCCAAAGGTGAGACAGCAGCAGTTTGCCCAGTATGCCCCTCAGTTTCTTCCTTCCTGGCTTTTAGCATTTCATCTGACAGCAAGCTGCCAGAGTTTAAACAATCTCAGAGGCACTCACAAACCATATCCTTTTTTGTTGTTCATTTTACAAAATTAAAAACATTAAACATTAATGTCTCTTGAGTTTCCTCTCCCCCTCCACCCCTCCCACCTCCCAAAGTAAAATATGTTTCCATGATTCCACATCAGAAGGAAACAATACTCTGTTGTGCCCAATACTTCATGGGTGTGGGTGTTTTCAGGAACCACTTCTGAGAAGAAATCCCAGAGGTTATTGTAATCATTCCTTTCACTCCTGGGTACTCGAACACAGGATTGCTTGCAATCAATTTGCTCTTGCATCCAAGTATTAAACTCCCTGTGTATAAAAGTATCACAAGCACTTTCTATATTAATCTATGTAGCAATGTTCTAAAGAGCTTTTTATTATGCTGCAAAGAAATTACAAGGCAGAGCAAAAGCCACTAAAGCCTACTTGAGCATTACACCAAATACCAAAGCTGGGTCGGATCCTCAGCACACTCCAGCCAGCGTAAAGGAGCAGTCTTGACTGCATTTACCGACTCCTTTCAGGGCAAATTCAGGTACATGTCCCTGTAGCACAGCCCCATAAGCCTACCTTAATCTTACAATAAAGGGGATTACAAAGCTACAAAAAACATGACAGGAAATTAGAACACATTTAATGCAAAGCATATGAACAGAGATCCTGATTGCTTTCAAGCTCATCTTTTTTTTTGTTTTTTATTTCATATCAAAGATTTGGATCAACAGGTAAAGATATCAGAACCACAGCCTCTCTACAACTAGCCCACTGGCAGGGTTTAATCCTTGAGCTCTCATTTTTGGAATATTCCAAGTACCCCAACATTTGCTATTCAGTGTTGAATGTAATATTTAGGACTAGTGTCTAGGAGAAATGACTGCTTAACCTGAGGAATTTCAAACTACCTTTTCACCTGCAAATGGGCTTTAAGAACCTACTCCGCTCTTCCCACACTCTCCAGCCATCTGACTCCCAGAGAGAAGGTTTCTCAAGCGTTCTGAGCTAGTCTGTTCCCAGCTACACATAGGATTTTTCACCTTGTCAGCCAGCACTGCTGGATATAACAGAATAGTGCACAGGCAATAATATGATACGTGCCTTTAAGGATTTTCACTCTGGTTAACTTTTCTATGGACAACCTACAGGATGTGATGTCTTAACTACAGTATTTCAACGGTATTTAAAACAGTTGGGAATAAAGTAGCTCAATTCCACAAATGAATCAGAAACAAATTTTCTATTTGTGTGCTGAGCTGTGCCGATTGTGAGGACAGAAGTCCTGTCACAATGTTTCCCCTTTCTGGTTGGACACAGACATTCCTATTTCATACATTAACTTCTTACCGGCTCCAAGCGCCTTATCCCTGAATGCTCAGACACCAACTGTAAAATTCACATGCATGTGCTTGCTGAAATAAAATTACTTAATGCTTCAGCCCAAAAACTTATTTACAAACCTAGATGAAACAAAACCATTTCAATATTTGAGTGATTACATACAAAAATTCCCCAAACCAGTGAAAATGTACGTTCTCTCTGCTCACTACAACTTGTGGTAACTTGTGCAGGCTGGATTTGATCCAAATATCTTGCAGGGAGATTCCTTAGCTCTGCATTAATCCTTCACATCAACTCTAATCCTCTAAGTAAACTGTTTGCATTTTGCAAGTTTTCATCGTAAATGACAAGGAATTTTAGGTTAGAGATAACACAAAACACAACAATGTAAGAAAGGAATAAATAAAGCAAAGCTATTCATGGTCTGACAGCGCTGGATATGCAAGCAGTATGACCCATAGGGCAAAAATAAGAACAAGAATGAACAGGGGATATTTGTTGCAGGTTTTGTAAAAGGTAATATAGGTTTGGAAAAGCTGTAAAAGCAAGCCACACAGTAAGTAAATGCAGCTGTTAACTCTACTTTTATGAGAGGGATGGATTCCCAGAGTAGAAAAAGAAGCAACTGTAATCAGAAAACTGTAAAAAATACAGGACAGTTCAGTCCTGCTAGAGGACATTTGAGCAGACAGAAATGGCAACTGCTTTCGAGCCACTGCTGATGAGAGTTTGAAGGGGAACAGAGCAAAAGGGAGAGAAAGATAACAGGGTAATACCCTTCAGCCTCTGGGAACAGTGGCAACACTCACAAATGGTCATGGCAAACGCTCAGCACACCTACCCCCAGGTATAATCCAGCGCCAGAGAATCTTCTTACACCTCACACAGCTTCCTTTCTTAGGTTAGCTCATCATATTTATTTCTGTTACTTTCTTTTTAGTAATTTTTTCTAACTAACCCACTTATGATAAAAATCCTGCATCGTAACCAACTTAGGAATATTTGTAAGCCTTCAAAGGAAAACACGTCTTTTATCTGATAGGCTTTCAGTACTATACTATTTTGGTACAATGACAATCTTTATAATGAAAATTTTATTGACAGTGATCATAGAAAGTTAAGTTCTTTAATCAGGCCTTTTTTTAATGTATTGTAAGGTAATTTATGCATAGTTTTAGGCTAAAACTCAAATAGGTATCCACAAATCAGTATCACAATCACGTTTATTAACTGCTGCATCAAAAGCAAATCTTCTGAATTTGTGAACTTAAAAAGAACATGAATGAGAGAAAAACACTAGCATAGATGAAAAAGCCTGAATTCTGTAATAGAGCTCTTCAGTTTCAAAAGTGACTGCTTTAATTTACTGAAGAGCATAGAAAGGACATCAGCATATCACAAAAGTTTGTTTATACACCTGCAGCTTAGAATAGTTATGAATACAACAGGGATTCTCCTGTTACCCTTTTTACTTTCATCATTCACGTGTTTGCAAACACAGACCTTTTAAAACTCCAACAGCAATGACAGTGTTTCCAGCTGCACAGGATCTACTGGTTTTTTGAAGGCCACTGGGCCAGACCAAAAGGTTGGCCAGGGGCTCTTCTTTAACAGCCACAGAAGTCCCTGACCTTAGGGCTCAGCTCTGAATGCTTTTAAGCTGCTGCTTTAGGGCCCACCAAGTCAAGCTCTAAAGTGCTGTATCAACAAAGAGACACCAGAACAGAGTATCGCAGGTTGAAAGGCCCCTACACACAAATCACCCACTTCTGGAGGTACACAAGCTCCATCCGTGCACAACAGACACTTTTTGGGTATTTGGCACTCACTGCTTAGTCTGCTTAGACAGCTCTCTGCAGGTAACCTCAGGAAAAGGGATCAACCTCCAGTACAATTCCTTCCGGTTTGGCTTTTTGAGTCTCTGCTTGTAATTTTTGACATCTGGCAGCACAACCAGTCTGGAAGGAGCAGAAAGCACCCATACCCCTTCTTCCTTTCCTTTTTTTCTGACAAAGAGGCAAACAGTGTGGTGGCAGGGTATTCTCCTGTGAGCTGGGAGATGCAAGCTTAATCCTTTGACACTGAATTACTCCCCAGGCATTCCAGCCCCAGCTGGGGGCCCCACCAGCATTTTAAGACAGTACCCCTTGTGCAGGTCATTAATAGCAGGGCTATCAAGAGCTGTCTCAAGCTGATGGAAGCATCTTCTAAGTATAGTCTACAAATTCTGGAAAGCACTTAGGACTTCTGACTGTATGCTATAGTGTAATACTTCTGAGACACTCCTCAGCCACTGCACAGGTCTCCAGCATAGGGGCAATAGGGTCCTGCTTGAAGAGGCAGCACCTTCCTTCATTGGATCTGCCTCTACACTAATCCCTGTCTCTGCTGCCTTGCTGAACACAGGTTTCAGTTCAAGAACAAGGCAGGATCAATTCTTCTTCCTCTCCTCTCATACACACGCTTCTCTTCTAGCTGAAATACAAAGGGTCAAGACTGCCAACCACACGTAGCCTGTGCCTGGTGGTTTTCAACAGCAAAGTACAGGACTGATACTTTCTCAGAAAAAGACATAAGACACTGTCACGGGACACAGACAATGGCACAGCAGGCTGATATACCAGGACATTTCCCTCGGAGCGGTTCGAAGTTTGATGTGAAAAAAAGAGTGACTAAAGTGGATTCCATATTAACTAATGTCAGGCCTTTAGCATTATTTGAACATGGAGTCTTCAATGCCTGGTTTTATACATCTCTACTTTGTAAACGGAGTGCTTTTCAAAGAGTGCTCCAGAATCCTACAAAGCAGTCTTTAGGGGGGCTTTGATCTTTCCAGAGCACGTATCTTGTGTGTCTGTAGTTGCTCTAGTTTAACAAGGTTCCATCGCACTTCAAGAAAAAAAAAAAAATGTCTTTTTATTAAGGCTGTAAACCTAAGTGACTGCAGTGACGGAATGTGCTTCTGTGGGTACCCTGTAAACCCCCTAGAAAAAAAAAAAAAAAAGAAGAAGAATCTCCACAATGAAATGAAATTAAATATTTATTAAATGTTGCCAATGTCCCAGGTGGTATGAAGATGCCTTGTGGTACGCTGAAAGGCTTGATCTTTCTAAGTATTATGAACACTAATTTAAATGATTGGGTGAAAGCTGAGGAAGTTATGGCTGAAATTTTGGCTAAAGATGACAGCTCTGGGTTTCAAGTTGCACAAAGCAGTCTGAGGGATTAAGCCAACAAAACCCACTCAAAGATATCCAGTTTCAAAAAGGGTAATCTTTGTATCAGTGATTCACACTCAGACAATGGTGAGGATTCCTCATTACTCTGACTTTGCCATATTAATCTTACTTTACAAATACATGCAGTGATTTATATCATGTTTAATTAACTGATTGAGGGCTCCTGTGGTAAAATGGCATCACATTAAGCTCTGTCCTTATGGCAAATGCGAATCACATCTTTAGCCTTGCAAGAGCAAAATGTCATGGGATTCACTGATGACAGGATGTAGGAATCGAAATAAGGTCCCTCCTGTTGTTTGAGAATCCAGTGAGGGTGGTTGCCATATGCTCATCATTTCCAAGGGAAAAAAATGACAGGATAGAAGAAAGAACTGCTCTAGTTCTTCCAATATGTTCAAATCTCAGATGAAAATGATTGTACAGCAGTTCTGTACCGAGGCCAAGTTTTACATGAAAGTGCACCGCAAACTTTCAGAAAGCTTATAATGAGAGATTTTTAATATTATTTTTTTTTATTTAAATAAACTGCTGTGTGAAATGACTCCTTTTTTTAGAAAGAAAAAAGAGACATGAACTAGAAGCCTCTTTTTAAAGAGGCTTCTTTGCCAGCAACATAAGACAACACAAAATTAACTTAGCTTTTGCTATGAAGTTATTCCCCTCTAGCACTCACAACCTGTTTTTGAAGATAAAAACTACAACTGTTATCGTCTGATAAAATTAGATGGTGTATATAATTTGCTGCTACCGTTACCAAGATTAAAAGCCTTGTTTACATTATTACAAAGTTTCTTAAAATTCAGAAAGCATTTTATTTTTAAAAGCTGTCTTATTAAGAGACCGTATTTTTCATACGTACAATGAAACTTACATCCAGTAAATTCTCTAGCAATTGACAAATATATTACATGAATCACAGTTTGCTCCCAGAAATTCAGTGGATCTTTATAATTTGTTTCTATGGCAAAGAGGATAGTGGTGGTATGGGAGAAGCAGGTTTGACATTTCGCAAAGCTTTTATGAGATTTCAGAAATGTTCCCATTCTTCCTTCCTTGGAACGAAGGCTTACACAAGCGAACGAGAGATAGACAGTCTTTAAAAGCTGGATAAGGTAAAGCACTCTGTGCTGCCTGCTTTGCCACTCTCCTATTTTACACAAGTGCTGCCTTAGCCATCCGGTCTCAGGCTGGTCTGACAAAGCAGAGATGCATTAAGCCTCAAGCTCTGCTCGCACGGCTCAACTATGCATAAGCAGTTAAATGCACAGCAAGCAAACAATCTGAAAGTTTAGTATTCAGGGCACCTGCTTTGTAAATCTCACGTTCAAGTCCCTAGGCCGGAACCTTGATTTTCCACATTCCAGGTGAGTGCCCCGACTGCGGCGCTACCTGATACTCCAACCTTGCCATCTCCTTCTGGTCTCGACCAGAAATTCCATCCGATGGCTGACAAATCTCTTCTGATGAAAGTTTCTTTGAAATTGATACTTGCCTGCAAAAGTTTCAGTTTCCTCAAACCAGCCTTCTCAATCAGAGAAAGGGAAAATTCCCAACCCCTTCTAACCATTTCAGTGATGGGTAAAACAGAGCCACTTGTGCGTCGGGGCAAAGACAGTCCAGCTGAAATCAAAAGGTGACATTTTTGCCCACAAACACCTGGGCAAGCTTTCATTCCTTCAAAACATGCTGAAGAGATGGCTTTGTAACACCATGCTCCTGTGCCCCCTCTTTGTCCTTTATCAGAAGTCAATATGCTTCACTGCTGCTAGAAACATTAGTATGGTTTTGTGATTAGAAAGGTTCTATACGCTTTACAGTCAGTCACTTCATCCTGCCCCTGTTCAGATCCCTTAAAACTGAGTAGAAACAGGGTAACTATTTGCCCTTTGCAAGACACATCAACTCCAGCTCTCATCATATATCTTTTGAAAATTTCATCACGAAGCAATCCCATCCTCCCTTCTCACTGCCCCATTATAACATCTGATGTTTTTAAGAGTTTTGCTTTCCAAACGTGAAGCAGTCACAGGATATCAAAACCAGCTTGGTTTGTACTTACTTAGCAGGGTAACTGTTATCACAATAACTACAAATAAATGTGTACCATAGAATACATTCTGTTAATAATTTTGAAACTTGCAGTGATTTTAACACCTGTGCCATTACTCCATGATAATTTGTGATAATTTCTGAAGTTCTGAAATGCATTTTTAAATTTAAAACAGCACATTAAATTATTTTTAAATTAAATAATTCAACACAATTCATAATGCCTTCCTGTTAGATATAAAGCACATCTAAATATTCTAATAATTCTAACACAATGCTAAGAGCAATTCAAAATTGACTGCCTGTAGAAGAGCATTTTGATTGTGAATAAACACATTTTAAGATGCAAATATATCCACTATAATATTCAGAGATTATTTTCACATTCTACACAAAATTACCTAGTTGTAAAAAAAACTTTTTAATTTTGCTGTTTTAAAAGGCATTTTTAAGGTTTAAGAAATATATATGTATGTAATATAAAATATCCTGGGCAATGTATGATTAACTATTTTTGGCTATTTTTCACTTACAATTTTCTATTAACTAAGATTAACTATTTTGGGAACTAGACTGCGTTTCCCTCCAAAAATAGTTTGCATTTGAGCTTTCAACTGTGTAAAAGTACCTTAAAATATGTGAAGGTCAAAGTAAACCTTCATTTTAAATATTTCAAATTGTTATAGTTACTGCTTTGAGATAATATGACATTTACAGTAATTGCTGAAATTCCAATTACTTTCAGTAAAAGGTGCTTCTTTTGCAAGTTGTTAAAAAATAGAAAAGTGCATTGGATATTGTATTGCTGGAGACAGCATCTGCAAGTAAAGGCAATTAAATGTGAGTTCGTTGATACGCAATGTACTGGACCAACATTAAAAAGACTTTTCCTTGTTTGACTGTTTACCAGTTTTGTCTTTAAATAATAGTCTTCTTTTGGCATGTAATGTATATCTGCTTGCACTAAACATAATTTATGAATATTTTAACACATGTGTACTCAGTGGGGTGTATTATCATACTGATATAAATAGAATTAATGAGCAGTCAACCTGCCACATGTCATGACATATGACAGGGCAGCCAGAGCATGGGAATAATTCTTTCTGTTTCATATTAAAGCTTCTTTTCCCAGTTGAATTTTTGTTCCCAGATGCCAACAGACCTAATTTTCTAAGGACCATTTACAAAAATAGTAAGAAATGACAAACCTGGGCTAATTTATCTTGGGTCACTTCAAAGAATGTTTATTTTTATGCCATTCTAAATGCATAAATAAATGGGTTAAAGGAAGTGGCTTTTTTCATTTAAATTTTAGGGATTTCACAATAAGGGGTTTGATATCTGCCTCAGCTTTCATTCCTAAGAAGCAAGCATTTTATTTGTTGTTGATTTTGAATTTGTTTCAATGTTATGTTACCTGCTTCTTCTTTTAAGGGACTAGAATATATCAACCATCTAAATACAAAGATGACGTGTACCAGGTAAACAGTAATTCCAATGCAGAAATACATACAGATGCAGATAGGAAATATCCCTTAAACCAATTATACATTCCAGTTTCAAAGGTTAGGTAAAAATCTGCTAACCATGACTAGCAAGATTTTTTTTAATAAAGATACAGTGTTATGGTGACAGAACATGCAGAATACAAGGCTAGGCCATATTCCATGCTTGGCATTTTATTTTAAAATAAGTATAGAACTGTAATATCAATTCTGTTTAAAAAAGGCTGCTCCGTCAGTTAAAGTCTAAGGGTCAAAATAAAATTAACAAATTAACAAGGGTCATGATAAAATGAACAAATTTATATCAATTAGATTGCCCAGCTAATATATGATTAAAGATATGTGACCTGAAAAGTTTTCTTTTCAGCAAAGAATACTGCAAATTCTCTTTGATGCTGCAATATTGGGCTACTTGAAAATAGAAAGATAAATACCCTGGTTTTTCTCCTTTTTGGTTTGAAATCACTTTTTTTTAGATTATTGTGCTGCTCATGAATCTTTGAAGTCACGACCCATTCTCTATCACTAACAAGATGGTCTCCTAAAGATAGACTGAGTTCAGATTTGCGGACTTGGAAAGAATGAAAGAGACTTATCTTGGGCTGTTAATTATATTAAGGGACAAGGAGACCCTACAAGTTTTTTTGTGTCTGATGATCTTCACAGCAAGACAGTAGCATCTCTCTTGGGAAATCCAGCTCTGTCACACTCAAAGAAAAGGGGCACCATCTAGTGCTTTTCTGGAGGAAAAGCTGCTAATACCAGTAGGGGTGTACAGGGGGAGGAACACACAACTGGGAGGGAGAAGAAATGATACTCCATTTTTTTCAAAAGGCAAAGAAAACCTGTTGGCCTGTTTCATCTTCCATTTTGCGGCACTGTTGTATTTAGCTCCAGGCTGTAAGTAAAAATTGTCAGCTCTCACAAGGTGGAAGGAAGGAGTCCCAACAGCTAAAATAATATACACAATTTAAAATGGATGGGGGCTGGTACACAGACATTATTCTGCTTAGGAAATGTTCTTACAAATAATCCAACAAAACAAAGAGATTCTATGAAAAATGATTTGTAGCACAAAATCCTTTACAGTGCAATAAGATCAAATTAACCACTGATGCTGCTAGGAAAAATCTTGGGAAGTTTTATCTGATTGGTAAAATAGGTTCATATCTGAGCCCAGGGAAAGAGTGCCCTTTGATAAAATTTCACAGCACTAAAGTCTGATTATCTGAATGATTTTTGAAATGTCTTTGAAATCAACGCGGGGAGGTGGGGGGAATATTCCTTTCTGCTGTAACTTGGAAAATAGATTATTTTCTGAGAATTGTGAAATAGTAGCTCAATATTGTTTAACTTACCAATACTATGAATTGGCAGAAATTGTGTTAGTCAGACTAATATGTGCTCAGTCAAAATAATCACTGTTTCAAAGGCACATCTGCTCCTTGGGAGCCCCAGGTTGGGGATGTTTGTTGTGAACTACAGGGGCTGCTGCCTTTCAGACACCCAGAACAACGCTAGCCCTACAGAGCATCAGAGCTCAGGATGTGCTGAAAAATCAAACGTGCTGATGTCATGACCAGAGCGCCAAAAGATACACAGCTAGAATCAGTGCTCATTTCTTTAACTTCTGGACCATAATCTTGGATTCCCTGGGCACTCCAAGCTCTCAGTCGACTGTGTTGTGGTAACAAGGGAATGTCAGACCTGTGTATAAGACTAAATAAACAAGAAATACTTCTGCTAGAATAGTGCTGAGCAAAGCAAGTATGTGGCTTGACAAGTAATTCTCAGAGGGAAGTCTATCCCAGGAAAGAAAACCAAAAATCTATTTTATGTTCCTACATAGCTTTTCTGACAAAGTTGATAATGCCTGTAAGGAGACCTTTCATAAAAGAAAACACAGATGTAGAGTTAAGGGACCTGACTAAGAGCAGGTAACTGGGAAGAAAAATCAGTAAGAATGCCAGATTCCCAAATCCTAAACACAGCTAGAAACAACATGCAGGTCCTGGCAGCCACTCAGGAGTACTCTGGTGTAGTGGCCTGATGACAAGCTGGGCAACCACATTTGGGACATGCTTGCTCTGCAGCCCTTAGATTTCAACATGGCAATTCAGGGCCTGCCTCACAGATATGCTTAGCTTCCTTGTTTTCTGGTAAAATCAGGATTTCTGCTGTTTGGACCATGGGCTGAAGTTGCCTCATTTTAGGCACCCATATTTTCAAATGTTTCAAATATTTAACGCCTCTGTGCCTCAGTTTCCACATCTGTAAAACTCGATAGCTATGCTTACCTTGCATGGGTGTCAGGAAGATTATTTCAAGTCTCTGAAAAACTTTGAAAAGCAGAAGCAAAGAAAACTGAATTTATGTATTATTTGTCATTTTTTATCCCATAAAATGGAAGTCAGATGCAGCCAAGACTGTGAACTATAACAAAATGTTCACTTAAGCCTTCCCTGTGGCTCTGATGCCAAAACAGCTGGTGAATTCAGCATGGCTTTGCAGGAAGAAGGCAACTTCTTCTGCTGACCTGCCAACACCAAGGGTAAGTGGAAAGTTAACATCTTAAATAATCACAACCTTTACATACTGCGTATTCTATCCATTTCCATTATATTTATTAACTGAACTATCAATGCAGTTTACTGTGCATTTCTGATGATTAAAAAATCCCTCCTTAATAGAAGAATCCCTGAGAGGGAGCTTATTCTATTGGGAAGAAAATATTATAAAATAAATATAATCATAAAAACCTCTCCTTGTGGTTTTCCATGATACAGACTGTACCTCATCAGATTTCAGGCAGACACAATTTTGCCTTAACAGGTTTCAGATCTTCTAGAACTGATTAGATGAGCCCATTGGAAATGTCTACACCAGTCTCTTTCTAAACTTGTATTTGAAGAATAATGGGAGACTTTACCTTCATATCCCTTTTTAACAAAGCAGCCACTTGTCTCCCGTGTTGGTTACCTGTACAAACTCCTAATGTATCTCCAAGTTTCCTGTCTGAAGCTTTTTTTTGCCTGCTCTAAGTGTGCCATTTTTCTCTGGTGTTTCCAGTCTCACTTTCCTGAATGCTATAGTTCAGTGAAACCCTCTGGTAATGACAGCACTGGAGTGATAATGTACTTTCCCAATTTCCCGTTAATAGTAGCACTTGATCCAGCAATGGGTGCCAGCTCAGTGGCAGAAAGATGCTTTAATATCTTCTAGAGGTAAAAAGACCAGTTCATCCCACTGCCTTGGCTAACTCAGGAGTTTCACCCTGTCTTCGCATAGAAATGAATGTTTTAGTTAAAACAAAGCAAAGCCAAAAAACAACAACAAAAAAAGCAAAAACAAAAAAAAAAAACCACAACCCTTGGTTTGCTCAGTTTCATGCCAAAGAAATAAAGCACAATTGCTTTTTTCTCCACAAGGAAATGTGTGAAAACTGCATGATGTGATGAAGGAGTTAAAATAACTGATGGGAAGGAAGGAAGAGAAGAGGGTGAACAGCAGCATTAAAAATGAAAGCAGTTTGGTTTTGTATTTTAATAAGAGACACATAATCACAGACCATCCAACAATACATGTATCCTTGCCGAATAGCTGCTGATATTCTCCATTAACCTTTGATAGCGAGAAGTGTATTACCCCTACTGTTTTCCACAATAAATTATGTTATATCTGGCATCCAAAGCGCTAGGAAGTGTTCAGCCAGCTGGAAGTACCAGATTGGCCCAACATCCCTAACGTTCAGATTATAAATAAAGGGTACCTCATACTGCTAGTATAACAAAAACAAGCAATGCGGAGGAAGGGCAACTTCCCCCCTGCCCACAAAAGCAAAGGGCGTCAGTTGGGGAATGGCAGAACAGGAATTCAAGAGGGCAGGGTTTCTGCAGTGAGATGCAGTCCCCAGCACATCAAACCTCCAGCAAACACAGGCAGAGAAATGAGACTTCAGCGCTTATATCTTTACCAAGGATTTGCATGTAAAAATTGCCAAGGGGAAGTGTATCTGGCTCTGCTCTTCCCAGATGGTATAACCACACAAACACACGCTCACACATACACACACATATCTTCCCACTCAGTAGGCAGCACTGCTTGTTCTCTTCCAGCCGTGAAAATAATTACCTCAGCCACAACCTCAGTTTCAGAGGATGTGGTCAAACGTGCCGCAGTGCAAGCTTCTCCCACGCTCTCTAATCGAAGGACATTTTGGCCATAAGTACATAACGGCATTGTGATAAAAGTTGAGGAAAACCCTGCCTGTTATGATCTGGAAGGTGAAGATATCAACTAAGAAAAGAACAAAAGATGGTCCCAAGACTCAAAACCCTGTGACTGAAAATGCCTATAAATGGGCTTTTCGAAAAGCTTGCAGCAGGTCCAACTGTTCTCAAGGAAACCACTTCATTAGCTTGAGTGGGAGCACAACTGAACCAGTACTGAGAGCTGCTAAACCAACTCTGCTGCTGGAAAAATTAATCTCATATATTTATTTTAAGGGCTAGACTACAGTGGTCCCTGGTGAGGATGTAATGGGAAGTCGGATACAAGGAGCTGTTCTCACCACTCCTTTTTGGTAGGGGCTGGCCACAGCTGCAGTCCCTGTGCTCTCCTGAGGCCAAGAATTAGCCCCAAATTGGTATATTCCATCTTCATTACTCCAGCTATTATATAAACATGGCTATATGCTGGCTTACTTAAGCTGAAAAATGGAAGAGAGGAACTAAAATTAAGCATAATAGAGCCGGATAGAGTATTCCCCATTTACCTTACCTTCACCATAGCTGCTCCCCCATTCTGCCTTGAGTAGATGCTTACTCTCACAACAGCACTGTTTTTCTCTTTGCCTCTCTTCTCCCATCCCTCCTGTTCTTCTTTCCTTGGTGTGCTCTTCCCTCCCGTCATTAGTGCTGTTGTGGCTTTAACGTTGTCTATTCAACATGCAGTTCGAGATTCCTGAAAGAAGACACTAAGACAGGAGCTCTTCCTCTCTGGTCTATAACACTGCAGGTAAGGGCCCTGAAGAATTGTAATAACAATAAAATTTATGAAATTTTCAGTGTCTTGTCATGGATCTTATGACTGAGAGGAGCTTGAAACTGGGCAAAGAAATCATGCATGGCTGTCAAGACGTCTTTCAATGTCCACCCATCTATCTCTCTACAGCTGGCCTGTGCCACATTCTGAAAATTTTCTTTTAATTCCCCTTTAGAAAACTGAGGTGCTGCCTGGAAAGCCTCTAATCTGTTGGTTTTTGCAGGCCTGAAAGGGTTGCTGAGGTGAAACATATGCCACAGAATAAATCCGATGCCCTGATTTATTTCAGGAACATGCAAGTGTTTGTGCTTCTCATGGGGGGAGAGGGAAGGCTAGGCTGAATGCAAGAATCACACGCTTGCTACTGCTTGTATGTCCCAGGTTTAGACCTCTCTTATTGCAGGAGCTGATGCTTCCAGCTCAAAAGGTGGTTTTTTCAGATCCAGTTGTTTGCCCCAGAAAGACTGCTTGGGCTTTGTTTAATGAAATGGTGCTCTGTTCCAAGGAAATAGCACAGATTTACTGTTTTCTCTAAGACTTGTACCAGTATGAGATTTGTGGAAGAAAAGAAAGTCTCAGAGAGAAAGATTTGAAGGAAAAGAGGCAGATCTGCAGCACTGCTTCCATGCATTCTTTTCACTGTCAGGGACAACATACTGCACAGCTTGTTTAAGGATTCTGGATAGTGTAGTCCCAGCAGACACTTCCTGTAGTGAGATGTATTCTCATTAGAGTTACCAAAAGGGAGTATTCAAAACATTACTTATCTGCATATAATCACTATATCACGCCATGTATCCTTTATTTTAATTCCTACTTGCTTGCTAATTACCCACCACACTCAAGGTTTCACAACTGCTCTCCTTTCAGCAGCTTTGTTTGCAAAGTGTCTGGCAATAACCTCCCAGCAGTGTATTATCATGCCCCTTTCATCACACTAGTTAATCAATAGGGTAATGACCTCATATAAGCTAGTTCCAGGACCTAGCCATGCCATGCTAAATAAATGAAACAAAACTGTGAGCTACACGCCTTCTGTTTTACAAACCTGAACATGAACCATTTGTGCATTAAAACCCATTATAATATATAGAAATCGCAAATTCTTCACATCTCTTGCCAGAANACAGTTCTGTGTGGAAAAGGCTGGTTTCTTTAAACAGACATAATTGCAAAACATGTGTGTTCTTGGTCAAGTGTTCATAGGAAGATTTATCCTGATAACTCTGGAAACAACCCTGTCCCTTAGTACATCACGTCATCACTTTGAGGACTGAATGGTGACCATCACAGCTAATGGAATGAAATCACATGCAGCACACTTACAAAACAGAGGTTGGAATGAAGCTTCTTTTCAAAAGGATTTCTGTTCTAGTGATCAGAAGGAAAGCAGCTTCTCTCTATTTCCTGAGCTGTAGACTTACAAAGTGTGATTTGCTTTGATTTTGCATCCCATGGCTGGATTATACTCTGTCTAATAAAGTGCATGTGAGATGTGTTTAGTAATGTGTGAACTCTGGAGCACATGTAGCATCACTCTAGTGCAGCAATTCTCTTGTCCAGAGGAACGGGAGTGATAAATTGGGTCTGTCTGGTCTTTCTAACTACCACTTTTCATAATACTCGTAGGAATTTAATTTCAGCAAAACATTTTTGGTCAAATTTTGTTGTAACTGGACAACAGAAAGAGAGGAACACAACTGACTAGCTGGTACACAAAGAGAATGCACATCTTTGCATTCTTGGGGAAACCAGGGCACAATATCCACAACAGCACAGAAGTTTTGCCCCACACAACCTCTGACAGAATGGTTAGGACAGAAAATAAGGTGTCTTCATGACACCAGCACAGCTGGGGAAGGGTAGTTCGACATCTGGAGAGAGGTGCTAGAAAGAGCATAAACCACACAATTTTGTGTTGTTGTGGCAGTAACACCATGCACTGCTTTCACGTGAACTGAAACCCACCCCCAGGAATGGTGTAAAAGAAAAATAATAGGTTTTGATCCTGTTTTATCCCAGATGTTAACTGAAGACAATCTTGAGAGAAATTTTTACTGGAAATTTTTCACTGCAACAATGCCACTTGCATTCTTTTGGCACTTTTCTTTTAGGTGTGTTATGAAAATGACAATGTGCCAGTCATCCAACCTGTTGGCACCAGCTAAAATCTGTTCTGAGGCAGAGTAATTTACACTTGGATGAACACCTCCCTAGAAGTAATCACATAAATACCTTCATGTTGAGATGAAACTCATTGCTGGTTAGGTAACTCCTGTAATGAGCGTAAGTGTGATCTGTCCCAAAGATAGGAAATGGTTTCAGCGCAAATATTCTATTAAGCTGATGTAGAAGATGTTGGAGTGGTAACTATGCGGTATCCCTGTGAGCACTCACTGTGCTACAAGATATTAGTTCTGGACTATAAAAGTCCATTTTGGAAAATATTCTCTCCAAATATCCCATATGACACTAGTCTAGCAAAGTAAGAACTTAAAACTCCAAACATTCCCCAGTCTCTTAATGAACTGAAACTCTCCAGCTGGCCCATCTGGTGGTCTGCCTGCTCCAAAACTATTGCCTTTACTTCTGATGCAGAGGCAGAAAAAAAGAATAGCAAAAAATGAAGGAAGTGATAAGACTAAGAAAAGAGAAGAAAGAAAATTCCAAGTATCTTCAATGGAGACAAACTAACCTCCAACAGTGGGTGGTCACACTAGACATTTACTGCTTCCCTTATATTTATTAGGACACTCAGAATTAGTCAGTGTAAATATCATTGCCAGGTATCACCATCTTGCCTTCCCAGCAAAATCTGTCCTTGGACTACTCAAGGAAGAAGGACACGTCATTGAATTATTTCTCTAATCTGCCTTTACAGAAAATTAACTGCTCCTATAATTGGTGACACTACAGCCCACCATCAGTTAGGTACAAGAAATCCTTATGCATCTTGTGAAGGGATCCAATTCTACAACGGCAACACGTCTCTCCAACAGATGAACAGGGATAGCTGGAATTAAATGTGAGACCTTCTGGCCTTTGGGGTGCTACTAAAAATGTAGCAGAAGGATCAAGGTGGACAGGATCTCAATGACTTGCCCTTACAGTTCACCACTTTCATACCAGGTATTGGAACAAAATTAGTATGAAATACGAAATAGCATATTGGTACTTAAAATGCTACTAGTAGTTTTCATCGACTTGAATGAACCCTCTTGCAAGAATATCTCTTGTCTGTCAGGTAGAGTTTCAAGCTTTTGGGGAGTCTCCTTCGTTCAGGAAAGCACCATTGTCTGCATATTCCCCTATGACTTTTGTTCTGCAAGCATCCTTGTAAAATGAAGGCAGAAACACTTATTCCAGAGCATTATCCTCATGCAAAAATCTTACACAAAAAAAAAAAAAAAGAGAGAGTTGGTTTTCATCTCTTATCACATAAGCGGTACAAGGTCATAGCTTTCCTTTCAGCCCTGTAAGCCTCTCTCTGCAGTCAGAGGGCAACGGAACACTACAGTCTCTCTTTTTAGTTCTGGATGTCTCTCTTTTACAACAGCAAAGGAAAGAAAAAGTACCAAAAATGTGGTAACTTTTCCACAGATATTTAAAAAGTCTTTTAAAACATGCAAGTTTGGAAAGAGAAACACACAATCTAATATGTTTATGAAAGTTTCAATTTTAAGTGGTAAAAAGCCCACAACCCCACCCCCAGACAAACAAACAAACAAACAAACAAAAAAACCCCAAAACCAAAAACCCCACTACCTTACCCTCCACTATGAAGATTGCAGGATTTAACCATATGGGCAAGCTGCATGGGAGTGACTTCTGAAGATCTTAGAGGTGACCCTGAGACCTACTGCTGACTGATCAAGGAGTGCAGGGGCACCTCAGAGAAAAGTCCACCTGATACAGATGGGGTGGAAACAAACAAAAAAAAAAATCTAAGACATCAGTGACTCAGATTTTTCCCAATTCGGATGTGTGTCAATATTAAAGGAGAAAAAGTAGGAATTTGATAAAAAGATCTGATAGAAAAGCAAAAGAGGCATGTAAGTGATAAATAAGTTGATAAAGAACTAAAAGGCATAATCTAATTAAAGGTGATCCACATGGGTTTCTGGAAAACAGATCTTGTCAAGCTAACCTGATATCATTTTCTGATGTGATTACAAATGGGACTGCTAAAAGCAATCATCTTGATGGATGCCTGTAAAAGAACTGGAGCTGTACTGCACCGTAGTTTGACTGAAAAGCTAAAATGCGTAAGAGATGGGATTCATCCACAGTAATTATAGCTCTCTCAAAATTTGGCATCTTGTCTTAACTTCTCCATGTTCCCATTATAGTCAATGAAAAGAAAAAGGTACTGTCGAGAAGTGATTTATGACTTTTCAAATAAGTCCACTACATTTTTTTTTCTATGAAGGTCTCAATCTCTCTCCATTGTCTATTAAGAGCTTAGAAAAGTACCAACCATGAGAAGATAATTTTTGGATGGCTAGAGTTAGATGTGATGAATCAGAATGGCATCTTAAACTACTTAAAAGCAGATACATCTAAGCCATCATTATGGGGTTGAGGAACAAGGCACTGATACTGGAATTGGTTATTGACACCTAGAATATCTTTCATTTTTGTTAAAAAAAAATATAATTTTTCACAATATTGTAAGATGACTAGAAAATGGAAAATAACGAAGAAGACAGTTGGGTTAGGTGAGTGTAAACAGACATTATGTACTTCAATATAGACAACAGGAAGGCCAGGCATTGAGGAAAGAGTATAATGAGATGGACTTAATGAGGGAGGACTCTAGGAGAAAGAGATTCTAAAGAGGAGGCAAAGATTTGTGAACAGAGGCCATGACAAGTAATCAGATTACTATGGATTTCTAGAGTAGTGAAGTAACAAAAGGCTACTATGCTCACCAGGTGTACAAACAATAACAAACAGGAGCAGGGAGGTTATGTTATCTGATTTGGCATCAGTGAAATGACTAGTAGTTTCACAGAGTTCCTGGTGTTGTTTTAAGAAAGACTGAAAAATTCCATGGATAATGAGGAAGCCAGGGGATGAATTATGGTATTAGGAAATATGCCTTACTGAAAGAGACTCAAGCCCCTCAATCAATTAACTTATCAAAGAGAAAGTTAAAGAATGATTTGATCACAGTCTACAAGTGCTTACCATAGGGAACAAAAATTTGATAATAGAAGGCTCTTCAATCTAGAGGCAAAGGCAGAACAAGATCCAAGGGCTAGAAGTTACAGCAAGATTAATTCAGTCTGAAAATAAGGTGCAAATTTTAAATACTCAGGGAAAAACTTGAAATAACTTGCTAAGAACTGTGATTTGTTTTCCACCACCAGAAAATAAGTTTTAATCAACACTTGGCCTTGTTACAACTTCATACTTCTATTTTCTAAGCTTATTAATATATTCATTCTCAGAACATTATTGTGGAGAAAAAGAATAAATGTTGTAATTGGGGAAACGTTCACCACAGTATGCATACACAGCCATGAGATTTCATATCCATTTGATCACCAAGTCACAGACCCTCTACTGTGAAGCTTGCCTAACTGAAACACCTTCTAACTACTCCACAATATGCAAGCCTTTTGATTAATAAGCTCTAACTCAAAGTAGATTGCACTAAAATTAGGAAGCAGGAAGAGATCATAATTTGCAATTATCCTTTGTAGAAATACCTCAATACAATACTTTAGAGTCATTTTAGGCGTACCATTGTTTTCCAAATGTAAAGGTAAAACACAAATCACAACATGGTAAAGATCTCTCAGTAGGCAATAAAAATTAATCAGCTAATTAGATCAAATGAACACGAACATAAGGCTCAGGAAGGTATCCATTCTAATTAACATAATACTAACTTACAAAAGACTTGTTCAGACAAAAAAAAAATCATCTTTATTTCAAATATCAAACCAATCAATAAAAGGAAACAAACAACTATTTCTTACCTTATTATCCCCATGACCAAAGCCAAAAGGAAATGACAGTAATGGTGAGTCAACCGCCTGTGCAACTGTTTTCATTTCTTATTATTTCTAATCTTGTTAAACATTTGAACAATTTAAACTAACTTGTATTCAATTTATGGTGACTCTACCTATATTGGACCTACTATACTTGCTGTGTCTCTTAAGGATCTTCTAGGTACTTAAAAATAAAATTAATGAGATACAAAGTCTCTCATTAGTTTTCTCTTCAGCTAGGTCATTTCTAACTAAAGCACAGGGATTTACTGTAGAGACAGAGGATGTTAAAGTAAGAAAAAAAGTGGAGGGATTCTTAAGCCTGTGTCAGGGATGATAACATATACTCTCAAGGAAGGAAATAACATTATAGGACACCTTATTGAATAAACCTGACTGGTTAAGCGGAAAGGCTCAGGCAATCAGACAAGGAATTGGGCATGGTTGAACCTAATTGGATAGATTGCATAGATTAGAAATCTGTAATTATAGGACAGTTCCTAAAATATTTTTTTCAAATGTCAGATTACTCCAGCCCAACCTTCTGGCTGGAGTCACAGGACATATGACACAGACTGTTAAATGCTCCAAAGCGATTCGTCAGCTGGGACATGATCGTGACTCCCAGCACTCCAGCACAGCAACTATGCGGAGAGTTCCAGCACAGCCCCAAAACACTGCAGCCTCTCACAGATCTCCTGTGTGTTACCCAGATCCATATTGTCCAGTGACCTCTTTGCCAGACCAACACAGCCTGCCTGCCCATCCTGGGACACAGGCCTGGTTTGGGAGACATTCCTAAGAGCTATATGGGACGGAATGCAACAGGCCAGCCTGGACACAACTGCGTTATTTACTTTTGCGGGGTACAAAAGAAATCAAGAAAGAGTGTGTAATGGTTTAGAAGCAGGCTTTGCAAACCAATTCCACAATGAATGTATTTCACTTTGATCACCCCTTCTAGCCCATAACAGAATTGAGGCAGTATTTTGCTTTGCAGAAATTAGTACCTTCAAGACCTGCAATGGATTTATTATTTCTGCTAGGGCTTGCACTTCCTTTCTGATCCACTGCTGTAAAATCCAGAGGGACAGAACAGCACAGGAAATTACTGCGAAGATGTAGTGTGACATAGGAAGAGTCAGACGCATTATGTGTGAACAATACGACAAAAGGAAAAGCCATCTGAAAATAAATGAAAAAATTAATAATCAAAAGGGTGTCTAATTCTTATTTGGGCACTTGTTTGCTCACTTTATGAATTAGGACCATCAGGCCATGCCGTATAAACTTGGAAAGGACCCTGGGCCCAGAACTCAGTCCTGCTTGAGGAAGCTGCCAGAACCATCCATTCTGGGGAAAGAAACAGTGCCACCAGAAAACAAGTGAGGCATCAGAAACATAATTTTCCTTTTGCCTCATTCCTGAAACTAGGACCCCATGACTTGAGGCCAAACCTCCATATCCACTCCATGCTTGGTCTTGTCACTGAAACAACCCAGTTACGTCACACAGGGCAAATGGTCCTATAATGCAGGCATCAGGTACTGGTCAGAGACTTCAAACCATTGCGGAGGGATGACTAAACCACTGTTAGGAGAAAATAACTTCCAGTCAGCCCACCATTAAAACCAGCAGCAGTATATACTGCATAATGAGAGTCACACACACACATGGAACAGAGAGACTTCATTGTTATGCACTTCCATGTAAACTGTGGCTATAGTTAGTGGGATACAGGCTCAAAGGATAATGTATAGAATTTATAAAATGAAAGCCTCAAAAAAAAAAAAAAGAAGCACTTAAGTAACAGAAACTGTTTTTTCAACTGCAAGCTATGAACACTTGACATAAAAATAGTCTACACAAATCACTAAGTATGTTGGAGAAAATCGGAGAATAACTGCACTTGGAGAATTTCATACTAGTTTGATCACTGATTCTTTAGTAAGCTATTTAGGACCGCAGGCTAAACATTCTCCTTGAACAGATGTATCAATCAAAAGCTAAGCCTACTTTAAATAAATAAGCAGTGCCTATTTTCTTCTCCAGAACAAAACCTGTCTTCTCTGGTCCTCTACTACTTTGTGTTTGGTAGCTGACAAAATACTTTACTGGTTTACACTGTAGCATGCAAGAATTTTAGCAAGTCTAGATGTCAAATACAGGTCAGTATTTGTCACTGATGAAAGAAATCATCTACAGGATTTATAGTAGATTAATATTTGTCGGGCTTTCCAAACAAGCTGGACACCTTTTCTTTCCTGTTCTTTAAAGAACCCTATAACTTGTTTTCTTATAAGAGATAAAAAAAAAAAATTCCACAAACTAAGAGAGCAGAACAGAAAACCTATTTCTCACTCCTTGATAGCCTGGAGCTGTAATACAGCAGGATCAACACATTAAGAAAAAAAAAAAAAAAA
>VXBJ01003382.1:402669-582412 GCA_013400055.1 Nycticryphes semicollaris
AAAAAGAAAAAACCTTGCTGCTGTAATTTCTACAAACAGTTTTTGATCCTGCCCTTATTTATGTCTTCTCTTCGTGTACAAACAATAAGATAACAGAGGGTGTGCATCTTAGCTGGGAGGATCACCCAAGATGCATGTCCTCCTTGCTACAAGCAAACAATGATAGCAGGGACATGAGTGAAAAACAGGGAAAAGCTCTGAAAGCTCCTTGGCAGCAGAGCCAGATGCAGCAAATAAGTGAGTGGATGGGGATGGCTGCCTCAAGACTCCTCCTGGTCATTTCTTCTGTCCAAGACTACCCAGTGTGAGCCAGCACAACACAGAGATGCCTGTATTGCTGTACCTGTGGAGAAGAAGAGCTCAAGCTGTCCCCAGGCAGTAGGGCGCTGAAGCTACTTGGCCCAACTAGGATTTACGGCGGAAGTTCTACCACCAGCAGTCTCCGCAGTCTTGCACAACCATGATTCATCTCCTCACCCTGAGCACTGGAGAACAGCTGTGGAATTAACCCTACTTTATAATAAATACCTAATAGAAGGCCCTCCTGATGGCTATCTCCAGCTTTCTGCAAGGGATCTGAACCTCCATGGTTCTTTACAGACTGCTGTGACTTGTACTCTGTTCATTGCCTGACCTAATTTTCTAAATGGCTCACCCATTTTGGCTGACAATTCACTCTAAATGCCCAGACACCAAGCAATGGAAATTTTCCTTTATATGCCAGTTAGTGAGCAATGGAAAATGTCATCATGATGAAGTTACACAGGTACTTAAGTGCTCTGCTGGATCAGGCCTTTGTGAGCTACATTATAGTCTCACATTTGATGAGATTTTCTGAGTGTGATAAATAAAATAAGATGAACTTCTGCAATAAGAAAAAAGAAAAGATATATATGTAAAATATTTTTAAAGCTTCTATGGTTCTCGGATGGCATGGTGGAGAGAAAGAGGGAAAGAGAATGCAAAAGCATAAACTAGGCTATGCTTGTGTAAATTACTGTGACATTTAATAACTCTACTAAAATTCTCAAGCAAGGCTACTTCAGATATTTTTAAGGTCATGTATCATTTACTGTCTAGGTCAATTTATGCATCAGCAAAAATTGCTGCAAACCATTCTGGACAGCACTTCAAAAATAAAGGTACATGTAACTGTTTTGGCTGTATTTTCCTCACCAGTTTCTGCTCTGCAAACATTTCACCTTGGAAAATTAAAGTAACATTCTGTAATAAGTGAAGTCAGTACGATATTTCAAGGCAAGCCAAGGACAAGCTTTATAACAGTGCTATCAAAATCCTATTAATAAAAGCAAAAATACACGCACGATGCCTGTGTTCCCTTATGGGCAGAAAAAAATATTGTCCATTCAGTTAACATTTCAGATACCCTCTCAGTTTTTCCTAAGGTCCCAAAGAAGGCAAACCCCACATATCTCTTGCAGTTAACTTCTATAAACTATCTGCTATCCTGTCATGCTCTATTTCAGTAAACACTCCAAGGCTTCTTAAGAGAATATATGGATAAGTAGGATTTCAGGGGGGGGAGGGAAAAGGCAGAAAACTGTGGCTAGGATATTCTGCTTCCATAGTTAATATTTATACCAGTGTCTTTGTTTATTTTTGTTTGGGTCCACAGGGTTGTATTTATAAATGCATCTTACATTAAGCATCTAAATTCACTCTGTTTCTATAGTTCCCCTCACTGCCATATCCAACAGCCCCGTGGTTATCCCCAGGACAACCTATGGTGCAGTAAGCAGCCCCACGGTTATGCCTGGGACAACCTATGCTGCAGTAAGTAATATTATCTCCTTTTGACAGATGCGAAGCCAGACATACCAGGGTATGCCTATGTGGCACCAGGCACACAAAACATCCAAGCCGGCTGTGAATGGGCAAAGCTGGCTAGAAGGTTATCAGGCACCTTGGTTGTTTCTCTCAGTGTTCATGATCTAGATGAGGGGATTGAGTGCACCCTCAGTAAGTTTGCAAGTTCTAGGAGGACACCAAACTAGGTGGGAGTGTTGATCTGCTTGAGCATAGGAAGGCTCTACAGAGGGAACTGGACAGGCTGGATCAATGGGCCAAGGCCGGTTGTATAACATTCAATGAGGCCTAGTGCCGGATCCTGTATTTCAGTCACAACAACCTCCAGCAATGCTGCAACCTTGGGGAAGGGTGGCCAAAAAGCTGCCCAGCAGAAAGGGACCTGGGAGTGCTGGGGGAAAGCCAGTTTAACAGGAGCCAGCAGTGTGACCATGAGGCCAAGAAGGGCAGCAGCATCCTGGCTTGTATCAGGACTAGCGTGGCCAGCAGGGGTAAGGGAGTGATCATGCCTTTGTACTCAGCACTAGTGAAGCCTCATCTCGAGTACTGTGTTCAGTTCTGGGCCCCTCACTACATGAAGGACCCTGAGCTACTGGAGCATGTCCAGAGGAAAGCTACCAAGCTGGTGAGGGGTCTAAAGAACAAGTCATATGAGGAGGGGCTGAGGGAACTGGGCATGTTTATTTTGGAGGAGGCTGGGGGGAGACCTCATTGCCCTCTACAACTACCTCAAAAGGAGAGAGGTGGGTGTTGGCCTCTTCTCCCAAGTGAGTAAAGACAGGGCCATAGGAAATGGTCTGAAGTTGCAGCAAGGGACGTTTAATTTGATATTAGGAAGAATTACTTTACTGAAAGAGCAGTCAGGCACTGGAAAAGTCTGCCCAGGGGGTTGCTTGTGTCACCATCCCTGGAGGTACTTAATAAACATGTAGATGTGGCACTTCAGGGCATTCTCTGGTGGCCAAGATTTTAGGGGCTTTTTGTGTATGTATGGTTGGACTCGATGATCTCAGAGGTCCTTTCCAACCATGAAGATTCTGTGATTCTGTGATTGCTGAGCCATACTCTGTAGAAATACATCACAAGGCTGAGAGCACTCTGCACCATGACCAGAGATTCTTGTTCTCAGGACCACTGAAACGTCTACAGAACTGTAGACTTAATGCAGTAATGTTATAAACCTAGATATATTTTGCTTTGTTACCATGTGCTTTTGTGTTTTGCTTTTGTACACAACCACAGAAAGATGGGTTCTTACATGTTTAGAAAGCCTATGGCTTTTCTCGATTCCTGTCTTGCCAGAAGCCTAACTGCAGGAGCATGGAGACTGTCCCCTATTTGTCCTATTCTCTTAGGTACATAGTACAGGTAGCTACCCAGCTATATATGCTCTTTATTTAACTGCTCCTTCCCTAGGAGAAGACACGTTTATGTTTAAAGTGCCGCATAATTGTACTGAGTTACAGATTTTGTAGCCACACCATTTTTTAAAACAAATTATCTGAGGAACACATGGATTGGAGAATTTGTCTATTTACCAGGTCTCAGGTGATCAAAATACACACACATGTTTTCATTGGAGACAAATTATGAGTACGTGTCCATGTTTTGTTTAATTCTTTGTCAGTCCCTAAAAAGAAATCAATTTTGAAATGAAAATGTAGTTTGGGAACAAAAAAACTGCAAGATAGCTAACTTTGAAAATGCCACAGAGCATTTGAAAACATTCTGGGAAAAGGCAATATTTGTCAAATTAATTTCATTATTTATAATAACTTCCACCTTCTCACAAATCTTGATATTTTCATTGAAATCACTATTATTGATTTTGCCTTTTATCCAGCCCTAGCAGGAATGAAAGATGAACTGTAACATAAAGTCACTTCTCTTTGTTAGTTACATCGATGCAATGTTAGATATTTTGAAAAATATCACTAATGATGAGATTTCCAAGTTAAAAATGCTCACTTTAAAGCTCTATGCTCAAAGAACTTCAAAAAGGAACCTTTTTTCAATACTCTCATTAAACCAATGGGAAATTCTTAGGAAAATTCTCAGATCTTCCACATTTATTTAATTTCATTTTTAGCTCCTTGTCTCATACAATACAGTGACAAGTTCTCGAGCAGTTTATAGTACTATTAGAAACTACACTAACTTTATTATTCATTCAATCTCCTCCATTATTTATCCCTCTTGATTTGAAAGTAGGACTCACAACTGCAGCGCTAGGAGTTTGCTGCGAATCCCTGGAACGCAGCCTTACCACAATTAGCCATTGATCCAGCTGCTCATACCATGACAAGGGAACGCAAACTCCCTCCTCCTTGAGGCTACAGCTCCACAGAGAAACCCTTCAACATCACAGACTTCTACCACTATATTTCTTAACTTCACAAACAGTATTGGCTCAGACCTAAGTTCTTAAGCTGCAATGAGATACACACATTTTTATTCATTAGGAAAGGGGGAGAGCGTCCACCATGAACCTGTTCAGCTTTTGTACATGCACATATTTTATTTTTTTGCCAAATTTTCATAAGACAACTTTGCGTTCACTTAAATTAATGTAACAAGGTCTCTCATGCGAAACTAGATACACATTATTTTTTTGTTTTTCAAAATGCTTTTAGTGTATGGGTAAATCCTTGCTAATGTGTGAAAAACCCGTGGCAAATAATCACATTTTATGAATTATGTTAGTGAACAATGAGCTTGGAGAAAGAAAGAAATCAAAGAAGTCATTGCAAAATTCATAGCACTCAGTGAATATGGCAGATGTCACTTAATTTTAATTATTGATGACAGTATTTCAGACTATGCTAGTTAACATGCAAGAGTATGAAAGCAGACCACTTTACAGTACCCAACTGCTAAGAGGTCACTAGGAAATGGTAGGAGACATCAAGATATTAGTACCATTTTCTAGTAAATGTGTCAATTTCAATGTTTTGTTATCCTTCAAGTTGTATCTACCACTACTATAAAAAGACTGAGTTTATTTTCTGTATCCATTTTAATGGGAAACAATGAGCAATTAATCTTCATTGTGTCCATGGCATAAAGAGTCCAGGTAAGCCATTTCTATACCTGCACGGTACATACAACTTTTAATTACTATTTTGCAAACCAGTGGTCAAAAATGTCATACATACTTTCACCACACTGTACAAATGCAAAGATCTACCCTTCTGGTATTGCAGTAGCCATGTTCAGATGTCTATGGTGGATCTTGGAGCCTAATTCTTGACCCATTTTTTCAGTCTTGTCTGCGATTCAGATTTGATAGGTAAGACACAAGCAAGATGATTATTCAAACGTCACAACTTTCCACCATTAACTGGATACTTTAACCGTGTAGGTAACACAGTTTCTGCATTTGATACATAATATTTAATTTTTTCCTTCCTAAAAAGTTTTCTATTGGCTTTAATTACACTCATGAGACCGAGGAAGTGAAAAAACATATTGTTTGCCTGAGGCCTCAGGTGGAAAGAGAAGGCTTCATAACTCAGGGAATCACTCTTCAGTGACTTTAAAACTTCTCATGCTCCCGATCTTAGACTGAAATCCACTGCTCATGCCTTATAAATGAAGTGTGATCCCAAAGTACTGCAAATTGATTCAATTAAAACCAGGCAGGCAACAAAAATACAAGTAGTTCACTCCTTGACCTATAAAAGTCATTCACTCTTTGACCCTATATCCTTGGTAGGTATGCTTATACATTTACATTTAGTGGCTCAGGGAGGAAATATCCACCTAATGATGTAATACATACATGTGTTTGCATTTATATATTTTTTAATAATGATGTAATATCACAGTCCCTCAGGAACTGCATGTTAATTTCTTACCTACCAAATTTGGCTTCTGTAAGTCCTTGCCAGCCTCAATTCCCATGCTGGGTCAAAACAGCTAATGCCTGCCCGGGCTTGTTTTCTTTTGAAGGCCACTCACTGCACATCCCTTTTCTGGGCCCTGAGGACCTCAGCCTACACCTGGACTGCTGCAGGGTTGGCAGGATGGCGGCAGCCAATGCGGGCTAGCAGCCACTGGTGAATCAAGGGTGTGAAACCACCCCAGAAGAACACGAAGGGCCTCAGAAAAACACAAGGCTCACTGGAGGGCATACCCGACCCCTCTGGCAGCTTTTCCATCACTGGACTCAATGTTTAGACCGCATTAAGGCCAACAGCGGCCCGCCGAATTAAACTAGCCCGCCAACATACCTCAGCGAAGCCGCCCCGCACTAAAACAGAAGGTAGGGCCGCATGCGCGCGACGCGAGCTGCCAGCCAGCGGCAAGTTCCCTGCCGCGTCCGTCAACCCGCCCACCCCACGACCCGGGGACCAATGGGCGCTCGAGGCGGCACGGCAGTGGCCAATCGGCGGCGGTGTGGCGGGCTCCCTGGAAAAATGGCGGCGACGGTGCCCGTGGGATGTATGTGGCGCAGCCGCAGCGCCCGCCATGCCCGGTAGCCGGCGTAAGGGGCCTTGCCTCAGGCCCACCGCCCTGAGGAGGCGGAGTGGCGGCGGCGAGGAGCAGCAGCTCACCCGGCGGCGGCCGGCGGAGCCCCCCGCAGAGGAGGCGGTGGTGGAAAGCGGTGCGGGCCTGCCCGAGGGGGAGGTTCCCCGGCCGTCGCCGTCGCGGGAGGTGGTGGTACGCGGCGCTGCAGGTACGGTGGGAGTGGCTCCGGGGGCACAGCGCGGGCGGGGACCCGGCCCGCNNNCAGTGAGGACGCAAATCCACTCGAGGAGAGGATAAAGCCTGGCTGTGCTAAGTGCTTAAAGTTAGAATTATCTCCCAAGATGCTTCTCAAGTAGTAATTGCATTCTTAAAACTTATTTCTGTAGGCTTCCACATCTACAATGTCATTTCTAAAGGGCAGGGGTGATTAGTTGAACTTCACCTAGCGTATTCAGTTCACTTACTGATCTCAGACAGCAGCAAGCTGGTTTTGAATAGCTATATTCCTACTTTTTACGGTCCTACCTGAAAGGGCCAGGTGGAGGCAAGTACAGACACAGTTAGGTTGGGACCCAGAGTAGTTTGGTGGCCCATTAAAGTTGGGACCCAAATCAGAGGCTGGGTGAAAGACACAGAGCAAGCCAGCATACAAAATATTCTCCTATATAGGTATACATAGTTTTTCTCTTAATATAAGCTGAAATCCATATTCCCTCAAGTAGGAGAATTGACAAATCTTATCCTTACCATCAGATGATGAGCACGTAGCTGTCAGTGTCACGTAATGCTGTGTCATCTCATTGGTGATGTAATTGAAAAAAAATAGCTATATTCTGCATTAAATATATAGTTGTGAACACTATTCCTGCTGTAACTAAAGACACATTGATGACTGTGAACTTGATTTTTCTTCTTAGAGTTCCTAAAGCATCTTTATGCCTTGTCTTATATGTTCTAAGTAATTTTGGTCTTTTATTTGTTATTTTTTATTAAGGATCATCTTTCTGTTTACACAGAGTCATGTTTACATAAAACACCAAAGAGGTCGTTGAGTAGGAAATCCCGAATACCTACTTTCAGTTCTCCGGTTAATGACACCGATATACAGCAAGAAATATTTTGGGATCCTCATTCACCAATTGCACACAGACTAGGTAATACTAATAAGATCCAGACTTGGAGGAATGCAGTGGGGCTGTACGAAAAGTTACCAAATTTCTTGGGAAAAAATTCCCTTTCTGTTGTCATGATGAGGTTATTTGGGTTTATTTTCAGTAAAAACCCATGAATTCTTCAATGTAGTGCTGAATTAAGTACTGATTTTAGCACATATGTTTGATGTATTTGAGATCTACTGCACGTTATAAATTGAATTGTTTTGCAGGTTTTAAGGCTTTTTTTTGCTTGTTTTCATAGGCAATGGAAAACCCAAACAGCCTACCAGTAGACGCACAGTAGAAATTTCAGAAATTGTTAATCGCATTGCTCCTCAGGTAACTGATACTTTCTAATCTCTGTATATGCAGTCCATCAAATAGAATAGTACTACAGTATTCAGTTTTAGTGACGGTTCAATTTTAGCTATAGTAGTCTCTTATAACATGGTAAGAATTGGGTATGCAGAAAACATGTTCAGAAAACTGGACTGAATTAAAATCATAAGTGTAGCATTTAACTGGTTGCTTTTATGAGTCACAGATGTTTTTAAAAAGATGTATTAAGAAAATGGAGTTGCAACAGCTCGATTTTAGAAAATTTTGCTTTCAGAATACAAGTTACTGCCTTGCTCTTAGGAATACTGTTGTGTTTATTTATCCTTAATCACTCATCTGTTAAAAGGTAAGGGTTCTTCACGTGCTGGATTTAATTGGCAGTTGTTTTTAAGTATTTTGAATGGTCTTCAATGACTGCTGAAGTACAAGAATCAGAAGAGAGACTTCACAGTAAAATAAACGTAGTAACATTGCTTCCTTTTTCTAAATAATTGCCTTTTTACCCTAAGACCCACGCTCTTGATTTCTCTCTCTTGCTGTAAACCTGAAGTCCACAGCCTCAAAAGTGAAAATAAGATAATGTTGTCTTATTGTTTGCCTTTTATTAAGTACAAGAAGAGAACCTGTTATTCCTAAACAATTTTTGTAGTATTTAGCTTGCAAAATATGCCTGCTTATTTGACAGGGCCATGCAAAATGTATTTGCTGTTTGGCATATGTGTGAAAAATTATACTTAAGAAATGGAAAATCATTGTTAAGCGTTGCCACTTTCTACCTTTCTGATGATTACAGCCCTGTCCTAAATGTAAAAAATATCAGACTGGATTTGCAAATGTCTGTTGCTTGTGTTCTTTTTTTCTTGGAAAAAAGAAAAAAGGAAAAAAACCTAGCCCGAACTACTGTCTTAGTAAAAGTTCAAATGACTTTTCCTGGTTGATGTGCAGTGCAGTAATTTCTCACATCCAACATTTGGCTCTAGCCCTCTCCACATTTTACCACTGCAGTATTGTATCTCTTGGATTTCAAAATTCTAATCCAAAGCTAAACTTTGAAGTTCTGAAATAAGTTCCTTTAGTTTCCAAGCTTCTCTTACTTCTGTTTAAAGGTCAAATGAGTTGAAGTTAATTCTTTTGTATATGAGTTGTCATGGAAGAAATCAGAATTTTTTCCCGGAAGCATATAGAATATTATTCTGTTAAAATTCTCTGATCTGTTAATGCTACTTTAAGTGGGCAAAGACAGTGCATCTCAATAAGCTCCTTAGTAGTAAACTAGATCACAGCTTGTAAAGTGAATTTTGCAAATTATGTTTAAACCTGAAGTAAATAGAGTATTAGATTTGAGCACCAAAGTAAGATTCGGGTATTTTAATTGCAGTTCCTGGTTTAAATTGCTACAACTAAAGTGATACAAGTACCAGTAGAAAATGTTGCAGTATCTCGCTTAGCTTGTACTCGTTTAGGTCCTGTCTGCGGCTTTCACCGGATTTGATCCAGTTAAATTGATTTAGCCACTTTAACTAATGCAAGATGTATCTAGTCCAATCTTTATCTGAAATCAAATTGCTGAGCATTTATAAATCTAATCATTCAGGATGAAAAAGCAGCCTGTAATGAAGGCTCCCTTTTAGGGACATGGATTGGTGAGGACGCTATTCCCTGCACACCTGGAGTAGTAAAAGTGCGAGCCAGGACAAAGTTAAGTTGTACAAGGTAAGTTACAGTTTGGTCTCGCTCATAACAGCTGGGCTTTCATGAAAAAAGGGTATATGGTGTTCTTTTATGCAGAGCAAGCTATGTAATTGTACATTAGCATACAGAATGCTTTTAACTTTGGGCTTGTTATCTCTTCTTAATGGAGTATTTATTGAGAATTATCAGAAAGATTGCAGGCTGACTGCATGGAAAGTGGTGGTATTTGGTCATATTCTCCATAGTTCTTAAACTAGAGAATTAACATCTTGTGGTCATGTTATTGAGCTTGGCTAAAGTTTCTCAGAAGGTCTGACCTTCTTTTCTGTTTGTGTTTGGGTTGTGTTTGTTTTGTTTTAATCTAGAGATCTTAAAATAAAAAATCCTGAAGAGGAACTCATGAAATTGGCTAAGGAATTTGATAAAAATCTAGTAGAGCTAGATGCTGTTCAGGAACAAGAGAAGCTTGGTCATGGCTTCATCCAGAATGCCTCAGAGTCTGTAAGTCATTCTAAAGATGAAGTACAGATGAAGAACATGAAATCACTCCTTGATGAAGCTTCTGAAACAGATACTGCTCTGTCTCTGAAACCAGTTGGACAGAGCACTGGCGTCCCTGCTGCAGAGCCTTGTCAGTCCAGCAGTCAAAAGTCTATAGACCTTGAGGCTGAAATAGCCCTTCATGCTCTGTTTGACTGTTCTACCCAGAAGTGTAGTGGACAGTTGAGCCAAGAACTATCAAGTATTTCCTTAAATAATAGTTTCCATGAAAATAAAAGCACCTTGGAAGAGGAACATCTACCTGAACAGATTAAAGACACGCAACATCGTAATTCAGAGGCACATCAAAAAGACAGACCATGTGCACTGGGAAGTGTTCCAAAACCTGATACTCGCCCGTCTACCAAAAGAAATCTTTGTTCTTTGAAGACACAATTGGTAGCCCCCAGTGGACTTGCTGGAGGAGTTAACGATGGTTTTGATGACTGGGATACAGACTTTTTGGCTGATGACTCCTTTGTGATGCAAATAACCCAAAATCCTGAATTGATATGTACTGAAGAAGCATCACCAATTCCTACAAATCCATCTGTGCGTGGTTTCAGTGATGCCAGCAGAACAAAGGAAAGAAGTAGTTGCAATTCAGTAACTTCTTTGGGGAGTGTACACAAATCTAACAGTTCGCAGTTTTCACCCTTGAAACATTCTAGTAAAAACACACAAAATGTTGCAAAATCTCTTTCTTTACAAAAGCCATACAATAAGAGAGAAAACTCAGAAACTATAGCCTTTAATGGCAAATGTGACGTTAAGCCAGATAAGATAAATTCTAGTTGTAAAAGTGCCCAAAGCAGTGATGTGAACTATATTTCTGTTTCAATGCAATCTCAAGTTAAGAACAGAAATGAAACTATTCAGCCTAAAAGTGATCCTCTTTCTCTTTTTCTGGCAAGATCTAATCCTCATAGACAACGGACTGAAAAACCTGGGAATAACACACACAATATTTTCTGCCAATCATCCAGTGTTTCTACCAATACAAAACCTAGTGATGTAACTAAGGTGGTTAACCAAGCTAATACAGGTCACCTAAACCATGTTGAAGTACCAAAGAAATGTCCTCTCTCATTTGATGACTGGAATGAACCCAAATTCTCTGATGAAATATTAGATATGTTTTGTGAATCCGATAGTCTTTGGGATGCAAACTGTGAGGATGATGAATTGCTGTATCAGATGTGTGATGATATAGAAAAGCAGACTGAGAGCCAGGATGTTAAAGAAGGAAATGAAAGAGCTAAAACTATACAAGGAGACAGTATTATTTCCAGATCCCATGCTGACAACAGTTCCCTATCATCTAAACAAGGACCCCCTGATTGCCTCTTGATACAAAAAACAAATACAAAACAGGACATGGTCTCAGTAAGTGATTCCTGTAGGAATTCATCCCAGGTTACTCATCGGCTGTCCACAACAGGGCACACAGCAAACTGTAAAAATGTTCCAAGTCCTCAAACTGGGATCTCAGGTACTTCTACAGATTGTAAATACACGCTGTCTAAAAACTGTCTTCAAGCTGCATCTGAAGATATTACAAAGACTGTTTTAGGAAAATGGTACAGGTCAAATTCTGTGCCAGCAGCAGAGACTGATGCTTCTAAAGTAAGTCCTGCTAGTGCAATAAACGTTTTTAGTAGCAGAACATTAGACAGTCCAGATATTTTGTGTAACACAGGAAAGATGGCAAGTAACAGTTCTGGTAACAAAACATCCCTTATGCCTTCAAAGTTTAAGTTCAGGAAGACTAACAATTTTCAGGGTGCTCTTCACATAGCATCTGAAAATCCAGGGAGTCATTCTGGTATTGGAACTGCGCTGCAGGGTTTGGAAGGAAGCAAGAATCAGGTGAATGTGACTTTGCACAGCAAACTCGACAATAAGAAACCGCCTTTCAAGAGGCACTTTTCAGAGTCTTTTGCAGTGCCTACATCAGGTATTTGTCTTTATTATATCGCTTTTAGACTTTCTGTTTGCTTTCTTACTGTGATCAGAATGGGAAAGAAATTTATACTGTATTGCAAATTATAATAGGCTTCAGAATTCATCCATTCAGTTTAGTAAATGTTCTAATGAGAATTTGGAGGTTATTTTCTCCAAAATAAAATTGCTCTGACACATCTCTTGAATTCCTGTAGTCAAGGACTTCTGTTTCCCATTTTCATTGCAGTTCTCCGAGTACTTCACACTCTCTCCGTAGACACTCAGAATCACTAGAATCAAGTATAGGCTGATGGCAGCACTCACCATACCGTATTCTTAAATTTTTACTTCAAAATACCACTATTTTGATACATAGTAAATGTAGTGAAGTAAAAGCATAGCACATTAAGTCTGTGCCTTAATTTACAGTTCATTTTGAAAAACATTAAAAATTACTTAGCCATGACTTGTAAAACTCCAGTCAATGGTGGGGCAGAGAAGGAAGGCAGCAGGTGGTAATGGAATGCCAATTTTTTTAAAAAATTATTTTACACCTTGAAATTGGAACCTTGAATCATTTGATGTTTCTGAGAACTCAGCCTGTGTTGTTGTTTGCTCTGTGGCTAAAATTGTCAGGGAAATATTCTTGTGTTACCAGTCTAAACATCTAAGATTTCCTTTCATATAGAGCAGAGGTTAGTCAGTTTTCCATGCACTGGTGTTACTTGCAAGGGACTTGGAGAGCGAGGCCAGTGCCTGTCAGACTTGTTTTTACTTGATCTCATGGCTTGGTGAAATTTTAATCAATATTAATTTTGATAAAACTTGCCTTTGAAGTGTATGATACCAAGCTCGGTTTTCAAGAAGGGCTGTTGCAAAAACATAAAAAAAATTCCTGCAAATTATCAGCCAGCATTACTTGAAGAATCAGTGTTTTATCTGTGTCTCTTCTCCAGCAGAGAAGCGGAGAAATGGAAAGTTACAATTTTGTATGTTAAGGGAGGAGAGAGATAACTAGTCATTCTGTGGAATATTCTAGGGAATAAAGGAATGAAAAAGAATAATGTAGATTTTCTTTATAGATATACAACAGCTGTCCTCATCTTCCATTTTTGGTGAAAGGACATTGCTGTAACCAAAAAGTGGAATTTGGAAAGGAACCCTTTGTTTTATTTATCCAGTTTGATATTCTACCTGTTAAAAACCCCTTAGCTGGAAATTGGTGTATAAAAACAGTAAAATTCTTGACATGTTCAGGAAGTGTTCTTGTTGGTTCTAGCGAGGTCAGGATTTTGTTGTATGGGAATTTATAGTTCTGAAATGCAACATATAAAATATTATGCTTAGCTATCATCTTCTTGTCTCCTTTGCAAATTTTTGTTGCTGCTTTTGACCTTTTTCAACCTTTATGGTTGTATTTGTGTGACACCTGTCCGGTATCTGACCCCTGTGTATATACCATCCCCATGCCCATGTCTCTGCCAAACTCACTAAACTGTGGAGCCCTTTTCAGTCTCATAAGCCTTAATTTTCTTAACCTGTTACTATCTCCTGTGTTGACTCCTGATGCCACAAGGTTCACTTGAAGGGCAACCAAGTAAAATTTCCTTGAAGCAAATGTGCACGTCCCAATATTTTCATTGGGGGATAGTAATCAGTAGCACTACAAATGTCATGCCTTGAGGACTGATGAGCCATTTTTAATTTGGGTGCCTGCTACGTCAGAATAGTGTGCTATTGCCATAGGTCTTCAAGCACTGAAAACATTTAAGTTAAAATACACATTGAACAAACTTGAAGGCTCCTAATAAATGCTTTTTTATTTACAGT
This sequence comes from Nycticryphes semicollaris, assembly GCA_013400055.1. NCBI lineage: Eukaryota > Metazoa > Chordata > Aves > Charadriiformes > Rostratulidae > Nycticryphes > Nycticryphes semicollaris. The sequence goes on from VXBJ01003382.1 coordinate 416,466, forward strand.
GTCTGTGGTGGAACAAAAAAATAGAAAGTGTTCTCAAGAAGAGATTGAAAGAAAAAAGCAAGAAGCTCTTGCACGAAGAAAATCCAGAATGCAGGCATTCTTTAAAGATGCTTGAATTTGGAGTTTATTTTGCCTATGGCGTAAGTCTTGGGAAGCAAAATATTGTAGTGGTGGAAAACACTTTTTAAACTGTTCACAGCTACTGACGGCAAGCTTTTTCAGATTCTCAATTTTAAAAAAATCATGACCTGAGCTATAACTAATACTCTGGTGGTATTTACTCTTAATTAAAAACTGCCGTTTGTAAATGTGTAGCCCCAAACTACCTTCATCACAACAAAGATTGTATTGAGTTTACACACTCTGATGTGTTGAAATTGTATAGTCTGCAGATCATGAGAGCACAAAAGCGCTTGTATACACAGATAAGTATGAGATGTCAAAACCAGATTGTATGTGTTTTGGCTGTATTTCTCTTATTGCAAGTATTTTCATCTACCAGCAGACTCTCAAGTACACACAGGCTAAAAAATACTACTGTTTGCTCTCAAGTAGAAGAAAGTTTTTAAGTTTAGGTTTAAAGAAAGTACAATCTAGAAAACACCCAACACTGGAAAACTAATGGAAATGAACAGGATTTGGAAAGTGTGCTATTTGTCTCCATTACTTAGGTAAGAATTGCACATAATGAAGGAAGAATTTCATGTAAAAGTTTCATAAGGTGAAAAAGTATTCTGAAAAAGGACTTTTTTTTAATGCCCTTCATGAAGAGTTGGAAATACACTGTAAAATTGGACCACCTTTTTCTAAACATGCATTACCAAGCTAATTAAAAGCGTAGCCTTTATCATTTTACCAAACCGTGAGTAATATAAAATAGACCAGGTGAAATCTCAACGACAATGAATCAGTTTAGCTTTATGAGTTGTACATATTTTCCAAACTAAAGGCTGTTAAAACATAAAAATGCAATGTCATGTCAGTTTAACAGGGGCTGATAGAATTTTTGATGTGATAGATGGGTGCAGAGCTCAAACTGCAAAAACTGCCTGTGGGTAAGCTGCAAGATATTTTTCAACTGAGAAATGCTTATATGTAAACATGTGACACTATGAAAAGTGACTGTGATTTTTTCTTTGTAAATAAATAACTTTGAAATGTACCAAAGGTTAGAGGAAGCTTTTGGTTTCTGTAGTATTTGCCATTCCTGCAACTCCTAAAAATGTAAGTATTGTATATTTGTAAATCATTGTTAAACTTTTTTTACATTTTTCTAGTCTGTTCTGGAAAACACTATACTACCGAAACGGGTTAAAGGGAATGAAATGGGAATTCCATATGGACTTCACCTCATCATTGTCTCTTGGAAATTTACCCAATTATTTCATGCTTCAATTTTCTACCTATAGGAGCAACAAGTGCTTCCTTTGATCCATTTAAAATGAAAATCCTTGCTGAAGGAACTGGTTCTACACACAACCATCTGCAGGGGAGTCCTGAAATACTTAACTAGTGGATTTCCTTTTGTGTTAACTGCTGTTCTTGGTGTTAGTTGGTTATGACTTTGAACCCCCAAATCTACCAAAGACCGTGGTGGTGCTCAGTAAGTGTTACCTACAATTTGTAGCTGCAGCTCTCTGTTCTTTAGCCATTGTGCAACATCTGATGAATTGGATGAGCTCACTAATCTGACTGAAAATGAACCCAGAAAGAATGTTTTCAGCTTTTCAAAGAACGTCATCATAATAATACCCTTAACAGATAAAATAACGTGAGGTAGCAAAACTTGTGTTGTCGAGACTCTGCTGGCAGTGTTCAAAATTTTTGTAAGACACAAGATTTCCATGTCCATGTGACAAATAAATGTAAACCCCAAGTAGTGGCTATTGCAAAAATTCTGTTTGTCCTGAGAATGTAGTTTGATCTGTGTATCTGATGGATATTCTTGTCTTTGTGGTGCTCTAGGCAAATATAAACTATCAGGTAACTTGCCAGATGCACTATTAGCCAAGAAAGTGGCAATGAAAAAAGGCTTCTACTATCAGTATTAAATATGAGAGTTATAAAACTGGCTCTTAAGGTATTGATACACAGGAATGTCAAATTTTGAGAAAGATAAAATTTAGGCTTTTGCTAGGACGGTGTTTGGCTTATCAACCCTTCCCTCCCCAGAATATTTCTCGAGAAATAATTCTGTAGAGGAACAAGGTTAATTGTTGTTTTCATAGATAATATGGTTAATTATCCTTCCAATTTGAGAACATAAGCTAACTGGAAAGGAAGGAACAGTTGTGGAAGCATTTTTTTAGGAAGGTTTAATTCTCTGATGCGGAAGGACTAACTTTTAATGAGGTTTGAAATTGGGATAAATAGATACATATGGGCTAAGTACATGATGGCTGCCCAAGCTCAGCATACACAGTAATACCTCCTGAATGCTTGCCAGTACCTGTCCTTTAGCACATTCGAAGTTTAAAACCAGCTTCCTGTCTTTCCAGGTGATGCTGATTCCGCAGCACACAGGACAGACAGGCCCTGGAGCTGCCTGCTTAAAATGCCACCACTGGTCTCCCTGTGAGAGCAGGGTAAGAATATAATGGCTGATCCTTTAACAGGAGTGTCTAACCGACCCTTTCGTCTCCTGAGCTGCAAAATAAGAACTGAATGCGTGATGGGGCAATTCTGTGGCCATGAGAAGTGTGGAAGGGACCCTTTGAGAACTTTCCAATTGGAGGAAGGCACAAACTACTTTATGACCAATTACTGTCAATTACTTGCCCACCCAAGTGCTTCCTATGTGCTGCTTAACCATATCTAAAGAATCTGTGAATGTGAAACATGCATTTTGACAGTTTACAGCAAATACATCCGTTGCCTTCCCCTAATAAACCAATCATAGCAGAGGGGTTTTTATTTTTTATTTTACTTTTCATAAATACCTATTGTTAGCATTGATATTATGCTTCAAAGTCTGTAATTTGCTTCTTCCAAATAGAAATCACAAGTTCTTGGGATGATGGTTTCTTAACTGGTGTTGAGACACACTAATATTTTTGGTCATATCCTGACTATCCTGCAATGCCCCACCATACCACCTCTCAGGTGACACATTGAATAGAGGTGCTGATTTTTGTGACTTGCCACTATTAGAACAGAGAAGTAATCGCTTGTGTTAAAATTCAACCACTTCTATACCATTCTCATTAGGCAAATTTGATAAAAGTGAAAAGCTTAGAGAAATACTTTAACCCCATGTAGTTTCATTGGTGGAGTCAATACAGGTAGAATATACCTCAGGGCTTGGAAATAGTTACAAAAAGAACAACCTCCAAAATATCAAAAATAAAATTCCACAAGGTAGGAATTGACATTGGCAGGGTGCTGGGCACAGGCCCATCACAGCAGATAGGGCAGTGTTCCCACCTTGACGTGGGTGCAGACGCAAGGAGTTTAACCTTTACCTCATTCTTCAACATCTAAATGCTAAAGGCAGCAATGTGGCAGGGGTGGAGCTAGAGATGGGCTGGTGCTTCCTGACCCCAAGTACAGGCATTTCAGGTGCTCCCAGGGCAGTCGGTGGCACAGAGAGGGTAGTTCAGACGTGAGGGACCTGAACCCCATTTCAGATGTGCTTAGCTCTATATGAACAAAGGCAGCCATCTGCCTAGCAGGAATTCTAGGTGCCCGTGTGGCCAAGCTGTGGCCCTGCTCCCTGTCCTCCTGCTCTGTCCCTCTCCTCACCACTGAAGAAGTCCCCACTCAGCATCCCTCATGCATCCAGCTAAGCTCTCAGTGACCCACTAGTGCTGATGCCACACGTGCCTCAGTCACAGAGTCTTTTGTCTGACTGGTTGCAGTAGACAACAGATCTTCATTAGGAAAACATCTACATCATTTTAGTTAATTAACACACATGTATGCATAAGAAGTTTGGTATTTCAATAGCTGACATTTCACTATGAAGCCACATTTTCCTCCAGGCAAAAAAGACCTATACAAATAGTAACAACAATCTTAAATACATTCTAAATTAAATTATGACTGTCATGTTTCATTATAAAATAATCTATGACTGTTTGCTTAAGCACTCATCTTTGTTTCATTCAGAGCACAGTAATTTTTTACATGAACAGAGTAATCAGGGGGCTTAAATTTAAATGTAAATGGAATTCCTGTATGTCTCTGTGCCTGAGTATAATTTGTATTCCACAGATATTAATGCATTTCGTGATGACTGATGTTACTTGCTAAAATCCAAGAATTGTCTTTTTCAAGTAAAACTGTGGTGGGTTTTTTTTCTTTTAGGAAAGGCAGATATGATCAGGTAAAGGATCCATTCATCATTATTCTTCTTATCTGTGTCTAAAATTATGTGTTGTGGAATATACAGACATACATTCTCACCCTTCCAGTTCATGCTGGTGAAGTATCATGTTTAAAGCATTTCAGAAATTTAGTAATACTGGGTTTTTATTGTGTTAGTTGTATCAGATTTTCAGAGAGGCCAGCATTCAGTAGCTCTTCAAATTTTGGCCTATAAGGCACAATTAATCTTAGGGCTACAGTTCAGGAATAGCAATGTAATCTTATACCATGTGTACCACTTATTACATCTAGACCTTTATACCCAGAGGAATAACATAGATGAATTCATTGATTATCTCTTTTTAAGCCTAAAAGGAGATACAATTTGTCAGGAAAGAATGGCTGGAAGCAACAGATAGTGACCTAAATAGTAGAATTCCAAAGATAGAAGAAAATGAACACAAATGCTTCATTGTTTGAGAGCTCTATTGTCTGCAACACACTCCAGTGAATCCAGTGTTTATGGAAGAGACCAAGGCAGATATAATCTGTGGAGCTAAAAATGACAGCCTGGGTAAGGAGCCATTGCAGATGAAGCTTGGAAGGTTCTGGCAATTGTGTTGTAAATCATAACTGCAATATTTGCTCAAAGCTCCGGCTACTCCACATACTGCTGATTTTGTCAGGATAGTCAGAAAAGTCCTGCCACATAAAACACTTAAGGATATCTAACATACTGTTCTTGTGGAACTAAATCTAAATTTCTGTGCCTGTTGTCGGGTGTAAACCTTAGTGTGGACGTGGGCAAACCATCCAGGGCCTGATTCTACTCCTGCAGCATTTTCCTTCAAAGTGTTGGAGGCAATGGAGTGACTCGGGTGAATAAAGAACCAAGCCCGTGCATTTCATTATTGTAAGTAGTTCTTATCTTTAGCACATAAATCAGCATTGTATTTATCAGAAGTTGGTATTGTTACGCATGTTTTCAAAGGGTTTCCTGGGGAAAAAGGTAGCATTTACCCATAGCTTCTAAAAGCTGCAGTTAACAGCTTTCACCTGAAACAATGTACTTAACGGAAGTGAGGAAAGGACTACAGGATTTATAGATTTCCTCTTTAATGAGGTTTTCTGCTCTTTGCAGCCTGTCCCTCGCTAAAGGAAAAACTTGATTCAGGTTTTAACCCTGGAAAATTAGGACCCATGTAGACATGGGAAAGAAGCTTTGCATGTACTGCCACACTCTCCTTGAACAGAAGGTGCCCGAATTAAATATTATATTCTAACTGACTGTAGCAATTTAGGTTTGGGGAGGTTTTTTGGTGAATGTTTTTTTGGGGTTTTTTTGGCTGAGCAGAGTGAGATGTTTTACATGCCTAAAGCTGAGCATATATTAGGCATGTTTTCCAGAATCAAGGCTGTTGGGCCAAGTGTCTAAGGCCATTTAAGCACCTGGGGAAGTCACTCATGGGGAATCACATTGGTGATTCACATTGGTGTGAAAAAGGAATTGATGAATATCTCGTTTTGAATATCCCATTGGATACTTAGCTGCATCTTTAGGTGTTAAGAGACCTACACAAAGCTGAACCTCAATGAGAAAAAAGTGACAAGAGAAAGAAAAATGAGTTCTCCAAGGTTTGCATAACAGATTGGAAACATTTTAGCAGATGACGTGTTAATACTTCCTTCACCAATAATGCCTTGCAAAGGCTTTTTTTTTTTTTTTAAAGTGGCTGTCATGTTCCACAGCACAAACCTGAAATATATGCTTAGAAATATGACAAATTTGAATTCCTGCATTCTTGGTTGCTTCTTGTAGGCTACACTGTACCTGGATAGGGTCAGATGTTTTTGCAAACTGTAATGTTGTAAAATGCAGATGACATCAACCCTAATAACTATTTTGTTATTGAATAGGTATTAGCGATGAATAAATGAAACCAAGTTTGACAGAATGACTATGTTTTCCATAGCACTTGCTGGATTTTCAGCATGCTGAATGCTGATTTAGCGCCAGATTTCCAACCAATACTTAGAAAGGGAAAAAAAAGCTATGCTCGATTACGGGCTGTGGGCAAAGTCTCACAGACTCATTTTCTCCATGGTTTTCTCCCTGGTCACAAAGGCTGACCTAGGCCCTTCACAGAAGATTGTCATCCAAATCTCATTTGAGCTTTTTTGAAACTCCTCAGGGCGTTTTTTCCTTTCCATCCCTGGGTAATCCCCCAGAGTCTTGACATGGTCATTAAGCTGCTCTGTGGATCTAACTGGGAACCAGCTTCCACAACAGCCAAACTCCTTCTCCAGGGAAACTGGAGCTGTCTACTAAGTTTCAAATTTACATTTTTTTTAGTGAGATTTTTTACTCAGATATTTTCCAAGACATAGGTCGTCCACTCCTGACATTTAGGATCCCAACTTGAATGTGTTGAAGCTGTACAATCTGTAATCGGTGGATGGGGCGGGGAAGTACTTGGGCTGCTTCTAAAGGATGTACGTGGGGTGAGCAAGAACATCAGGTTCATATGTGCTGTACAGCAATCTATGTACAGGAAATTGCTGAAAGGCTCCACATCACTGACAAAAAATTTCTAGAGATCAGAAAAGTTTGAATACACTGCATTAGAGTGTCAAATCTTGACAATGTAACACATTAAAAAGAGTCTGCCCAAGTGACAGTTTTCTAATAGATAACCGTAGAGATAGGAAGATAAATTGGAGGACAGCCTGTAGAAAGAGTTATGGAGGTGAATGGAAAGAAATTTGAAGATGGTTTAAGATAACGTCAATCGGTGTAGACCAGATAAAGACAGACCCTTTTTCATTTTCTTGAGAAAGTCTAAGGCACCAACAAAACTACATAAAACACCTGTTAGTTATAAAAATGTCAAACAAGCATAGGTTTGGGGAATGGAGAGATTCAAACATTCGTGGAAGGGTGAGAGAGATTCTTGGAAGGCATGGTAGATATATTTGCCATCTCAGCAATTTGCCTGTCAGTGTTCCAGAAAAAACACAAGTAGTTTTGTGAGCACTGAAAGTAATCTAGCTTGATTACCTACAGACTAGTTAATGGAGTTTCTACAAGATGCAAGTTCCAATCTAAGCTTTTTTGGTTGAGTCCCATAGCAGGAGAATCCACTGTGGATTCTCTAGGGACTAATGAGAATGAATGCACACCTACGCTCTTCTGCAGATACAGGGATTTTTTGAGACTCTTCTCTTCTCTTCCATCCTTCCACTCTCCTTCATTCAACTTCTGAAAAATACATTATTTTTTAGACTCTTTGAAGAGTTGACCCTTCTCTCCCTTAGCCTGCTTGGTGAAGTTTCCCCATCCTTTTCATTTAATGGTAGTGTTCTACCAGTAAGGGGTTGAGCACATACAGGAAAAAGATTACTTCCACCCTCCAAACCTGCCTAATTTTTGTTACTCACAGGAAGTATTGCACTTCATTAATTAATAATTAATTTGATGTTATTTCTGACCTAGGAATGAAAATAGATAGGAGAGGGCTTGGGGACTTTCATTCCTTGACAAGCCTTGTATGGGACCTTGTGCTTTTCTCCACGTTGTCACTCAGCTGCCTTGTGCTGACAGAAGCCACGGCCAGTCTGCTTGCTCCGTGTGCTGTGAAAACCACTTGTTCTGCCCTCGTATAGATCTGTGTGACTGTTTTAATTAATTTTCTATACAAGACTATTTATCAGCTAAAATCAAGAAGTAAATCTATTTTAAAATGTTGCTAGCTTCAATATTTACTGCAACTTAATGACAACTTTAGACAAGAATTTAATTACACGGAGTCAGCATACCATATATATTGTAGGGAGGTACCATGGGACTTATTTTAAAGTGTAATTTAGAGTATAACTTGGAGACTGCTCCTCAATATGAACTTAAATCAAAATACTTCCACTGATGGAGCACATTCTTCAAAACTGATTACAAAAGTAGCCACAGTACTAATGGAGGCTTACTGTTACTTTATGTGTTATGGTATAAATACTCGCAAGAAGACTCTTGGGAAGTTGTACTGTAATTTAATATCTTTAAAGCTAAAAACTACTAGAGAAATATTTTTTCATGAGGACCTACTTTTTCCCCTAAGTGTTACCTAGAAATACATCTTTCAGTGGGACGGTTTTGTATCCTTTGCAATTCACATACCACGTCTAGAAAACACATTGCAACATTGTGCTGTGCTCTGCAGAACCAGCCTACTCTGAGGAGTAGACAACAGACGAGGACTCTGGAGACCAAGCTTTTCTACCCCCTCCGACTCACTGTTGGCCTTGTGCATGCTGATCTCATGGAAGTTTACAAAGGCCAGTAATAGTTTCCTTCTTCACCACTACCCTCTGTGTTGCCAGCACCACTCAGGGTATTGTGCAGAAAGCGAGGTGTTCTGTAATGTCTGTATTTCAGGGCCTTGTCATGAAAATGCCACACAATCTTTATGGCACAGCTGTGTACCACCACAGGGAGATGTGAATTACCTCTGTGAATACAGAGAAACTAGCTATGTTTAACAATCTGGCCACACAGCAAAATTCTTATTTACATTGACCTTATTTTACTGCAGTGAGTAAGTCCTGTTGCTCTGTGACAGTACCTGAGGCCTTACCTACATGAGGCTGCTCTTCAACTGTTAAACAAACGTATTTCAATAAAAGAGTGGCTGACACCATTCCCTGACTAAACAATTTCTAGCAGAAAAAGTAGGTAAATCAGTACAACACTCTTGGGTAGATGAGGAACTAAGTCTATTCAGGGGTGTAACTTTAAAGATACAGACCTGAATAAAATGGGCTATGCCAAAATAAAAAGGGATTTTTTCCACTATCTAATTATCCTGTGTGGCCACATTTTAGCGGACATTATTTGTAGATCTTTGTTTACATAAAAATGGCTATATTGCAGATCACTATGTCACCATTGTTTTGTAAGGTTATGCCTGGCATATGCTCAAGGATGTTTCAACTTTATAGATAGGCAACCTATCTCCTAACTGCTCCAAAGGCATCTAAAGAAAGATTTACACCCACCCAGTGCTGTAAGAGCTCCACAGGAACTCTAACTAGCCATGAGTAAATAAGGCCCATAACCAAAAAACGCTGAGCAGCACCTCAGCTGGTATAAATTGTCACAGCCCCTTTGTGGAGTTGGGGACACTTTACACAACAGGAGGATTTGTTCATCTGAATGTGCAGAACGTTGACTTCCAAAATGTAAAATGTCCTTGCACAGCAGGAGCACACAAACTTTCTTTTGAGCTCAGTGGGGAACTCGTGATTTCTCTCTCTGGCCCCAGAGGTGTGCTTCACCATTTATTGGCCAAGATGGGTATTTGCAGTATTCTACTGGGTAATGGAGAGGTGCCTTTTTAAGTTCCATTCTAAGGTATATTCTGAACATCTCTGGAAAAATTTACTTGCAGCTGGAATAGCACTGCCTAAACCACACAGATTTTCAGTGCTCATAGATAAATACAGCAGTGCATGGCCATCCACTGCTGTGCTGAAGGGGTCACAGGTCTTGATTAGCCCTGATGAGGCCAGGAATTTGCAGTAATTAACTTGCACTTAAACCAAATCATATAAACATATCCAAATCAATTTTGTGACGTAGAGGGCCGGGCTAGGCCCTGGCTGCCAAGTGACAGCCTGCTGGGCCTGTTGTCAGCAACCAGCCACTGCATGAAAGGAGAAGACAGAGCCACAGCGGAGGGATGATGGTCACCTTCAGATTTTCCAGACTGTAGATTTTCAAGACTTCTAAGAGAAGCATTGAACCGACTCAAGAGTTCAAAGCTGGCTCAGAACTAAAGGGTTTCCCAAGGAAAACCTTTCCTATGGCACTCTGTAAAACAAACAGATCAGCATGGTACGTGGGTCACAGGATAAGAAAGGCAAGATAAGGAGGTCATGCAGTGACCCCAAGCATTTAATTGAATCTGTTTTGCTGTAGTGGTGGAGTTTCTGGTCACCATAAAGGTTGTAGCATGAAATCAGGCTGGAGATCTAGATCTGGATCCTTCCTTTCATTTTTCTGTAGCGCTCACCATTTAAAACCTTCAACTCTAGACCTTGTCCAAACTATACCATGATCCTGACCCGAAACGAGAGTCATTTGGAGAGCACAGGATATATTGGTCTTACCTGAAGTTCACAAAAACAAGGGCAGTCCTGCATGAATTGGAAAGTGCCTCACTTGTCTGCAGCGCATCCGGAATCTTGAGTCAAGGCTTGGGGAGGACAGTACAAGAGGAAGCTAGACGTCTTCTTTGGGCTTACTCACTCTGTCCTTTAGGAAGAGGACTAGGTCCTGTCAGGGAAGGATGAAGGTCAGCAGAAAAGCACATTTTATTAGTCATGAGCAAACACAGAGGGTTTGAAGCTCCCAGCCCAGTATGAACATCTGTATGAGAGGCAGTTCAGTCTCTGGAAGAAGTCCTGACCCTATTAAAGTCAATGACAAAACTCCTGTTGCCTTCAACAGAGCCTAAATTTCACCTTGTGTCTATGGCCACTCCACTGAGACTTCCAACATGAATGCCAATTAGTGCCAGTTTCAAAGGTGACATTTGTGACATAGATACATGCTCCACTGGGAGATGAGCTAAGATTATCAAATTGAGTTTGCATAGACCAGTAAAGGTAAGCATGACATTCCCTGTCCTGACAATTGACTGAAGCAAATAGATGCCCACACACAGAAATAGCTGAGATTTTGAATAATTCCAAAGGAGCTAAAAATGGCATTGCTATTGATTTAAAGAAAAATAAACATGTAAAAGAATTAGTAACTCAGCCTGTGTGGCAGGTCTAAATGAATCAATTAGTATGTAAAAAGACATGCATAAAACAATGTTTCATTAAAAAAAAAAAAGAGGGAAGGAAAGAAAAAATTTAAAGGGTAAATTGTCTCATATTTTAAATTGAATGAATAAAAAAAAGTGACCTGAGGATAGTAGATCATTGCTTAGAGGCTCTCAGATGCTAGGCTTATGCAACAGCCACTATTAGCACATTCAGATTAATAGTTCATCAGTAATTGGAATATTAAACAGAACATGTCACTTTGATTTCATAAAATATTTATCTGAGTATTTTGCTGAATACTGGGTTGTTCTGAGGTGTAAGTAGGCAGGCTACTGCAGTACTCAACACAGTTACTTTTTTTTTTAATTTGCATGTTGATGTTCTACATACCTGGATCAAAACCCAGTCACTGTACAATTTAATACCCAGTATCAATTCAATCATCCAATAACAGAGGACCCTTCCCACTTTTATAAGCCTCTGCAATACACTAATTTTACAAGTAACTCTACAGTGAATCAGACCTGTGGTTTCCAATACTACTATTCCATTTATGAGCATAAATCTGGGCTAATCCACTGCAGATAGCCTCGACGGTATGTTTTCCCTGGGTTTTATGTAGATCAGAATCTCTCCTAACATGACTGATTCCAATTCTCCACTCTACTCTATTATTTTCATATAAACATTTAACCTACACTGTTTAGACTGGCATAATAATGGCTTAAAGGAGTACAGGAAAACCACAACAATACAAACTACAAGAATATATACCGGGGAGCAGGTAAGCCGTGTTTCAGCCCCCAAGAGATTCCTGCTTCAAGGCAAATCTGTATCATTCCAAGCCAGGTTCTGAATAAATATATGATCATATCAGGAAGTCACCACATCACTTATCATATGCGCATGTGCGGAGGCAGCCATTGCTCTGAGCAGCTGACGGGATGCTCGGAGGAGACGGAGGCTGGTACAGTAGAGGGGTTGCAAACCCAGCTCTCTGTGTGGAAGCCTGCATATCACCTGCTTGTGTTGTACCTAGCCCTAGGAAACACACTAAATCTTTTCATGATACAGATGCCAAGTTCATCAACAGCTTTAAAACAGAGCAAGAAAGACATTTTAATGGTTCCCGTTACGTATAATAAAAGAAAAATTAGAATGAATAATACAGTATAAACTCACTGCTCTTCCCCCACTGCGTGGAAAAAGGCTTGCTCAACACCTTTAAAACGTGAGCTGTCAGATGAGCAGTCCCAGCTGAAGCAAAATGAGCAATCAGGCTTTCCCAGCCTGTATCATGCTGCCCAGATGGGCTCTGCCTTTGCTCACCTTGTAGCTCTTTCCAGATTTCAGCCACAGCCTTGGGCAAAGATCACAAGTAGAACACAATCTCAACTGGTTTGGTTCCACACCATGAGCTACCCGCAATGCCTGAAGCCAGCTCTAAAAGACCAGAAGAATGGTGGAGACAGAGAGCTGATAAACTTAATAGTTTTTCATCCCGAAGCTGTGGACTAGACTCATTTTTCTTATGGAGACACTGACCTGTCCATTCCAGAAGAGAGGTGGAGGCGGGGGTGCTATGTGTGTATGTGTGAGGAGGAGATAGGTTTAATTTATCTTAAATGCCTTTGCAATTCAAGAACTGTAGCCCTGGATCAGTTCCTGTACTAACACGATTAGCAAATATTGACTTTTGAGTACAATAATAATGTGTCATCTGAAACCCTTGATAAGTAACTTAAGTACTTCCTTAGCTTGCATCTTATTAAATTAGATGAGGTATGGTTGAGATACACTACACAAAGCCATTGAAATGAGAAATCAGACCTAAAGATTTTAGCATTGATTAAGGAAAGTCAAAAGTTACAATAAAGATGAAGCTCTGTGGCCCATGTTCTGACCTCCATCCGTGGCTATGAGTACGGAGTGCCTCACTCTGGGATTTATGCTCTTGCTAGTGAGCTATTCAAAATTTGTTTAGGCGTTTACTAACATGGATGTATTTTCTTTGGAGCTTTTTGGCATGGGATGAAGTCACCTTTTTCTGGTTTTGCAATACCATAATTCTCGTAGTTGTAACAAGGGTAAACATTCACTATTTGTGACTTCTTGACATGCAATCCATCATTTGATTATGTATGACCATATAAAAACAGTTTTATGGAAGGTTAACTGGCATAGGTTTTGAGGTTTTAAAGTTAATATAAGGGAGAAAAAGAAAGGCATCGCGCTTGCGTGCCTGTGAATACGGTAAGCGTAACATACTCAAATCTGTTCATAAGGTTTAGTTTAAAAACCCGTACATCAACTCAACCAAGAAAGGAGCTAAAAGATGTGATACTCCTCAGATGCAACCTGACAAATCTTACTTTATTGATCAGTTTTCAAAGGCAGTGCGGTGAGAGCACTGCACTTACAATAGACTTTGGAATGGAATGGGGAGGGGAGAAAAAAGCTCCAAATGTCATCAAAGCAAATGGTCTGTGAATGTTGCTTCAAAGCTAGTCATTAGTTGCCAGGGTATTTTGCCACAAAGCTTGTAAAGACGTTTTCCTGGAGGGGAAGGTATGACAAAATGCACTTCTTGGCAAGATGACTTCTGCTTAAATAGCAGGACACATTAATTCTTGCTTGATACATAAAATTAATTAGAGGATTAACATCCTTTATGAAATTTTGCCAGAGATTTTTTTCCTTTTTACCAGGAATAGACCCCAGGCCTTTTCTGTACTCTAATGAAATTGCAAATTGACTTGTGTTCAAATGATGCTTGACTAAAATGAATAATTAAAAATGTATTGCTAACAATGAGATGGGTCAGCTGATCTTTTCAAGGATTAATTAGTTTCAAGAACCATCTTTGTTATGTAACACAGCAAAGGCCAATGCCAGCACACCTCTTTTTCATACAGTAGTTCCCCTTGAAGTCAGTAGAACCATTCTACTCCCAATTATGCGAGGATTTATTCCAGAAGCAATCTGTTTAGAGTGGGTTTTCCTCTAATTCCCCTGAATTTCCTCCAATTCAGAGAGGAGCTATGCCTGAAGGAGCTGAGTTTCTGTTATTCTATCTATAACTCAACAGACCCAAGTCCTCCTTTTATTAGGGTCTGATCCTAACCCAAGCTCAACTGGTGGGAGTCTCTTATTTGTCTTCATTAGGCTTTGCATCAAGGCTGGAGTGCACTACAGAGATGAGTAATGTCACATCAGTGTAAGACCTCTGTGACTGCAAAAGGAATCAAGATTAAATTTTCCATAGGTCAAAAAGCGTGTAAATGGAGAAAAGCTAAGACTACAGAGAATAAGGAACCACGTGTGTGTTTGTGCTCATGCTTGTCCATGAAACACATTGGGATTTGCTGCTCTCCAACATGAATAAAGAGGTTCAGGATCTAGGAAAAATCGCTCAACATAAATTTTTCAGAACCAGAAAATCTAATTTTTTTTCAAAACAAGGAATCTATTCTCAGATTTTTCAAAAGTTTAAAGTACTTCATTTCCAAAAGCACTTATGTACAGTTATTTAGTTTCCATTTTTGCAGTTGCCTTAAAAAATTCCACTGAGTGCCTATCCGTTTCTTCACACCCTTTGAAAATTGGTTTTAAGTTCCCATTTTCAAAAGTAATTTGCACCCTGTAGCATCTAACTCTGGCTGAATGCCATGCAAAGCAACATTTGGAGGTTACAAGCAAAAAAGCTGAAAAAACTGTCCTACTCTGGCGATTGTATCCCTCCCAATATTTTGAGTTAGTCCATTTAGGGCTGCTGTGGGTATATTTGTGCAGCACTGCCCTATGCTGGGTAGAAATTTTCTCGGGTACTTTGAAAACTTAACCTTCAGCTTCACATAAGGTGAGATTTACAGAGGCATAAAGGTGCAAAGGGAGCTGGCGATTAGAGTCGAGGACCCAACTGGTAACATGCTGCTGAAAATCTCTTTCATTGATCTTTCACTTTTAAAATATGAAACATCAGAGTTACTTCCCTAGTGTGCGCAAATAAGCATGTTTCACTTTTTAAATTCCTTAATCACCTTGCATGTTTGTAGAAGGTCCCTTTCTGCAATGAGAATTTCAAAAAAGGAAACCTAACATTCAATTTCAGTGTTTTCTCAAAACACTAATTCTCAAAACGCTTATTTCTGCTTGCAAGTTTCCGAGTTCCTGTCTCCAATGGACTTCTCAGATGTGTTTTATGTTGTGTTATGATGTTTCTAATTTGGGTGATGAAAGGTTAAAAGATACGCCTGTATGAAATTACCCAGTGGCTCTTGTGAACTACCATCATATCTTATTGAGTATGATCACTCTGTCATTCGCTTTGACTACAGCAAAGCTTTCAGATACAGTAGGAATAAGTTGGGATCCCCAGAGCCTCCTGTAGAATTTGAAGGGGCGCAAAAAGACATCGTTTCCTTGCCTAAGACTTGCAAGCCACATGTAAAGAGACGATGCTCTGGAAAATGTTGTTTTTCTTTGGCTGCCCTTTAGTCAGATCTTCTCACTGCTGGCATTGTGCAGAGTCAGCTTAAAAGGTGTATTTAGCACTGGGGGATTTGGTAAATACTGCTTTATTGTGCTTCGTACTCCCTACAGGGCATTCTGAAGAGATGAATAATAAGTGTGAACAGGAAGAGCAAGTTTCCAGTCCTGTCAAATTAATTAGAGCAGTGTAGAATGAAATGAGGTTTGCCGTTAGGTAGGTTGAAAACAGGCAAAAGGAATCACTCAGGCATATACAAAAATGTTACCGCACTCCTATTATTATTGTTTTCTTTTGAATCGGATAGAAAATGTAGCAATGTTTTGTTACCCACAACAAAACTTCTCTCAAATACTGGGCACATAAATGAAATAAGCTGGATGTGTAGAGCTATCCCCCTGCTGTGGCAAAAGCAAAACTTGCCAAGCAATGATGCTGCCCTTATAGCTGCTGTTTGAGAAATGTTTCCTCATGGTTTTAAGGGAATTAGTAACACGCAAGCTCAATGCCATTTAATTCCATAAAGACATTTTAGAACTTTGACTCAGCTCCCAGTGTAAAAGAGTCCCTCTGATTTGCCAGCCGTCTGCTTCATAATTTTCTGAGACTCACATTTTTCCTTATAGCAGCCCAAAAAAGCCATTCTTGGTGTCATACTTGGGCTCTAGTTTGTCTCTTTTCCTAAGTCTTTTCAGACAGCCATCAACCTAGGAGGTAAAAAAAGGGTCTGATCCAAATCCCACTTGAGTCAGTGGAAAAGATTCCTGCTGAATGAAGTGAGGGCTGGATAAGATCAGTAAACCCTATTTTTTCATTCC
The DNA here is from genome assembly GCA_013400055.1 of Nycticryphes semicollaris. Classification (NCBI taxonomy): domain Eukaryota; kingdom Metazoa; phylum Chordata; class Aves; order Charadriiformes; family Rostratulidae; genus Nycticryphes; species Nycticryphes semicollaris. The sequence goes on from VXBJ01003382.1 coordinate 432,903, forward strand.
CTGCCTAGACAGGAGTGATCTCTTATTGTGCATTTCCAAGCTCTGGTATGAAATGACTCAAAATCTGAGACTACCACTTCTCCTGAAAACCACTCCCCAGACGAAACACACCATCTGATAAGAAAATTATTCCCCCCTGTATCACAACTCACCCTCTTTACTTTGTTCCCTTGGAAAGCCTTAATTTTAATTCTCCCTCAGTTGCGTTTTCACATTCCAAGTGATAATTAAGAATCTGACATATTCCTCCTGTGCTATGCATTGCTACATATTTAGGTGCTTTCATATTTCCTTCTAAGTAAGTCTTTCCAGTTTTTTGAGCATTTAGTTACTCTTCCATGACCTCACTTCAATTTATAAACCTTATTTCCCTCACTTGCCTGTACATGGTACAACACAGTACAATACAGTGGTTATCCCCACAGACAAGAATGTTTGGATGGGATTATTTTGATCCTTGGTGTTGGTCACCCCAGAGTATTTTTCAGCTCATGGGGTGGGGGAAAAAGACAATTCTAGGGTCTCGTTTATGTCCTCTTAAAGCAGAGGTTTAGTACTGTGTCCTGGAAACACCTGCTTCTCTACTGGGAGCCTATAAGGACTGGTGTGGCTGTGAAGACATTTCCCATAGACACCTCCCGTCACATGATGGGAGTCAAGCTCTTGGAAATGTGCAGCTGGAACCATTGCTCAGAGTGGCTTTGAAAGGGAACAAATGCTGTGTCTAACAAAATTAAGCTGGTCTGAAAAACTCATTCCACCAACTTCTTATTCAGCGAGGCAAACAAAAATTAAGCATTTTTATAACCTTGGAAGGCCCTGCTTTGAAGTTTTTGGAATGGAAAGTTGTTGTTGCTGCTCTTTGTGTTGAAAAGTGTTACAATGAAGACTGTAATTGTAATCTTCATTGTAATCGTATTTCTAAAATTAATTAAGAAAGAACTATGCTGAAACATGAATTAAATGTTTCAATGTTCTTTGCCTCCTATTTTCAGTTTAGCCTTAGGTTTCTTTTTCTAATCTTAGTTCACAGAGAATTTCAAACGTCTTATGCTCAGCCTGCTTCAGAACAAAATCACACTTTAAATTTGGGATTTCCAACTAAATTGAGTTAAGAGAGTTAGCTCCTGCTCTGTTCTGTTGTTCAAACACAGCCTTCCTCAATCTGTATTTTTGTTTCTCTCCTTTACTCTTAATGAAATATGGGAATAGTAACTTTCAGTTTTGCTCCACTTGTCCTCTTTATCTGAAGTTGCAATTTAGATGTCACTGTTGGCCACTGATTAGCACAGATTGTTCTCCAGCTCTCCATGTACCGTACTTGACCGTGAGGGTGTGGGGAGGAATACAGAAGGTCAGGGAGAAAATCTCATCCTTACGCTTCTCATTCCAAAATTCATCTGCTGTGAATCAGCACAGCTCAGCTGGCTATTGCCTGGTGCCTCTGAAGAGCTCAGATCTCACGAGGGGTCATGCCTGTGCCACATAAAGATGAGGTGAAGGCACATCACTGAACGCTCTCTCTTTATTTAGTGTGGGTGTGATGGATTGGGGGTCAGCTCAGTGAAAGAAAATACAAAGAAGAGATGCTGCAAGCAGGCTGTTACCACCGATTTTCCTTCAGCTCCCTGACTTCCATGTTTGGCAAATGTTTGGAGCAGCCAAGGAACTCCTGCTCAAGGATCCACAGAGGGAAGACAGTCCACCAAGGGAACAGTTTCAGCACTGGGGACAATAAAAGGTCTGGGACCTGAAACTTAGAGGCAGACACTCCCTTCTCTTTCTTAGAAAATTTCAAAATGCTTTGGTTTTCATTCCAAATGGGAAAAACCCAGACATTTCGCAATTGCAAAATCCTCCATAAAACCAAATGAGCTTTCTCCCCACAGCTCCATCTGAAACAGATGGAAATTTCTTTAGTGAAGTGACCACTTAATTAAAACTATGTGATACCAAATTGATACTATTTCAGCAGGTACTGGGAGGACAAGTGAAGATTGTCCAACCTTCTCCAGCTGTCTAAGACAACTATCTATTGCTTTTTAAGGTGTCCGGCAGCTGGTAAGTTATTTAAGCTATGATTGCTAGCTCCTAAATAGAAGAAATAAATGAACACAAAAGAGCAAGACTTCAATTAAAGTTCGTCATGTAAAACAGGCCTCATGCCTTCCCTGACCACAGAGATTAGCTTTTGTGTCTGGAATTGCATTTCATAAACCTCCTCCCTCGACATGGAACATCTGCTCCCTTTAGGACTATTGTTTTACACCCATAAATAAAACATAAAATTACAATTTTGTCACTCTTCAGGCCAGATCTTCAGCTGGCATAAATCAATGGCAAGCAGTCAACCTCAGCAGAGCTCTGCTGACTTAAACCAAATGAGGATCTGGCCCTTGACGCTTTGGTGCTGAAGAAAATAATGGGTCTGGGCAGACTGTGTGGGACATTGTTTATCAGAGAATGTGTGTGAAAGTACGTGGAGCAAGTAACCATAAAGCATGATTGATCTCTCCAGCATATTTTAACACTTTTTTTTCAGTGTTTACTGAAACCTTTTAGGTAGTGCAGTCTTCTCAGATATCATTTTATGTTTGAAAAGCTTTCTAATTCATAATGAAAAGTTACGCGTCGCTCCAATGAACCTCTAGCTTCAATTACTTGCTGTGCAAATGGTTGGCTTGCATTTTGACCAATGTTTATGGTGCTTGGCAATTTTTCAGTAGCTACTTTACCCTGATATGATTAATTTCTTGCATAATATGAGGTTTTGCATGTGTGGAGCTGAAATAATCCTGCTAGGCAGAAAAGAAATAAAAGAGCTTGTGTGTTTCAGCTTTAAAAACATTTGAAACATAACATCACAATTTTAAGCGTGCCAATGATAATACAAGTTAGCCATGGATGAAGACGACCACAAGAGACACAAAGTTTCTGATGGGATTCAGCAGCATGAAAGTTGTTACTTGGCGAGGACGGTCAGCACACTAGATCAGAGCTGGGCAGCCCTAGAAGCAGGGAAGCAAGAGACCAGCCTGGAGCTCATCATATGTGATCACATCAGGTGAAGTAAGAACGACTGCTGGTCCCCGTTTTCATTCTCAAATGCCAAATTCTTCTCTAGCCACTAATCTCCCTTTGCACCAGGAATGTTGACAAGTATTAGCTTCCCTGAAGCAAATGGAGGTGGAGCTTGAGCAAACAAATCTTCATTTTGAAATACATTACCTTTAAGCACCTGAGGAATCTCACTGGTGGCAGACTGGAGAGCTAGCTCTATGCTTTACCTTATTTAGCTGGATTGGGGACCTCATCAGACTTTATAGTAGGTGACTGGATAGCGGTATTTGGATCTATGCAACCCTAAAAGACAAATATTGCCCACAGCTTATTTTTAATGAATTTGAAGAGAACAAGAAACTTGACCCTTACTGCATTCTAAAGCAGAAAGACATTTCCATGGGACTTGGCACAGTCCTTTTTGGGCTCTGTAATGTGAGCAATATGAAGCATCCTCACCCAACCAACAGATACATCCGCTCTGATTCAGATTATCATTTAGTGTCTTAATGCACACACATCCTCTTCAGTGATTTAAGCTAAAATACTCTGCTTTAAATTCAAGAGGCTCCTAGGTGGGCACATGATCCCATGTGCTGATTCAGACGTGGGGAAAGTTTCAGCAGAAGTTGTGAAGCAGATTGCTGGAGGTGGTAACCTCTTAAACCAACTTCAACAAAAGCCCTTAGGTGCCTTCAAAATCCCAACCTCCATATTTTTATTTCATACAATAGCACACTTGTCACCTTAATAGAAAGTACGTCTACATCGCAAATTCCAGTATAGCAAAGAGGTACTCAGACTGGCTATAAATGAGCTAGCCATAAATGAGCCTGCTTTCTGGTAGGATAAATTGGCCTATATGGAGCTAACACTGCCAAAAAGCAGGGTAAACGAGTCCTCTCGGTGTTCTCTGCTGTCTCATCTACACTGTGTCCATACAGTATCCACAGTGGTTGGTTTACAGCTAGCTGGGGCATTTCCACATTGTCGTGTGGACACACTCAGAGCAATATTGTTATTATTGTTGTAACATCTACAAGATCACAGGAACTGAAGCCCGACAGGGGTTAGTTACCTTTTACCCCCGCTTTTTAGTGCAGAGCAGAGGTGCTGAGCCAGAGGTGACAGTACTGCCACCCGACCTCACTAAATGCAGCAGTTCTTTCTGCTTACATGAATGCACGTGAATTAGATGATCATCTTGAGTGATAATGAATGACGAGTCATCCAGAACTCAAGAAATTACTCCATGGCCACAAGGATATGCCACAGTGAAGCACCTGATGCTGAGACTTCAAGTTTTTTTCTGTTTAGCTTTTTTAAGCTAGTCTTTTCTAACACTTTCTGTTTAAAATCAACAGGTTATATATGTGGGATTAGCTGACTTATCCAGGGCGACTCATCTGCTTTGGTCCTTCAGGCTCTAAAGAGACTGAATCTAGAGCAGCATTACTTGGGTTGTAACATTCCTTTTTAATGTCTAAAGGCTATTTCTTTTTGGATCTCAAACAATTTGAATGGTTTTGAATGCAAAAACAATACATTAAAAAACTTAAGAAACACGTTAAAAAATTACCTGAAATAGCTGAATTCAAAACAGGTCCTGGGTATCTGAAGCAACATCCACCCCTCTGAAGTGATGCAGAACTTCATGAAGAACCTACAGAGACAAAAAAAAAAAATGGAAAATTGAGCAAAGATAAATCTAGATTTAAAAAGTTCAGAGTAGAAAACTGCTCAGTAAACAGATTTCCAGGGAAGTGCTTAGGGGCAGGATGGCTTATTTTTAGTTAGGTGAAATACAAAACAAACTATGCTAATAGAAGCTGCATCAGTGTATCTGCATCTGACAATTAGCACATACACTAGTACAGCTGTCTGAAAAAAAAACAACCATCCAATTTAATGCACATAAGCCAGCAAGACCTCTAACACTAACTCCATATATATCATATTAACAAAATTCTATGGGTTTCAGAAATTAGTTTCATCCAATACTGCATAATTTTACAAACCGATGGCACAACACATGAAAATACACTTTAAATTGCTGGTTGACTTATGTGATCTTCCTCAGTACCACGAAGAGTGGAGAAGACAATTTTAAAACTCCCCAGAGCTATCCAGTTTCCCACTCAGTGTCCTGCCTTGTCTAGGCTTTGCAGCAAAATGGGGCAGAGCAATCAGCATGTGATGAAAACTCCTCAAAAATGTGAATGTAGCTCTTTCTTTTTCTGTATTTACTTATATATCAGTGTACCCCTGCAGAACTATAAACAGCTGAGAGCAAAAAATAAAGGGACCTCTGAAAAGTTTTATGTCCTCCAAACTATAAATGTCAGGTGGCAATACTAGGCAGTTTATTTTTCTGCAGAAATATATAGATTTTCTTTCCCACAAAAATATTTTCTCTGAAAAAAAAAAAAAGCTAGCTCATCACTGGCAATTTTATGAAATACATATATAAATTTGCAGTGGGTACTGATGAATGCTTTTAATAAGTTGAGTTGATGATTTTTTTTTTCTCCTGCCCAAAGGAAAATAATATGTGTATTAAAAAGTGCTAACATTTTTAGGGTTTGGTGGTTTGGTTGTGGTTTTTTGTTTCTAGATGGTGGAGGGGTAATGAAAATTATCAGCCAGCAGTAATGTGCCCAGAGAGCTGTATAAAAATCCAGATAAGGGAAAATTTTGGTATCTAGCGGCAAAGAACCACAATGGACTGGGTAAGTGCAAGAAGAGCATTTGCCAGACCAAGCGTTAGTTTTCACCTAGCCAAGGGCCAGCAATGTGGGGAGACAGAGCTGAGCACGTGCACATGGCTGGGGGGCAAGGGGCACACATCACATTTTCTGAAGGTGGGATTCCTCACTACTGTGCTTTCCCTCCCCAATTAAGAGTTGAAACGAGCCACTGGAATCTACTGTATATCCCGGGGAAATTAATGCCCTGGCTGCTTTCCAACTCGTATTTCTCTCTTTCCACAGCAGACAAACAACGGGCCAAGTAGGATGTTGCGTGTCACACTGGGAGGGAAAAAAAAAAAAAGTAAAAAGTGAAGTATTGATAAACTGAGATTAATTTTTACAAAAATGTTTATATCAAGTGCATATGCTTTGCCTCTTGGCCATTATGGAAATGTCAGGGGTTTAATTGGCAGCTGTGAATAGCAGCACCTGCAAACAGCTCAGGGCTTGTTCCTGTGGTCTGGCAACATTCTTACTTTATGCTTTAAATAAAGGCTTACTCCCTGAGACAGAAATAACTGACAGGGGATGATTGATGATTGCCCATCACGCAATGGCTGACATCTACCATTCACTGAATCCATTTACAATTTCACTTCCAGATTTCATTAACAGGGCCGTGACATCTAGGAACAGGATTGATACAGATGGCAGCTCAGTTACAGAGTTCAGCTGATGCTGAGCGTATGTTAAGCATGGAAAACAGATTACTACGAGCTCCAATCTATCTCATGTGGTACATTTTGGAAACACTATCTGTTTACTCCAGGTAACCTTTTATAGTTCTATTTATCCTGCCTAGTTTCAAACCAGATAGCAATTTTCCATAGTGGAGAATTTATAGTGCCATTTGCAATGGGCATTTATAAAATACTTCTGTGAAATATTAAGACAACATTTTGGCATTCTAAAGGTTCCCCTCTTGCTTAAGAAGGAAACAAAAAATGCAAGCACATAAAATCCGTGATTTCCCTCATCACAAATAGTCTCTTCTGAGCATAACATGGCTCGGCACAAATGGCTCAGTCCCCACTACACACCTGCGTGGGTCTCAAACCCCAGTGGCCATGGAGCTCAGAGGCAGATAAAGAAGTTTCCAGCCAGAGGGGCCAGTCCTGCTTTGCTCAAAACTCCAGCTGACCTCTGCCGGAGATGGGACACAGCGTCCCGCAAATCCTTGTTTTTATCTCGAGTTCATCAGGTTTGGCACAGGCTGTTCTTCATGAAGGCTGAGGCTCAAAATGCAATTTTCCATTTTCATTAGGAAGCTGAGCCAAATATCAGATCTGAAGTTAGTTTTCAAACCCCAGAAAGTCTGGAGCTGCTCAGACACAGGATTTTAAGTCAGCTCATGGTTAGTGTGTGGGACGCTTCTTAAATTCATAGTCACCTTCAGATCATGGGCTTAGGCTTGGGCACCTTTCCTTTGGTATTTGTGTGCATGTCAGTACCGGAGCAGCAGAAAGTGGTGATGTTCCCCCCTGAGCAGCTCTTGACTCTTTAAAGAGTGCTGAGAAATCTGAAGGGCCACCCCTGAACTGAACTTTACTATTCTGTAAAAGTAAACAATCACAGCTTCAATGCTCGTAACCACCTATGCCATGCAACCAACCATAACTGAGCCTCAAAGGAGGACAGAAGAAACAAGCAGGGTAAAAACTCGTTATAGCATCGCACACAAATGAACAGGGTGACCCTAAACCAACAGGACTGCTCTGTACAGCTTAGCTGCTGAAAAAGTGTATGAGGCTCATCTATTTTTTTCCCCCATTATTATTTTCCCCATCTTGCTTTTGCTTTTCTAGCTCCACCTGTGAAGTTTTCACGCCCTCTCACAGAGACCTCTTTGGGAATGGGTAGGTACTGGAGCAACGTCTGAAGGCAGGTAGGCAACCAGGGCTCTTGGGGCAAGTCCTAGAAGCGTCAGGGAGAAAGTCTTAATTTTCCCATCAGCTCCCAACCTGTGGCCGGCTTTCAAAACCAGGCAGTGGGCCTTTTCTCAGCTGCTCTACCGCCTTTTACCTTTCTTGAAGTCCTTGTGGCTTCACCTAACTTTGCTGTCTGAGGGTCTTCTGAAACCCAGATTTGTTACTTCTGTTCTTACAGCCAAAAGATCATGTAGTAGAAAGCGGTGTTAATGCAGTTCTTTAGCAGGTGCACAAAGAGCCGGTTTCCAGAATGACACTTCTAATGGCTTTCCAGAAACAGCTCTGCTTCATCTCAAACTTGCTGAGACAAATCCATTCCTTCCGTATTTCAACCGACTTTCTCCATTTAAGCCACTACTGCTTCAATCTCCATGTGTAATTGCATGCAATCCTCCTTGTAAAAAATTCAGCAGTTCTCTTTTTTATTATGATTACTTAAAGCAATTAAAGATGACCACACATAAACTCCAGAATTAACATTGTGCAAATATTTATACAGAAGCTAAAGCTAAGACTTTCCCCCCTTTCGAGGTGAAGATTTGTAGATCTGTTCCAGAAAAAACAAATAGATTGTCCAGTCTAACTAAAGGTAGCATGAAAAGTCTTTCTTTCTACCTCATTTAAAAAAAAAGAAAAAGAAAAAGTGATGCTCTTTGTAAGGAAAATACCCTTCTTCTCTGTGTACCTTCTCTTACATATGCCAACAACAATGGTAATAGATGACAGTACAGAGATTTTCCAAGAAATTTTCCCTAAAGTTGCAAAAAGTACCTATCGGGAATATGGTTAAATTCAACAATTCAAACAGGATTTTCCAAACTCATCAAAGATACATTAATGATGCAGCAGCTGTAACAGAAACAGCAACTCCCCACTCTGGAAAGGAGGACCTGTATGCACAGGTATAAATGGGGCTTTAAAAAGCTAACTTCAGGCATCCCTTTTTATTCCTCATTCTGTAATTCTGATCTGGCTGAATGGATCTGCACTGAATCTTCTGCTGCCCAGTGCACAGCTGGACGTATGGGAACATTTTTTTGCTATTCTTTGTAAATATCATGTAAAAAGCACACTAAGGCACTACTTCACGGTGGTCAATGCCACCTCCCTGCAGCAAAGCTCAAAGGCGGCACTTTTAAGTAAGGCTTGTGCTCTGTTGAGCAGGGGCCCCAAAATAAGGCAGACACACCTCCAAGTCAGGAAGAATAGGAGTCCAGCCCAAAATGTTCAAGTGCAGGCAGCCAGCCCTGAGCTACAGTCACCGGGGCTCTCTCTATAGCAAGTGGATAGAAATACGTGTCCCCAGATTGTGAGTCATCTTCCGCTGTGGTTGGCACCTAAAACAGGTCACATCAGTCGTGAGCTCCAAGTGCCTGTTTCCTACCACCGACCAGATGAAATAATCAAACTGGCTTAGACATAGGCAGCTACTTCACTGCCATCTGAAGCGACATGAGACACATCCCATCCATAATAAAACAAAAACTCTGGAGAAACCTTACTCATGCCCCATCAGTGGAGAAGTTACAAGTCTATACACATCCTTTTTTTTTTTTTTTTCCTTTATGACTCCCGCATAATCATGCTTCATCAGTTTTGAGACAGGGAAGAGGTGAAACAGGAAGGTCAATACACTAAAAAGCACTGGGAGGCTCTTTGCTTCTGCCTTGTAGCTACATGGAGCCAGGGGATCCTGCAGCATGGCTTGTAAAGACAGAGAAAAGTATGTCCAGCAAGAAAAAGCTCAACTTCTAGGTGCAGCAAAGTACCGTCCCAGAATTTTGCCAATCACCAGGATATGGGTTGCCTTCAGTGTGGTCAAAAGTTTTGGGACAGACCACCAACGAAGTCAGTCAGAGCTAACCTGCTGGCTTGGTACCACACAGAGCAGGGAGCACAGAGTAGGGAGCCTCTCTGCTGCTGATGGAGCTCCTGAGTAGAATAATCTCCAGGACATGAGTGATGAAGAACAGCTTGGGATAGTAATTTTTGCTACTAGCCCAGCTACTTCCCTGAGAAAATGTCCTAGCGGACCTTCAGTGTTTTGGTTCTTTGTGACTGTGGTGTATTCTTGTCCCCAGATGTCCCTTACAACCCTAGGATAATAGGGGAAAGACAGATGCCTCCACCAGCACATGCCAAGGACTCCACTTACACCCTTAATTAATTGCCTACTTTGACTACCTCTCCAGAGGCATCAGCTTTCCTGTACTGAATATATGGTAGCCAGAAGAGATTTTTGTGCTTAAAATTAAGTGCCTAAACCCACGCATCCAAATTTGGGACAAACGCACTCCCAGGGCTACTTCTGAAGGTAAAGCCTTCAATGATTTTGATACACTCAGCACCTGCAAAAACAGGCACTGTTGGGAAGTTAATTAAATAAAAAATAACAAAAAGAGTAAAAAAGCCCAAAGTTATTTTACACTGAGATGAATGATATGTAATAAATTAAAGCTGTACTCAATGGCAAGCATGTCAAAGGACTGCTCCACGAACTGCTTTTTTGGCTACACATCATTCATCTGGTGCTCTCAATTAGGCAGGGATGCGGTGCAGAAGTGGTTGGGTAATAAAAGCTCAACTCACAACACGTACGTGGAAGGCAGAGGTGTAAAGGTCAAGCCTAACACACTCACCGCCTCACTCCTCGCTTTCTGAGCCCTTCGTTTTGCAATCGGCACATTCCTGCAGCATAATGGGGATCCTGGCACAAAGCTCTACACAATGCACAACTTCTTTATGATTGCCTTGTGAAATATCAGTGCTGCCTTCCCAGAGCCAAGGAACACCTCTCATTTCCACTGAAGTCAGTAGAAGCTTTGGGTATTACTTTGAATCCCTGACAGTAGGCTTTTCAAAAATTTTCCATTTTAATTGTTTCAAAACTTTTAGAGCTAACTGAAAACAGTATAAAGCAATGTAAAATAAATGGTACTGTAAATTGTGAAAAAAAAAGTATTGATAGATATTGGCAAAGGTGCTACTTTTCAGACGGTGTCTCCAGTTGCCTCAAGAGTTCCAACTGGCAATTACAATTGTTTTCAACTCCGTTCCTTATTTTCCTTTAAATAACCATGCGTCCATATATAACGTAACAAAACACAATGCAATCCAAGGTAACCCTGTAGAAATAAAAATGTGCTTTGGATCAGATTCTTGTTATTATATGGATGGTGAACATTTGATCTGTATTTATGGCACTTGGACGGAAGCGTGCAGACGAGTAAGTGTCCTCAGTTGGGCAGTTAGCAGATCTTCACGTATAATTTATAAATAAAGACTATGTTCCCATGAACAATGGCTCAGAGCAGCCTACTAACTGTTGCCCTTGTGTCACTCCACTCAAATAACGCCCTTTCCTTTTCTGCATGGCTGTGGTTGAATTCTTAACAGGGTTACCCTGTCTCATATCTCAAAGGCACATGGTGTGGCACTCAGTTGTTATTTTGAAATGAAGGAGAAAATTGGTTTCTCAGACACCAGAAAATATCAGAGATATATCAATTTTGCTTGGGACGTCCCAGGGAAAAATAACAACAAAACAGCTCCCCTAAGCAAGGGGTGGGAAAAGACAAAGGCAGAAAAATTTGTATTTGGACTAAAAAAAGGGGAATCTTCCCCAGTTCAGAAAATTTAACCCCAGTTTGCTTCTAAGATAACATTTTTCTTGAAAGGAAAGGAAGTGACTCTGCCTCCTCATGTCCCAGCTTCTGTTGACACAGAGATATTGTGCAACTCATCCATGCCGTTGATCCTCTTACACTCTGAATCATGACATTTGCTTGGACCATTACGATAAAACCTCATTCATTTCTGGCAGATAAAATCTCTGTTTTCCATGCATGAGGGCAGACAACACAGTAACGAAAACACAAATCCAAGAGCAAAACACTTTCAAGTTCTTCAAGGCAACATGTTGAAAGGGCGGAAAAGTGTGTCAGAAGTGAAAAAAAGGGGCCACCAAATGGGTGTAAATAAAATTCTGCTCCAAGGCCTTTTTTCACTGCCAAGAAGGTGTAAAGAGGCCTCAGTATTAATGAGAATCAAGCCATGAGGCAGAGAACACAGATGTTGGCTCGCAGCCCACAGATAAATTAATGGCAGATAGCAGAGTAGAGCCTATGGTTTACCCCAACAGTGTAACTCAGCTGATTTTAACACAGTCACATACTCCGAGAATTTAATCCCAAAAGCGGAGCACACTTTACATTGCACAGACAAAGTGTGAGTGAAGGACAAATCCCCAAGGGATGACAGCAACCTCCTGCTAGGTCAGTCTGGATAACCTACCAATGGCTCACGTTGAAAGCATCCTTGCTATCGATTCCTTATAGTTTTCTCCAATATGAACAACAGCTTGTGATTTAACTTCTCCAAGAAGTTTTGAGATGACTTATCTATGCCTTTACTCAACTCTCTAAGAATGATCCTGCTGCAAAAATTCATGCGGAGGAGAAATTAATAGCCCTTCAGGTGAACTGGAGGCAGCCTTGAATTCTGGAAAGAGGGGTTGATCTGGATTTTTAAAATTACAGACAATCCATCCTGGTCATTTTTATACATTCACGTGGAAGAGTTTTATATTTTTACTTTTTCATTAAGAAAGAGACAGTTAAAACAAGTAACTAACAAGTGTTACTGACAGAGGAGATACAAAATTTATCACCCCTCCCACCAAAGGCATTTAGAGAACTTTATGCAGAACATCAGCACAAGACCTCTCCTCACCATGCCTCTTCTTTAATTGTGACTCTCAGCATCTGTGCTGCAAACATCTATTTTTTTCCAGGGGTTCATAACTCAAGTTTAACAGATTGCTCTAGGCTGACACATGGTTTCAACTTGGGAGCAAGCATTTCTTTTATAAATGGCTTTTTCTTTTCTTTTAAATGGTGATTTCTTTTCGGTTTTGCTTGTAATGTATGTAAAATGATCTGGGATGCTTTTTGCACTTGTGTACAGTAACTCAAAAGCAGCTTTCATTGGAACAGTGGAATTTGGCAAGTAAACAGTCAATATTGCCCTCTAATTGCTTTTAGCGTTTTTGCAAAAATAAAAACGTCATTTAAAATGGCTGAGATATTTCAATTTGAAAAGTGGCTACTGAACAGGCACAATAATGACATGGATTTTTACTTTGTGTATGTAATGCACATTTGCAGCATAATGTGTCCCTAAAATATACATCTCCAGGTTAGGGCTGTACTAATCACTGAGTTGTTCGTTTTGTTTTTTTTCTTCAGTGGCTGAAATGCAAAAAATAAAATCTTTTGGGGTTGATCATTGAACGTTTTTCCTTCCTCCTCTTTCTCTGTCAAAGTCCAGAACAGTTTCCTATAGGGGTGATAGAAGTTTCCTTCTGACCCAAAACATAATGCAATATCTCCATTTGGGGGTCCAAAAAAGCCCCAACCAGTAACAGAAGAAAATACATTAACAGAAGCTACATTAAACACCCAGCAAAAAACATGGACATGATCATGTCCTTCCTGTTGTCCCTCATGTCACAGGAATACCTTTAACCCTAGGCTACCAGGATTAGAAGGATGTGGTCCATTCACAGGTCAATAGGAAACAGGAAGAGGTACCTCCTTTCTCTGCTGATGTTTTGGTTGGCCTTGAACAAGCCCAGGCTTTGCTGGCGAGTGGCAGGGAAATGTCTGTTTTGTGAGATCTGCCAGGTTGGGTGCACACCTGCGGTCCTACATGTGACCTGGAGCTTAAATACCCACAGGTGACTGGACCAGTAGATACAACAAGCCTCCCTACAGCACAATGTGGCTTTTGGGTGCTTTGAACCTCTCAAATGACTGCACCAGCTTCTTCTTTCCATCACAAGATATGTTTTAAGATCATGGGGTTGTTATAAATATATTGTTTTCATTTGCCATGCATTGTTTTTTACAGACAAATTGGCACTACGCTTTTGTCCTTTTCTTCTACGCTTGTGAAGATCAAAGCTCTTGTTTATGGTTGGGTTTTGTTGTTTGGTTTTTTTTACAAGAAGCTAGGGATGAGTCTATGTTCATGTGACTCCAGAGCCTGAGGCTTTAGAAATCATCACAGGAATCTCACTAAACATCATGTGTTGACAGCAGTGCAAATAGCGCACATTCACTTGTCTAGCAAGACTGTATATTAATTTGAGACCATCAAGAACCATGACCATATTTCTCTAAAAGGCAACAACAAGCCGAGGCAGACTAGCTGGGAGAGGGGGCTGAGCAAACAGGCATTGTTCAGACCTTTCCATCCCCACGCTCGTGGGCTTCAGTGGAGAAGTCCTTGCCTTACCTTCTCCACACACCCCCCTTGCCTGATCGGAGCCACCACAGTCACTGAGAGGCTTTTAAAATGTGGCACTAAGTTACAATATACCATTCTAGGTCTTTTTCTGACAGGTAATCCTGAGTTCCATCTACCCAGATGGAGTTAATTTGGCTGAATTATGCTGACCTGGGTAAAGGATTTTCAAATATAAATGGTACAAATACAACTTTCTCTGGCAATAAAGTCATCCTATGTTACTATTTCCACCATCTCTTCCCCAAGCCTGCCTTATAAGGAGAGCATACCTTCTACTGGGATTCGTTCTGTCATTAATCTACGCCTTCTTTCAACAATAAAAGAAATACGGAATGAGATTACCAGAATGGATGGCCTGGTTGCAGACTAGAGAACACTTCTTTTTAATAGGGATTTAAATTTGACATCAGTTAAATGTCTTGTGCCATCATGTTTCAGCTCAGTTATGTGGATTCTGGACAGCTCTACCTACTTGGATGTGAACACACCACACTGATTTAAGGCTTCTCCCCCGGCTATTCAGAGGAACTGAATTCCCATATCCTGCTCCAGAGCTCACTTTCTTGGCCAAGGCCACTGAACACTGTGGTACAGGGTGGTGGAAGCTCTTCTCAAGAGGGACAGGCAGCTGCTCTTCATAGTTTGGCTACACTGTCTGCCCAGGTCAGCTGGGAAAGGAGGAGTAACAGGCAGGAAAGGAACTTCTTGTCTCCCTCTCACTCCCAGGAAACAGGAATATTTGCTCAAGTTACCCTCCTGTGAGAGGAAAACAGGGCCAATGGAGCAAATGTTTCTTATCCCTAAAGTGACTGTTCTAATTTTCCATTACCTAGGTTTAATTAAAAGGCTAATAATATGATTTACCCTATGAATCCATCTGCAAGAGAAATAGACGTGGTCCATTCATGCATCCAGCAGGATTCACACAAGACCAGAAGCTGAGAAATGGAAAGCTCCTTCGTGTCCTTACACTAAAACTGATACGAATCATTTTCTTTCAAAACCTTCAAACCTCTACTCCGAGGCAAGTTTGTTGGTCCTGGGACTATTTCTACTGACTCCAAGATACCGTATATTATATTCTGGCTGCTGTGCTTATCTCCAAAGAAATCACTCTGGGTAGCAGGAAACAGATTTAAAAATAACAACCTCCTCCCTAGCGAGAAACATATGTGTTAATTTTCACTGCTAACTATCTGCCTAATATTGTTGATCAAATCTTTGATTAAAATAACATTAGCAGCTGAGTCTGGGTGACAGGGAAGGAACTAAGTGAGTTTGGTTCAGACTGTTATAATAATTTGTATTTCTTAAGTGCTTTGTGATAATACAGTACCCCGAAGAGCTAATATTTGTTCAGTAAGGGCATGCAATATGATTTTTATTTCCTGCCTCCCTCTCTCACATGCAGTTTTTGCTAGATACTAAGACATGTTTTTATTGTTTCTCAATAATATTGAGGCAGTACCTAGAGTTTTCACATTTTCATTGTGTGCTACATAAAGCGAGTAAGATTCTGCTCTTATTCAGGGAAAGTGATCACTGAATAGACAAAGGGAAAAAATCAGGGGAAAAAAAGACTGGCAAGGTAATAAATACTGTAATCCTTAAAAATGCTAAATCATCTTCCAGTTATTTGTAATATGCCTTACTGCAATGCCTAGTAGCTATTACACTAGCTGCTATGTATTCACAGAATAACAGATATTCCCTGTTCCAAAGAATGTATAGTAAAAAATCATAGAATGGTTACAGTTGGAACAAACCTTTAAGATCACTGATTTCCATAGGCAGGGACACCTCCCACTAGAGCAGGTTGGTTAAAGCCCCACCCAAACTGGCCTTAAATGCTTCCAGGGATGGGGCATCCACAACTTCCCTGGGCAACCTGTTCCAGTGCCTCACAGTAAAGAATTTCTTTCTGGTATGTAATATCTAAACCTCC
This sequence comes from Nycticryphes semicollaris, assembly GCA_013400055.1. NCBI lineage: Eukaryota > Metazoa > Chordata > Aves > Charadriiformes > Rostratulidae > Nycticryphes > Nycticryphes semicollaris. Next base: position 448,895 of record VXBJ01003382.1, read on the forward strand.
CCTCAATTTAAAACCATTACCCCTTGTCCTGTCACTACACTCCCTGACAAAGAGTCCCTCTGCAGCTCTCCTGTAGGCCCCCTTCAGATACTGGAACCTGAAGCCTTCTCTTCTCCAGGCTGAACAACCCCAACTCCCTCAGCCTGTCTTCACAGGAGAGGTGCTCCAGCCCTCTGATCATCTTGATGGCCCTCCCCTGGACACATTCCAACAGTTTCATGTCCTTTCTATGTTGAGGACTCCAGAGCTGGACACAGTACTGCAGGTGGGGTCTCACAAGCGTGGAGTAGAGGAGTAGAATCATCTCCCATGACCTGCTGGCCACGCTTCTTTTGATGCAGCCCAGGATGCGGTTGGCTTTCTGGGCTGCCAGTGTACACTGCCAGCTCACATTGAGCTTCTCATCAATGAGCACTCCCAAGTCCTTCTCAGGGCTGCTCTCCAGCCATTCTTCACCCAACCTGTATTTGTGCCTGGGATTGTCACATGCCAGGTGCAGGACCCTGCATATAAGATGGCAGAGAAAAGAGAAAGAGGAAATCACCTGCCCAACCTGGTGTCAGGGCTGGGAATTCACCAGCTCACTCACGAGACAATTCCCAAGCCAAGCTGCTGGGCCATACAGTGTAATTCATTGGCAACCGCAATACCTTGGTCTTGGTTTTGACACATAAGAGGAGGTGTGTGGTGTCTGCACAGGAATGTCCAGAACCAATATACAGAGATATAAGATAAATAACAGAAAGGACAGAAAGGAAAGACCATATAGGATTTTCTTTCTCTGGTTATGCGATTCATCAAAGGCTGCACTGAAAGGACAGAATTTGAAGGGAGGCTGGAAAGGAAGGAGGGACAGGTGCTGCTGAACTTGGAGAAGATTAGTTTATGAGAGCATACAGTTAGTTGTGAAGATTAGTTTATGAGAGTTTATGGCATTAGAGCTAATGGCAAAACATCTTCTCCTTTGGCATACATATTCTCTTAGAGAGAAAAGGCAGGACCTTCTACCGAACCTTTCTCACTCAACAGAATCCCTCACTCTTACACTAAGCTAGGAAGGACTTCTCTTACAACACATTTTGTAATCCTTAGTGATCCTCTTTTCTTTACAGGCTTTCATGAGAAGAGGCTTGTTCAAGTAAAGACCAAAAAAAGGACTGAAGACCAGATATTATACAGTAAAAGACCAATGCAAAAAATATTTATTCCCTCCTCTCCTGCTCTCAGGCCACATCCAATTTAAGCTCACAGCTACAAGAAGCTACAGGAGAAGAGTTTTAAATAGGAAGAGGGCAGATTTAGATCACTATGAGGGTGGTGAGGCACTGGAACAAGTTGCCCAGACAAGCTGTGGGTGCCCTATTCCTGGAGGTGTTCAAGGTCAGGTTGGATGGGGCTTTGAGCAACCTGGTCTAGTGGGAGGTGGGATGGCAGGAGAGTTGGAACTAGATGATCTTTAAAGTCCCTTCCAACACAAACCATTCTATGATTCTACAAAATGCTTGGACAGTGAGGTCTCAAAGTGAGATTTCTCTAAAGTGCCTCGAACTGGACATCCAAGACTGAATGTCCCAGTTCATACATACTGTTTTGAGTGACTTACCTCGTTTTCTGCCCCGGGTTCACTGATTAACATTGCTTTGTCTAGAATGAAGAATACTTCTCATTCACACTCACTCAGGAAAAGTGGTCGTGTTGGTCCAATGTTCCTCAGCAGCTGCTAATGTATCCTCACCCAAAGAAACTTCCACTTTTTAATAATAAAGTTGCTTTACCAAGGAATGCTTTAGATGTCTAAGTGTAACACATTGTAGGTCTGGGTGGAGTCACATGAAAAGACAGGGCCATGCCTAATGCTATAAGAAGAAACTGGCTCAGCAAAACAAAATAATATTACAACTCTGTGAGAAAATAGGCAGAACAGCCTGAGGCTTTAACATGGCCCTGACTTGTACTAAATCTATAAACTGATATTGTATACATACAGAATACATATATATAAATTCTTGCTGCTACTTTCTCAATTCTGTAATTCAGTGCTGTATTTTGGGGATAATCCTGAGCTGCCAAGATTGAAGACCCTAGAACCAAATGATGCCAGGCCACCGACAGAAAGGAGAGACATCCCGCAGCCAGCAAGTATAGCAGTTGGCTGCCAGGTAACCGAACACGGGCAAAAGCAACAATAAGACAACAGATAAGTTGCAAAAAATATACCTTATCACTAAAAATAATAGAATTTGCACGTATGAGATAATAATCCTTGAATTGCTTGTTTGCCAGTAGCAGTTCTATGGCAGTAAAATTCACAGGGTTTCAAAAAGACTACCTGAGGGAAAGCTGGAAAAAGTATCTCAGGCTCTTATACTTTTCCTGTGGGGCAGGAAATTCTGATCCCAATGACATCGGGAGGTAAGGAACTCATCAGATACAGCAACTGTCCCTTGGCAGCCCACTCCACACATAGCAATTCGGTGGCAGCTCTGCAAGATGAGGTGATAATTAGAGCTTGAACGCAGAACACAAAACTATGCTCTTTGAAAATATTGCATCTACCTGCCTTCTCACTCATTTGCACTACTCATTATTATTTACACAGGTAGATTAATTCCTTGAACTGTTAGAGGAACTAATTGTGTAACGAAATGTAATGGCATTCAAGAGGCAACCAAGACCTCAGAGAATTGCATTCTGCAGGAACACTTCTCCTTCTGCTTTTGAAGTCCGTGGTGGTAATATTCCCATTGCATGAAAGGTATGATTTTATTCTCCATATCAATGAGTAAAAATTTTCCTCTAAATCCAGCCTTTTTTAATTGCTGAAGGCAGTAACAAATGCAACCTGCCATGGTCCACTCCTACATTTACAGTGAGTGTCTGCAGCCGTGGGCATTTAGGGGGATTTCTTCCTCAGATATAAGTATGTACGCAGACACACATCTTACACACACACACACACACACATATTTATAAATACACTTAGGTTTAGGACTGTATTTATGAAATAAAATGATTGCTTCTCTTTTAATACCCAACTCATGAATAATTTGGGGAGACTGAGGTATTTTCTCCTGCATTACAAGACTTAATTGTTTGGCTTCCTCATTTATCTTTGGCTCTGATTTGCAATTTATGCCTTTGCACAGCTTTCATATATCTAACATTTCTTTTGTCCCTTGCCCATAACATTTAATTCTTCTCCCAGTGATTATTTATCTCTGTAATTTAAAGCTATATTATTTAATGCTACAAGCTATAAAGTGTTTGGGGGATGCCATTTGGATGAAGGATGCTGCACAAAATAGAACTGTATTGTCCTACGAATCCAAGTTCTTCATACGTACATTATATACCATTTCCACAATCATAGCACGACCATAAGTTCCATATCAATATATTGTTTATTTTTTCAGGATATCAAACTGTACATACTTTGAAATATACAGAAACAGAAGTGCTTTTTTTTTCCTGCTGAAATGTTTAATCTTTAGTGTCTTAAACTAAAAGGAAGCAGAAAAAGCTTTTGCTCAAGTAGCAACAGTGACCTCTAGTGTGTTTTTAAATTTTTTTGCCATTGCATTTACACCCATTGTTCCTTTAACCTTTAGGGCATTATTTAAGAACAATTTTCCGGGTAGTGTTTGAACTAATTTTCTTATTGACTCTAGTCTATACCAGAATGTGATTCTTGGGCGATCTTCTTTTATCCTCATAATCTATGGTAAAGCAAGTGTGTCTTCATTAATGACTATAATTATCATATATAAAGTTGTCATTTAAATGAGCAATCATCTCTCTCTCACACACACACACACACACAAATTGAGCTTTATTTGTAGCAGGAATTTAAATTTGGCTAAATATCCTATTTAGCTTCAAGCAGTAAACATCAGGAGCACAGATTGCATTGGTTGACAGAGTTTGTCAGCCAAGACCACAGTTGGGGTTTCCCACTGTCCCCCCCCACCCCCTCATCCCCATTCCCCCTTTTTTTTTTCCACCATAAGAGTCTATACCATGCACAGATTGCCTTTCAAATGAGGAATGTTGCCAGAACACTCCATAGTGCATACAACTGTTAAATTGGCACTGCTGTCACTAAGCCTGTGTCAGCACTTCCAATCTAAGCTGCTATTTTCAGGAGTTTAAAATTCAGTTACATGAGCCGTTATGTACTGGCACTTGATGCACGTGGCCCTTCAGGGAAGAGGGTTATTCTGAACTGGAGATGCATGTGTTGGCTTTACAGGGGGGGTTTTGTGCATGCGGGTGTCTGGGCATTTGCACGTTTTGAAGGCGTATTGCAAATTTTCAGGCACGACTACTGAGTCCTCTTAAACTTTTACAAAAGCAAATAAAAGATCTACTTATGACAGCCACTTTCCCACTTGTTCTACAGATGTCAAAGCCAGCCTAATTAATAAAATGCTTCTCTAAGCTCTCCTGGTTTTTAAAAAGAAAATGAATTGTTGATGAGGCTGCTTAAGTCCAGGTAGTCATGAAAAGAAACTCCTTGCAAGTTGAAGAGAACAGATCCAGGGGTACATTTAAAAGCAAAGCACCTGCAGAGCACATGTGTATTAGTGAACTACAGACACAAAGAGTAGCTGAGCCCACTTACATGCTAACAGAAACCCATATTCTGCACCCCAAATTCTGTCTGGGCACCAATATTTTACAGTATGACCCTGATTTTATTCATCTATTTGTGTACACGTGGAAACACCTTCCCTGCAATGCTCTGAGCCCCAGTTGAACCAGCATTCATGCTTAACCTTAAGCAAGTGATCTCAGTGCAACTGTTCACATGCCTAATAGAGAACACATCCTCAAGTGGCTTGCTGTAGCTTCTATTTTACACCCCAAAGAGCATCTCCCATAACTTAGCTTCAGAGCCAAGGATTCCTGTGATCTCTCAAAACACTAAGATATATTTTTGAAGAAGATGACAAATTGGGACTCCATCTTTCAGTCACGCCACTGAACTTTCAATTTTCCTTCCCACAAATGTTTGAATTAGGGATGGTGATGGCCTTAATTTGATTCCTCTGGTTTTTCTCAAGTAGTGACAGCACCCCAATGCCATTTTTTGTTTTAAGGGTGTCTGGATCTAGGTAGGGGTGGAAAAGCTTTGCTTACCTATATAGATGAACAAATGAGTTCAAGAAATCCAGGAAAAAGATGCGTAAGGATTATAATGAGTAGACCTTCAATGTGCTGGTTGCACTGCTGCTGAGGAGGAAAGTCAGGTTTCTGCTTGGCTAATGGAAATTAAAAAGAGCAATAAGAAAAAAAAATTAAATTACAGAGGTCCCAGATGTGTCTCATGAAGGGCTTGGACCTACATTCCTGGCCCACCTTGACTCCCGCTGACAAAAACCAGGGCTTGGCATTGAAAAATGAAAACAGCAGCATAGAGCACATGATGAGAGTGGTACTGTACTTGCAGCCTCACAGAATCATACAGAATCACAGGGCAAGAGTGAAACGACATCATGGCTTTAGTGTATTTGAGGAAAGATGGGAAAAAGGAAAAAGATGGGAAGGCAGCAGCCAAAGCTATGAACACAAGGTTTGGCCAAATGCGGGGTGAAACCAGCATCTCAAGGTCAGGTTGGACAGGGCTTTGAGCAACCTGGTCTAGTAGGAGGCATTCTTGCCCATAGCAGGGTGTTGGAACTAGATGTTCTTTAAGGTCTCTTCCAACTCAAACCATTCTATGATCTCCACGAGCCCTGGCCACAGCCTTGTCCTCACATCGCTCTTATTCAGCACATATTCCCCAAACCCGGCATCACTCCTGCTCCTGACCCCTGTTAATTTCCTGACAAGCAACTTTGCTGAACTGGGCCCCACCTCAACACCCTGCTTGCAGGCTAGTCCTTCCTCTCCAGCCAAACCAAATCCTGTATTAGGCTGANCTTTATTTGTAGCAGGAATTTAAATTTGGCTAAATATCCTATTTAGCTTCAAGCAGTAAACATCAGGAGCACAGATTGCATTGGTTGACAGAGTTTGTCAGCCAAGACCACAGTTGGGGTTTCCCACTGTCCCCCCCCCCCCCCTCATCCCCCCTCCCCCCTNGAACTGGAGATGCATGTGTTGGCTTTACAGGGGGGGTTTTGTGCATGCGGGTGTCTGGGCATTTGCACGTTTTGAAGGCGTATTGCAAATTTTCAGGCACGACTACTGAGTCCTCTTAAACTTTTACAAAAGCAAATAAAAGATCTACTTATGACAGCCACTTTCCCACTTGTTCTACAGATGTCAAAGCCAGCCTAATTAATAAAATGCTTCTCTAAGCTCTCCTGGTTTTTAAAAAGAAAATGAATTGTTGATGAGGCTGCTTAAGTCCAGGTAGTCATGAAAAGAAACTCCTTGCAAGTTGAAGAGAACAGATCCAGGGGTACATTTAAAAGCAAAGCACCTGCAGAGCACATGTGTATTAGTGAACTACAGACACAAAGAGTAGCTGAGCCCACTTACATGCTAACAGAAACCCATATTCTGCACCCCAAATTCTGTCTGGGCACCAATATTTTACAGTATGACCCTGATTTTATTCATCTATTTGTGTACACGTGGAAACACCTTCCCTGCAATGCTCTGAGCCCCAGTTGAACCAGCATTCATGCTTAACCTTAAGCAAGTGATCTCAGTGCAACTGTTCACATGCCTAATAGAGAACACATCCTCAAGTGGCTTGCTGTAGCTTCTATTTTACACCCCAAAGAGCATCTCCCATAACTTAGCTTCAGAGCCAAGGATTCCTGTGATCTCTCAAAACACTAAGATATATTTTTGAAGAAGATGACAAATTGGGACTCCATCTTTCAGTCACGCCACTGAACTTTCAATTTTCCTTCCCACAAATGTTTGAATTAGGGATGGTGATGGCCTTAATTTGATTCCTCTGGTTTTTCTCAAGTAGTGACAGCACCCCAATGCCATTTTTTGTTTTAAGGGTGTCTGGATCTAGGTAGGGGTGGAAAAGCTTTGCTTACCTATATAGATGAACAAATGAGTTCAAGAAATCCAGGAAAAAGATGCGTAAGGATTATAATGAGTAGACCTTCAATGTGCTGGTTGCACTGCTGCTGAGGAGGAAAGTCAGGTTTCTGCTTGGCTAATGGAAATTAAAAAGAGCAATAAGAAAAAAAAATTAAATTACAGAGGTCCCAGATGTGTCTCATGAAGGGCTTGGACCTACATTCCTGGCCCACCTTGACTCCCGCTGACAAAAACCAGGGCTTGGCATTGAAAAATGAAAACAGCAGCATAGAGCACATGATGAGAGTGGTACTGTACTTGCAGCCTCACAGAATCATACAGAATCACAGGGCAAGAGTGAAACGACATCATGGCTTTAGTGTATTTGAGGAAAGATGGGAAAAAGGAAAAAGATGGGAAGGCAGCAGCCAAAGCTATGAACACAAGGTTTGGCCAAATGCGGGGTGAAACCAGCATCTCAAGGTCAGGTTGGACAGGGCTTTGAGCAACCTGGTCTAGTAGGAGGCATTCTTGCCCATAGCAGGGTGTTGGAACTAGATGTTCTTTAAGGTCTCTTCCAACTCAAACCATTCTATGATCTCCACGAGCCCTGGCCACAGCCTTGTCCTCACATCGCTCTTATTCAGCACATATTCCCCAAACCCGGCATCACTCCTGCTCCTGACCCCTGTTAATTTCCTGACAAGCAACTTTGCTGAACTGGGCCCCACCTCAACACCCTGCTTGCAGGCTAGTCCTTCCTCTCCAGCCAAACCAAATCCTGTATTAGGCTGAAGAACTCTGTCTCACAAATGTCGGTTTCTCCTACCAGCAAAGCACAGCTCCTGGAGTTTTTGGAGCTTTTCTTCTTTTTCTTCTTTTCCCCCTGCCCCATCTATAAACAGCATAAATTAGTTATCAAAAAGATACAATCCTCTGAATCTTTTATGATGTGTGAGGGAGAGAGAAATTTGCAGACCAAAGGCTCTAATACACACATATTTGTAAAGGTTTTCTTTAAGTAGAAGAGTGAAAAGGCTGGAGGCTTGTCCCTCCCCTCACCTGCTCTTTTTGAGTTAATTACAATCCGAATGAGATACCTGTCTCAGGGTCTTTCTTCAGGGTACTTTCTTGCACAATACCACAGACCTACATTAATTATCACCACACTTATTTTAATTGCTTAGTTTTAAAATACCTGCTTGTAAAAAAGTTATGCTGCAGCCCCACATAGCTTGAAATGCTGCTGGAGTATGGTTCAAGCATGTGATTCATGATTCTTCTTCCTTTTTGCCCATCTCCCAAAGTCAGCAAATATACATGTATGTGTATGTACTGTGTGCATTTATCATGTATATTGGAGTAGGTAGGTCTATGGTTGCCTGTGCAGCAACAGAGTGGAGGAAGCCCACGCTGCACATTAATAACCATGTGTCCAGCATTTATTCCGTAAGTACGACCAGTTTAGAGCAACTGCTGAGGCTCTGCAAAGAGCAAAGGTCATAGACTAAATCCTGAGATGCAAGCTCCTGTTCTGACCTGTCTGCAGATGGCAACTTCCCTCCCAGAGCAGAGAGCCATGGGTTTCAGCTGGACCGGATCAGGCTCCCAGTTTTGGGCTGTTCCCTGCAGAAGGGCTGGCTCTGCTGGCCACTCTGCCTGGTGGGTGTCTCTGGCATGGCACAGTAATAGAAACCCAAGGTAAAAATGGGGCCAGGAAAGTACGATCCTTTCTGAGTTACACTGTCCTGCTTCCTAAAATCAACAGCTCCAGGATTTCCTGACATGGAGGTTCCACCTACTTCATTAATAACCACCAATGGACTTCAAATAAAGTTGCCTAATCCCATTATTTCATTTATTTTGAATCAATTTATTCTTCAGGTCTCCTCAGCATCCTGTGTCAATGAGTAGCACAATGTCATTATGTGCTATGTGAAAAAGCACTTCCTTTTGGTCTTGTTTTTTTTTTCAAACTCCCTTCTTTGCCAATTTCTGGGTTGCCTTCTCAGTTTTGTATTTGTTTCTTTCCAGGCTGAATGAGCCACAGGGCTCTATGGGAGCAGCAAAGCCCACACACAGCAGTCAGACAGGAGAAATTTCAGGTCTTCTGCAACAAACTACAGAAGGTATTAGCATGATAGAGGTGATCTAACTACTAAGCACAGGTATTGTAATCCCTGACTGGTTCCACAATTACAATAGGACCCTGACTATCATATTCCTTTGCACGAGACCATCACTGCAGTTACGGTCCCAGTTACGCAAAAGCACAGGCTTTGTGGAAGGGGCAGGGGCAGGGCTGGGGGGAGGGAAATGAAAGAGAGAAGTGGAAAGTAAAATAAAAATAGCCTAAAGAGTTGAAATGCTTAAAACGAAGGAACCACCACTCCTGGGGTCAGGTCTGCAAGCACAAACACTAGCTTTATATCAAAATTCTGGGGAAAGTGGAGGGAAGGGAAGGGGAAGGCGAAGGGGAAGGAGAAAGAGAAGGGGAAGGGGAGGGGGAAGAGAGAAGAAGCAGCCTCACTGCTCAGCGCATGCAAGTCTGCTGCAGAGGAAGTGATGGTTCTCCCAGGAATCTCCAAGTCTGGCAATGATGGAATCTGACATGGGAAAGCTTCCCTCAATATCGGTCTTTTTATATTTTTTAAAGGTGGGATGAAGTTTACATCCTTTAATTCATCTTTTTAAAAGGACCATCTTGCTAATTTATTTTTTTAAATGGATCCTTTCTCCAAGAAAGAGGAAAGAATTTGAGATAGGGTGGGGGAAGTCCAGTATTTCAATGGAAAAGGCATAATGCTAGAAGCGGAAGTCTTCCTGATTATAAACTAAACACTGCTACATTGAAGACTGTCTTCAGTTATTGAAGACTAACTGTATTGAAAATTGGGGTTTTTTTCACCCCCAACAGATTATTTGCTCCCACCCATCTGATTGCATTGCTTTGCTCATGTTAAGCGTGATTTTTCAGAAAACAAGACTTGAGTAACTTTCCAAGTAAGAAGCAATGGTACAGGCTGCAAAGGTATCAATATTTCATCAGGTCTTTGTTCAGCACTGGTTTTAGCTTTTCTTAATGGTGCACTTTACCAGGCAGCTTTTTCATACATCATTAAACAGCAGCTATAGCACTTGTGCCCTGTTTCTGATTTACCGTAGATAGTAATGTTTAAGATCACATTAAACACCACACATGCTCTCAGCTATTTGAGCAACATCAGAGTAATGAACAGTCAATAGTCTTACTAAATTAGTACCCTTTGGAGCTCTCGTTACTGAATCAAATACGTATCCTTGGTCCTCTGGTGAAGGCAATTCTAATGTGAAATAATTAATTTAGTATCTAATCAAAACTTAGGGGTTCCTTTTCCCTTCTGACTTTCAAGAGTAAATTATATAAATTATGTAGAATAGAACTAATACTTCCAGCGCCCAAGTCCTGCAAGATGGTGCTGGTGATTGGGACCCCAAGGTCCAGCCGCAGGCTAATAAATGAGGGAGATGAAGGCAGAAGAGCTGCTCTGGGGTTACAGACATTCAAACAAAACAATAGGGTCTGAGTTCACTTACCTGTTATGCCAGAGACTCTGGACAAAATGCTACATAACCTATTCGTACCTCTGCTTCCTCTCAGCATTGTGCAAATATCACCACTTTGTAATTCTAACTGGCTTTTTACGGTATTTGTGTACATGAGAAAAGTTTTTTACAGCTTACTGGTGTGGCCCAGCACCACTATGTCCTCCTCACTGATATCTAAAAATGTTGCTGTGATTAATTGCAAGACTTCTCTTAACTGGAAGGAAATAGGAGGCAAGAATCAAGATGAAATACACCTAATCACAGTAAATAACTTGCAGACCCTGGCCAAGATTTTCTAAACACAGGAGCCCGGCACCTCCCTGAATCTAAACATGGAGGACATTTTCCTAGCCACTGATGCACCAGTGGATTTCACATTACTGGTACACCAGTGTGTAGGCACATGCCTAACATCACATTCCGCTCTGATCTTTTCACTCATAATCCCTACAAAGACGTGAAGACCAAAGCTTTTGCACTAATCTCCATAGAAACAATACAGTGCTTTGAAAGAATAAACCATACCATACAATCTAGGAAGCAGATGCTTTAAGCAAAGCTCTACCATTGGCCTATGGGGCAATAATAGAGGTAATGGAATTTATCCTAAATTTAGACGAAATTATGTTTTCTCTTCCTTGTCTTCCATTTGCAAAATGTATCACATACCACTAACATCATTAGCCTTTTAAAACGCCCTATGATTCCTTGCAAAGAAAGCGCGGTATTTGTAAATGAAAATTTATGATTGAAAAGAACACCTCCATGATACAGCATCAATATTCTTTACAAGCCACTGTTCTTATTCTTAATACTATCACTCTCCTAATCTGTGGCTTGCTTTTCCATAAATAACAACTGACACGAGGGTTGTATTTAAAGGCTAACCATGCCCAAGCAGCATTTGAATTTATCACAAAGTACTTTAAAAAGTTTTGGGGGAAGTGCTTGCAGTTCTAGAGAAAGAATTACGAAAACTCTAAGTTAGACAGTTAGGTTCTCTACCCCTTTTGAAAATCTCCTTATTTGCTTTCTACCTGCTTCCAGCAGATGACAAACAGGACAGGACCACAACTGGGGCATCTGTGCTTAAAGCCATACATTACCTCCCATAATAGCATGGAGCATGTGGCACTTCATTCATGCTTTTGGGGTTCTCTACAAACCTCTAGGCAAAGCTCATATTGTGTCCTTCTGTCCAAGGCACTATCTGCTGCTTGTCCTTTTTATAGTAATACTTCAGTGTATCACAGCAATGGTGTCATTAGGGCCACACATAAAACCTTGCTTTCACCTTCATTATCACCTGCTTCCGTTGGAGCTTTCAAAGAGGATGTGTATTGAGGTCGGGCACCTACCAAACCTGGATTTATTGGAAAATCCAGCCTAGTTACCTGTCATTAAACACACAAGATCATATCCACACCGCAGGAGACTAAACATCCCACTTTCGTATTTCACCTAAACATTTAGAAGCCTTGGCAACTACTTTACTCTCTGCATAGGCATAACACCTGCCCCACCAGGTTTTGCACCCTAAAAGTCATGTGTTCTCCAAGCCTACCCAGCAACTTTAAATAGATTGGTTCCATGTGTATGTATATAAAATCAGCTGGATGAATTATTGTGCAGAGCTGCCTGCCTTCCCTGCCAATAGCTAGAGACACAGCAAAATGCAGCAAGGAAATGCAGCTGATACTGTTTTCTCCAAAAAGGTTTACATTTCCTTTTGTAAAATGCTTCTATTTTTATTCATGTTTTAACCTCTCAGTCCCTTTTTGAGAGACTTGCTTTTCTGCAGTAATTTAAAAGTGCAGCATTTTCATATGAAACTAAAAAACAACTATCTACCAAAACCAATCACATCTTTCCTTGCCTTTTCCACAGCAGGGTCACAACATCATCACAACCAATTGGGTGTGCTTGTGCTCAGTGGGGTGGTGATGGGGAGCTTTTTAAAAGAAGACAGAAAACAAACCATTTCCCAAACATTCAGGCTAGGCTGTTTAGCCAAAACCACACAGTAATGTGGGTCACAGCTGCAACCAGCCATGTGCTGCCACAGGCTTTCACTCAAAGCACACTGAAGTCTAGAGAAAGATATTATTGATTACAACAGGCTTTGGATGAAGCCAGAACAGAGGAAACAGAACTGATACTTATCAGAAGCAAGGAGGTTGTTTCTCTTTCCTGCCGCTGCTTGATTTTGTCATTCACTTGTGATTCCTTACTATTTTCTACTGTACAAGGATCAGCTAGAGAGCCTCTGCAATTGATCAGGAATCACATTTGAATTTTATGTTTTCCACCAGCCCTTGTTTTGCTTGAGCTCTTCAAACAAACATGATTCCACACCCCTTCTGATGCCCAAATCCCGCAAAGACACATACCTTTAACTTTGCAGGCAGTTGTTTGTCAGTTCTGGATTCAATAGGCACATAAAATAGCTGTACAAGTTCCTGCATGTTTGGGACCTTGAGTGCTCACAGTTCTATTAACAGGATTAATTAGCACAGACTAATCCCTGAGGAGAAATCAAACTAGGGCTTTAGTTTTATTTCCTCTAATTGTAAAAACAAACAAACAAAATCCCTAAAAATACCATTTATTACCGGAAGATCTCATGCTTTTACAGGGATCTCCCAGAATCACTTCTGGTCTCTGAAGGCTATAGCTCCTGGCCTGCAGAGCAGTTATTTTGAATCCCCTTAGCTAATGCAAGCATGCAGTTCATTGGGGAAAATGTAAAAAGTTTCATTTCCTAACCTTCATTTGTAGGAAGGTTCCCTTTTCCTTCATCCTAACACATAAATCCATATTTGCTCTTCATCTGACAAGCCTGTGAAGGGCTTATATATCCTTACAGGCCTATCCAAGGTTCTATATATCTCTCATCCTGCTTTGCAATCCCAGTTGTACAGAAGGATTAAAGTTTCAGATCCATCAAGCTGTCATTCCTGCTATCCGCATGTAGAGAGGGTTTGGCTCGAGTTTGAAGTTTATGAGCTAGATTAAATCAGTGCTAACATCAGGTTCACATTTAATTCTTCAGAATAGCCGTGTTCTTACAAGATTTTGACCTCAGCAAGACAAGAACTCTGGGAGATGAGCTCCTCTCATGAGGTTTCTGAGGTCTGTAATGGTGGAAATCTCCTAAGATACATCCTGATGATTTATCCCATCTTATAAACACATGATAGAACACAAAGGATTAGGGTTGTCTCACTGAAAGCCGTAAGAGTACACATCTACAAACCCATAACTCTTACCCCACAAAATGCAGGGAAGTACTGGATTTTGGGGGGTCAGGACCATTCCCAGTTCTAAGGTACCAATGCTTTCCAGAAGAGCATGATATATTGGTAGAATCCAGCACACATTTTTCTTTATCAGCTATGAAAGCTTGTATGAGATTTAATATTCCTTTTTATTATCAGTTGTAAAATGTTGTTCAAAAAGTTAATGTAAAGCAAAATCTAAAAAAAGATAAGACACTTATGAGCCAAGTTCATCCAAAGTCTAAGTGAGACATCTGGGAGCTTACTGCAAATACTTTACAGCAATATTCATTCAATCATTCATTCATTCATTCCAGTTTTAAAGGAATTGGATTCAATTATGATTTCACCTTTTCTGTGTTTTCTTCCTGTCAGTGGTCTAGTGAACAAGTTTACTGGCAACAGTATTTTCAGGGGGAGTGACCCCTAATGAAGTACTGGAGAACTGTCTTAGTAAGTTTTAAGTACATTTGCTGTGAATATACAAACTGGATGACTGCTCCTAAGTGCTATGTGTATCCAGTCAGAGAGAAGTGATAACTTCGTAGCCTCTTTGGCCAGTCAAAACTACACAACAGACCTTGAACACACTCAGAAGGGCCACAGGGACAGCTTTTGCCTGCTCCTGCCATGCCACACTGACACGAATGGGAATATCAGTGCTGAAGTCTGTTGAAATAATAAAATCATAGAATCATTCAGGCTGGAAGAGACCCTTGGGATCATCAAGTCCAACCATCAGCCCTACTCTACAAATTCCTCCCCCACACCATATCTCCCAACGCCGTATCTAAATGACTCTTAAATAGGTTATACCTTCAGGAGCAAGGGAAAAAAGAGACAGAATAAATAAATGGTTTATGCCTAATATTTAGCATAACCCAAGCTAAGGCATGTGTGGCCTCCTTACAGTCTTGCAATGATGCTGAAAATCAAGAGCCTGCTCATTCAGGCTCAGCAGCCAAAGGCAGCTGAATATGCAAGCAAGAGACACTCCCATATGCATCTTTGGCTACAGATTATGGCTCATTAGCCCAGATTATAGCTAGGCTGGGTATTCCTACACTGAGGAGGGTGTTTATCTTCTTATTTTAAAGGGGCATTCACAGATAGGATGGCCTGCCTCTCCTTCATGTGACTCCAAGAGGGAGTCAGGCTCATGTAGCTGTGACGCACACAGCTGAGTGAGTATCCACCCAAAATTTACAGTCACGTCTGTAACCTTTCAGGGCGCTAGAGTTTCTTGCCAGACTATGAAGATAGAGGAAATAATCTACTGCACATGCTTAGGTCACAAGAGCTGAATGTACATACGTAGGGGATGTCAGTACAAAGGGCCAGATTCTCCAGCCATAGTCTATAAGAACGGGGTGTGTGTTGAAATATCCAAAGGAAAAAAAGATTTAAATGTTGTCCTGTTCATGATATGAACCTCTATCTCACAGGTTTATGTCCCCCCCCAAGGCATTCTTGGATATTGCTGTCCAAACCACTATTTTCACTTCATGTGGTCTGGCTTAGAAAATCTGCTTTGAAGAAGCTGTCAGAAACACCAGGTTGCTCTGGTGGGATACAGCAGATCAGATCAACCGAAGAAGTCAGCTAGACTATACCAGCTACAAGGAAGCTCCCTGGAAATCGTCTGATAAATGAAGATAGAAACCTCTCCACCCCCTAAACAGTCCTGCATAAGTCCTGCATGAGGACTGTTTAGGGAAGAATGACTTTAAACAGGGTCGGTAAGAAGGAAAGACAGGTATTGCAACAGCTGTGTGCTATTTTAAGCATATTTTACATGGAGAGCCACCCACTGGTATCATATCCATCACATTCAGGCTTTCAAAGCACCTAAACTAGACTGCCGCTCCGATTAGCCCTTTGGGCAAGCCTTCCTCTTACTGCCCCTTTGAGTGTACAGACCCCTTTTCGCACCATGAGATGAATAAAAGCTGGCTAACAGCCTGGAAAATACAGCGTCAGCTTAGTCAGTGCTGTATCTCTTCCATCAGCTGGGCAGATCAAACAGATACTGCTGGACAACTGATTTCTGTTAGCGGAGATAGTTTAATGCAGGTTTGCATCCCTCCTCCTTTATCCTTAGATAAATGGCATGACAGAAGGCAAAATTGCTTCCTGTCCTCCAAGAAAACCTAATGGGAGGAAAAAAATCGAATATGTTCATATCATTGCCAATAGCTGTATTAACTTCAGTTGCAGCAATATGTTCTGGATGAAAGGGACAAGAGATAAAAGTAAGCGGATATATTACCCCTCCGTCTCACGCCAGATGGGCAGATTCTTTTCTCAACACATTCTGCTGAAAGCTGTGGCCCAGTAGCGCAACCTCAGTGAAAATCAAGGGTTTGACTCACCTTGCAAAGGCTGGTACCAACACTACCAATACTGACCTCTGGGTGAGCTGAAGAGACTCGCTTTACATTGACCTCATCCTAAAGCAGACACCTATAGCAGGTTGGATTGACCCCAGAAGTTTCTTGGTTGCTTCCTTGGCCACACAAGAAATATAGAAGTGACATCCCTATATAGAATCCTACAACAAACGTGCCCAAAGGCAGGTGAGATGAACGCTATTACAGGTATTATTTAGGCATGGAGTTAATGCTCAAAGAGTACTGTCATTATTATGTTACAATTATATCAAAAGATGGAACACCTAAGAAGTATCCCACATTTTTTAGTCCTAAGATAAAAATAAAAAATAGTCATCCCAGACTTTGCTTTACTAGTTTTTCTTTCGTTCCCACTTACTTCTGTCTAGGCCAGAAATAACCTTTTTTTTTTTTTTTCACTCGTGGTGCCTAATTAACCTCTCTTCTGATATCACTGCTTTTGATGATGCCAATCAGTGAACAAACTTTTCTATCTCACGGTTGAAATGGGCTGTCTGACATAAGGGTATTTTCCAATGTGGGAAACAAGAGCAGAATAGTAGTAATCTGAGCTGCCAGATTCCGCCCCCCACCCCGGCCCCTTAAATTCTAAATGTTCCTATCTTGCATTTCTCAACTCCATTTTCACCACACCAGCCAGCCCCCTTGCAGACAGTCGATTTCACTTTTTTGTTCTTAGAAGGAAAACAACTGTCCAATTTCACACTGATTTCATTTCATCCGCAACTGCAGAATTAATCCCAGGGGTGATTTGTGTCCAGTGACTTCCTGCTAAAAATGCAAAGTGTTTTGCAAGCTTGGACAATGATTGCTAAAAGCAAGGGGCCAGATTCACCTTGGCATTGCTCTATTTCTATGCTGCCATAAAAGCACTTTAATCAACAAGCAGAACTGGCATAAAGCACTGATGCATCAGGCCCATCATATAGAGTACACCCACTTAATCAGGTAATCAACTTAATCAGGACACTTCCCAAGGAACCAAATTAAGCCTAATGACACCAAGTGGCAAGGACTGCTGCTTAATTGGGATAGTAATTCTGCTTATGGTAATTGGGATGCCTGCAGGTGATTAAATGGTACTGAGCTAAGAAGATACAATCTCAGTGATGCTCAGAGACTGTCAGTGATTTTTCTCCTCAAAAACCTCTGTCAACAGCTGATCAGCAAAACAAAACTTTTATAATCCTCCCATTTGGGCACTGTTTGAACAGAGCATTTCAAGATGGAAACAGGAACACAGAAGCAGAAGGGAAAAATGCCCTATAGACTCCTTAGGTTAGTCCGAATCCGGCACTTGGGCTAGTATCAAAAAACAACGACGACAGAATCAAAACAAAACCAATAAAAACTGAGAGATCTTTGTAGAGAGACTGAGGGGAGGCATAACTTTCAGTCACCAAAAGCCACTTTCTGCCTGCCTTTTTGAATACGCCCGTCACTGATGTTTCTCAGCACAGCACAAGTTCAGTGAAACAGCAGTATTCAGGTAAAGTAAGGACCTCCTACAGATAAGATGACACGTGCAAAGAGCAAAGGAGGGCTCACAGAACTGCTTCCCATGATTTTCCATCCTATTTTAGAGGATGAATCAGAACTTAATGACTGGCAAATTAAAAAAGAAAGATTTGTCTGAAAACCGCAATTTAAAAATATTTCTTGCAAAAATGACTTTTTAAAATCTCTAATTGCTATTCAAAGTAGGCATGAGATGTTCTAAAGTTAAAACATACCATCAATCTGTGCAGTTTTGGAAGGATCCTTTGAAAGAACTGTTGGAAATCATAAAGTCCTGCTGGAACTAGGTTGCTAATAAAACAGCACCCTCCAAAGTCACCACACAAGGAAATGGAGGGCCAATGTTTTCAGAGTCCATACTTAAAAGGTTGTTTTAAAGTGCTTTTTACTTCCCAGTGGCCACTTTGGACCATGCAATTAGTCAAAATGGAGGGTCCCACAGAGCACTCCATTTAGGAACACATAGGGATGAAGTGCAGTTTCTTTTACACAGCTTATTTGCAAAAATGAAAAATATCTTGTTTTGTTTCACTTTTCCTCTTTCTCTCTTGTAATGTTTGCCTTGGCCACCAAAACTGCACAGATTGATGGTATGTTTATAACTCCTTTCTTCATGGTTTTACATTCAGATGCACCACTGTCACTTCTGCTCCCCCACCCGAAACAGGAGACATTAATGGCCACTCCCCCCCCAGGAGGCTGTGGTTGGGGAGCACTGCTGCATCAAAAGCTGCGTGCCCCCACAGCCATCCTGAGTGTAGGATGGCTTTAACCCCTCTGCTTTCAGAGATTTACCCAAGTGAAGAAGAATGTACCTCTCTTTTTTAGTTATTTATTTTAGAGTGAAGAAAAGCCAATTCAACCCATGCACGGGTTTGCAGCCATGTCTCCCCAAAATTTGTGTGTGAACGGGAGAGTTTGGGGTATGAACTTTTGGAGCTAGAATTTAGGCAAACTGGGATCTCATCCATCCATGAGCCAGGGAAGGTTTAGATTGCATATTAGGAAAAATGTCTTCACCAAAGGGGTTGTCAAGCACTGGAATAGGCTGCCCAGGGAAGGGATTGAGTCAGCATCCCTGCAGGTATTTAAAAGATGTGCGGATGTGGTGCTGAGGGACATGGGTTAGTCATAACTTGGCAGTGTTAGGTTAATGGTTGGATTTGATGATCTGAATAACCTCTTCCACCCAAAACAATTCAGAAACTGCAGAGAGGGAACCAGGAGCTGTAAGCAGTGGCCGGCAGAAGCCAGGGACCCTCTGCTACTTTTGCCTTTGACAGTTGAGGTTGCCTCCTCATAACCAGAGTTCACCACAGCATTGAAGCCAAGGAATCACATAAAGGATGTTTTTTGATTGCTTGTAATGTAAGCTCCTGTGAATTTGCATGTGTGTGACCTGGCTTTCGTGGCAACCCCCACTGCTGCCCCTACTCAGGGAAATCCTCATGCGGTGTTAATCCTTTTCAACAATTGTCTCCTTGTGGCTTGACAGTGTCCCTCTACTTTTCTTTCAGAAAGGTGGATTTGTATCCTGCTATTTGTTTTCCTGGGCTTTGCTATGACTTTCTCTCATCAAATACTTCACGATTCAATGTGTTCAATACATACCTGTATGCTTCCATGAAGGCTGTTCTTTACATAAACCTTAGTACTGAATATTGTCACGGATAAATCAGTCTTACCGCCAGGAGCATTTAATCTACTTGTTCCTGATTTATAGCCTTGTCATGTTATTAGCTTCCTTAGAGGAATGAAATGGCAGAACTTCAGTTTCTTTGATCACAGGTTGATCTGCAGGACACCAGGACTGCTGGCAACAGGTGGGGAAAGCCTAACCAGAAGGAGAAGAAGGATCCTGGGAGAAGAATTAGCAGGGTTCATTGAAAGCGCTTTACACTAGGATTGAAGGGGGATGTGGATGAAACTGGAATTGCTAAAGAGGAGCCTGGGAACAGCATGCCAGTGCCTGTGGGTAACAGTACTAGCAAGGTCTTGCAGTCTGTTGTCTCAGAGGAGGTAGCGGATGGTGATCCATGCGGTAGAGAAGACATGAGGGGTAGTTGGTAACATGAGGAGTACCAAGATCTAGCGAAGCTATGCAGGGGGAAAATTAGAAATGCCAAAGCTCAAGCAGAGCTGACCTTGGTCACTATGGTTAAAGACAGCAAGAAGTTGTTTTTGCAGCATATCAATAGAAAAAAGAAGACCAGGGAAAATGTAGGCCCACTGACAAATGAGGTGGGCGCATTAGTGGTGGAAGACACAGAGAAGGCAGAGCTACTGAATGCCTTCTTTGCTTCAGTCTTCACTGCTAAAACTGTCCCCCATGAATCCCAGACCCTGCAGACAAGGGATAAGACCTGAAGGGAGGAAGATTTTCTCTCTGCAGAGGAGGACTAGGTTAGAGACCACCTGGCCAAACTAGGCATCCGTAAATCCATGGAGCCTGATGGGATGCACCCATGAGTGCTGAAGGGAACTGGCAGATGTTATTGCTGGGCCACCCTCCATCATCTTTGAAAAGTCATGGGGAACAGGAGAGGTGCCTGAGGACCAGAGAAAGGCAAATATCACTCCGGTGTACAAAAAGGGCAAGAAGGAGCTCCCAGGGAACTACAGGCCAATTAGACTCACCTCTGTGCCTGGGAAGGTAACGGAGCAACTTGTTTTAGATGTCAACTCCAAACATCTTAAAGAACAGGAAATCATTGGAGGTGGTCAACACAGATTTACCAAAGGTAAATCATGCTTGACCAATCTGATAGCCTTCTATGATGTTATAACTGGATGGCTAGATGAGGGGAAAGCAGCAGATGTCATCTACCTTGACTTCAGCAATGTTTTTGACACCGTCTCCCATAACATCCTCATTAGGAAACTGAGGAAGTGTGGGCTAGATGAGGGGTCAGTGAGGTGGATTGAGAACTGGCTGTGTGACAGGACTCAGAGGGCTGTTATTAACGGAGCAGGGTCAAGTTGGAGGCGTGTAACCAGTGGTGTCCACCAAGGGTCAATACTCAGTCCAGTCTTGTTCAACATATTCATCAATGACCTGGATAAGGGGACCGAGTTCACCCTCAGCAAGTTCATTGATGATACCAAACTGGGAGGGCTGGCTGACATTCCAGAAGGCTGTGCCACCATCCAACATGACCTGGACATGCTGTAGAGCTGGGCAGAGAAGAACCTAATGAGGTTCAACAAGAGCAAGTGTAGGGTTCTGCACCCGGGAAGGAAAAATTCTGGGCACCAATATAAGTTAGGGGATGGAAGGCACTTCTATGGAGAAGGATCTGGGGGTCCTGGTAGATAGTAAACTACTCATGAGCCAGCAATGTGCCTTTGTCATCATAGGGCCAGTGGAATTCTGGGCTGCATAGTGAAGAGTGTGGCCAGTAGGTTGAGGGAGACCATTCTCCCCCTCTACTCTGCACTGGTGAGACCACAACTGGAATATTGCATCCAGTTCTGTAGTCCGCAGTTCAAGAGAGACAGGGAACTACTGGAGAGAGTCCAGCGTAGGGCAGCAAAGATGATTAACGCATTGGAGCATCTTCCTCATGAGGAAAGGCTGAGGGAGCTGGGACTCGTTAGCCTGGAGAAAAGAAGGCTGAGGGGAGACTTCATTAATGCTTGTAAGTATTTAAAGAGTGGGTTGAAGGAGGACAGACATGGACTTTTTCCAGTGGTTCCCAGTGACAGGACAAGGGGCAATGGGCATAAGTTGGAACATTCCATTCCTTCCAATGTAAATTTCATTCAAATATGAGGAAAAATTTGTTTACAGTTAGGGTGACAGAGCACTGGAACAGGCTGCCCAGGGAGGTTGTTAGTTGCCTTCTCTGGAGACCTTCAAGACCCACCTTGGATGCAGTCCTGAGTAACATGCTCTAGGCAATCCTGCTTTAGCAGGGGAGTTGAACTAGATGATCTCTAGAGGTCCCTTCCAACTCTGACAATTCCATGATTCCATGAGTGTGTGTGGAGTGTGAGAGCAGAGAGGAAGTTCAAATTCTCATTTGTTTTTTTCCAGTTGCCGAAAAAAGGACCACCAAAGGAAAAGGTAAGAGAACAAAGCCCTAAGAGATGTATTCCTAAGTCTCTCAACACCTCCAAATGGGCAGACCTCTGCCCATTTGTGCTTCCCAGATTCAGTCTACCATACGATTGCCAACAGGGAACAACTCTGACATGTTTCCAAAGCTACAGCATTTGTTTCCTAATTCCTGCTGAGCACTCCAGCAGGAATTTTCCCTGCCAGTTCCACCAGGCTCCAGGAAGCAACCAGAAATTGTGTAGGTTAATTGTTCTTAACTAAAATCTTCCAGCATAGTCAGAGAGGCTAAGAGAGCACTGTCACAGTGGTGTTTGTTGGGAGATGCAATATGCCACGTGAACTCATTGACTTGGCGCTCCCACTCTCTCCCTCTCTCCACTTTTGCCTGTTTTGCCTCAAGTCCAATGAAGCCAAACTTGCAGAGCAGTTGCTGGTGAGCCCAGCGAGATGACCCCCTTCACATTAGTGCTTACAAAATACAAGAAATAAATTTTAATAAATACATCGTCAAATCAAAACCATTTTGAGTTGCTTAACTGAGTGCATATCTAGTCCTTTGTACACATATTTGTACAAAGTGTTGCCTGTAATTTTAAAGATGCTTGCCTCAGGGAGGTTTCATTTTTCCATTGAAGTCCCCTTGATTTACTGTACGCAATATGTTACAGCTTCCTTATTTGCTCCTTTGGGACAGTTACTGACAGTAAATCTCTATTAAAATATTCTTCCATATGGTTGCATGAAAATTTTATTGCAGTGAGCCTGAGGCTGAAGGTCACAGCTGAGTAGCTGCAGTTAAGTATTGCAGTCTATGGACTCTGAGGTACATCTGTTCTGGGAGCTGGAGCAAAATTAGAATTTTACTGTCAATAGCAGTTCTCCAAAACTAGTTCCATTTGTTTACCATTGCAGGCCCATAACAAGGCAGTACCCACCATATACATGTTACGGGCCGCTGTGGCTACATGATTTAGGTCTTTAGCTCCAACCCAAAAATTACAGAATCTGGAGGTCGCTGGAGAGAGTCCCTAATGTATATTTCATTTACAAGACATGAAAATTTAATTTTCTCTCACGTGATTTGACTCTATCGCTTGCTTACACGCTTTTTGGCATGAGTTTCCCTGTTCATTGAAAGCTTTTCTGGGCAGTATATCACACAAACTTTATAAGTGATACAAAAGTATGATTTTCGATCGACTACTTGCAAGCAAACAGCCAGCTACAGGAACCCCTTGCTGTTGCCCACACAGCCAGGTTGAGAAAAGAACCCTGTAACATCGTCTGGCTGCATCATTTGGATGCCATCGATCTGCTGGTCAGTAGGTCAGGCTCCTGTTGTAGAAATGCCCATGATTTGTACAACTTGGAAAGCTGTTGGAAAACAACATTCCGCTGTGGAGGACCGCAGAGTATTGGAGTGTTAGATTGCTCTAAACATTACATTTAGCAATTGCCGCTAGGGTCAGCCAAATGTTAATCTACTGCTTGTATTTGTTTGAAATAAAAAAGGAAACATCTAGGGTTATTTCTAAGCCCATCTTGTTTAGCAATATGACATCTATCAAAATGGCTCTGAGCCAAATCAGGCCTTTCCAATATGAGGCATAATTTTGAATGTCTAAAAGAGAAATCAAACCTAAAATGCATCTGTGATTTTAAGCTACGTTAACAACATTTTTTAAAAGGTTACAGCATCCAGTTTGACGGCATGGTG
Source organism: Nycticryphes semicollaris (assembly GCA_013400055.1). Taxonomy (NCBI): domain Eukaryota; kingdom Metazoa; phylum Chordata; class Aves; order Charadriiformes; family Rostratulidae; genus Nycticryphes; species Nycticryphes semicollaris. The sequence continues at coordinate 472,457 of VXBJ01003382.1, forward strand.
GAAAACTGCCATCCGAGAGATTTGAGAAGGTCAGGAATGAAGTGAATTTTTGAGACATTAAAACCTGTTAGAGAAATGCAGTAATTTGGAGAACAATCAGTGGAGCTCCAGTCCCCTGGGGACCCAGACTGGAGATGCCATCGAAGGGCATTTCACCACTGGTAGCACTTGACCTGACCCTCTGGGGTAGAGGTAATTTTCTGAATTCAGCCACTAGGCAGAAGAGCTGGCAGAGGAGGAGGTGGGGAAAGTGTGATTTATGTGGTCTATTTGCAAATGGTGATCTCTAGTGAAACCTGTATCACTGTTGCGAACTAGTTTCTTGAGCAAGGAGATGTTTAGTATCACCTTGGTATGTGCCCGACTAGTTATTTTCTGAAGCAAAAGATGAACACTACTGCATGCTCGGCCTCAGCCTAAATTCATGTTACTGTATATCTAGAGGCAAGGATACCTTGGAAGCCCACTGGATTTTATAATCTTTTTTTTTTAACAACAGCTATTTCTAGACTGATATCCGTGCAAGAATGTTCTTCCACTGCAAGTACAGCCTCTAAAACCAGGCATGTCATATACAGCAAATGTTAAATAGCTAGAATTTCAATTTCCAACCTCGCTATTAATTGCTCTCTTAAAATCTTGTACAAGTTAACCAACTGTTAGCACTCCACTGAAACCGTAACACATTTCCACATCCAGAATGTACATCTGGCACATGAGGAAGACGTTTCCCTTTTTGGTGCCCAAGCTGTAAGGCATGAAGAACGGCTTGGCTTGATGCCTCATCAAACGGCAGACAAAGGTACCTTTGGAACTAGCGATCAGCTCCCTGAGAGTACGTGACAGATCTTGTCACGATGACAATAATACGCTTCAATCAAAAGCAAGGGATTGTTTTGTGCTGGGAAGGGGCTGTCTTTAAGCAATTGCCTGGGTACCAGTTATTGGTTCATTATGCATTTTAAACAATACAGAAATGTATCTTGCAGCAAAGATACCTATCATGGTTTTACAGGTTAATACTAATTAGATGTGTTGCTACTCACAGGCTTAATTATTTCACTTGAATCCTATTTTTTAAACTAGGACAGACATAAACTTGCCATAATATTTTACCAAAATAGACATGTACTATGAGGAAGTGAAACGAATTCCCCCCACTCTCTCCCACGCCCTGACAAGCCAATAAAAATGATATTAGGTGATTAAATGTAGAAATAAAAAAAGGAGGCAGACATAATGATAAGCTGTAATGAAGTTAAACAGCTGGCAGACTCCTTGGTGAATTTGCCACCCGATGACTTGTACTAAGACACAGGCAATGCCCCCAGCTCACCACTCAGACAGCAGCCCGTGGAATACACACTGAACATCGCCTCCCATTCATTAATTGGCTTGATGGAAAACGTCTCTCTTGTTCTAAGGACAGAAAACGTCTATTTCATATGTGTGCATCTGGGGAGAAAAAACAATAGAGGAACAACCACAGTCCTCTAAAAAACCCACAGTAATGCAAGATTAATGCTCCTGAATGAATTCTGGGGAATTTGCAGATCGGGATTGGACTCACAAACACCAGTCTCATGTCAAAGACATAAAGGCTTTGCTCCTATTTAGCTTGGGAGCAATGTGTTTCAAGTTTTGGTTTTGAAATACAGGAACTGGGCCCTTCTCACTGACTTCCAGCATAAGGTAAGGTTAAGGAGAGAAGAAGAACTGGCAGGAGAGCCAATGTTCTCACCACCCGATCTCCTACTGACCACTGAAATTCCATTCCCATGTATTGTTTATAATAAATACCAGCAAGTTGAAATCCAGAGCCATCCTCGCTCTGGTCACTGGCTGCATTCCCACCATTTAATGTCGTGTCAGCACCGCATGCAGAATAAGCGCAGGGGATTTGCCGCCACAAAGCCCCCTGTGCACATGCTGTGCATAAGCACCAGTCTTGTCCAGGACTTCCCAAAGCAACACACACACTTAAGTGTTTAGAGGTTCAGAGGTGGCCCTCTTGCACTGCCTCCAGCCCTACCCAGTATGGGACTGCAGAAGTGTGGACCCTGAGGCAAGCCTTGGTTCATTGCAAAGCAAGTGGATCATTAGTGGCTATTAACACAGCATTACAAAGCAGAATCACATCATCTTACAGCTACTTCTCCCCTTCACCAGATACAGCTTTCTACTAACATGGAATATAACACTTGGCATGAACTATGAGTAAATGTTGCTCTTTGCAGGGTTTTTAAAGCGAAGCTGAGCACATAGGTCTATGCTATCGTCTATGTGTTTGGCTGTTGACCTACGTTTTTCTTTCTTTATCCGTGCATCTTTTATACACATAGCAATTGCATCAGAGAGGGGGAAAAGCCCCATCCTTTCTTAGAATTACCCGCTTCATTAGGAATTGTCTTTTGCTATTTAAAGTGTGTTTTGATGAAGAGGGATGGCTTCTCCTTTAGTATTCATATTTGCTGTATTAACAATGACAACTTCTCACAGACCAGTGAAGCAAGGAGCTTTGATGACTATCAGCACACACTAACAACTTTGTACCATTCATTCCCTCTTCAAGTTCCCACCCTCCACAGAAAAAATATTTAAATATTCTCAGAAAACACAGTTTTGCTTCTCTGTAGATTTTTTTTTTCCTTTAAGACTAAGCCTGCACTTCTCTTTCTTAGGACCCACAGCTGGGAGAAGAGTTTAGCTCCAGCCAGCTTGTGTGGCAGAGTTGGAGTCTGCCCCAACAAGTGGGACATCCCTATGCTTGAAACAGTTTTGTTGTTCATCTCTGAATTGGTTTCTTTTTTCCCTGCTCTAACTCTTCCAAAATCCTCCACTTCATACCTTATATCTTTTCCCATCTGTCTGCTAGTGCATCGCTATTTATTTTTCTGGAAAGTGCCATTTTCCCCACTTTCTGCTGCTCGTTATCAGACCTCATTGCCTCTAACACCTTGTTCCTGACCCTTGCTCTGGCTCAGCTGTCTTCTCTTTTCCCATTCTCCACTCTCTCCCTTTTGCCCCCTGTTTCCCCTTGCCTGCCCAGGTCACCTCACATTCCCAAAGCAGCGCACACAGCAGCTGTCCCCCTTCCCCCTCACCCGACCTCTTCCCATGAGCACAAAATACATACAGCAGCAGAGGGGTCTTAGACATATGTATAAAAAGCACATAAATAAAAGGAAGTTGACAACTAATTTATTTCTCAGTATCTATTAAATACAGCATAAACTACCCTGGGCATATTTAGGCTGGAAATTAGAAGAAGGTTTATAACCACGAGAAGAAAGACAGCCTCTCAGTAGGAGTAGTGAGGGCAACAAACCTAAATGGTTTCAAGATGGAACCAGATAAGTGTTTGAAAGACATCATATGGTGTGGTTGCCTTCAACAGCAGGGGACAGGACTTGACGACTTAAGAAGTTCCTTTCAGTCTTAATTCTTATCTTCCTGTGTGGGCCAAATGTCACCCATGGCAGTCTGCGGACGATCCCTACGGAGACAAGGAAAGGTGGCCACAGGCCTCTGCCGACTGCAGTCACCCTCCCAGCTCCAGCATGCAGATGCACTGGAGTATCAAAGGTATGGATAATACTTGAGCACCATCGTGAACCACTCTGAAGTATGTTTCAAAAGGATGACAAAGTGCTCAGGCTACTCAATGTGACTGTTATGTGCTGTATTTCCCTCTCTGCTTCTCCTCTGCACAGAAGAGGATAGCAGCTAGGAATTTTTTTTACCGTTTCCAAAACCTTGCCAGCCTTTAGTTAGGAAAGCTTAAGTTCTGCAACAGTCAAGGGGTATTTGCTCCACATGTAAGCTTTCAGAGGAATTTACACATTGAACTATAAAGTAAAATTACACTTAAAAGCCAAATCCGAGATCATCAGCTGGGTTCAACCACACGCATACTTGTAGGGCAGAATGAGGGCTCCCAGCTGCAGGCTGGGCACCAGCCACCAAGCCAGAAAACCTCTAGGAGTTACCTTCTCTCAGATGAGCTTTCCCTGCTATCAGTCCCCACTTGCAAGCTCAAAATGCGCTGGCTTAAGTCTTTATCAGAAGGTTGATTTTAGCATCCTCAGCCAAAGAAACACAAGCTGATACATTTTGCCTTACAACAGCAGTAGGCTACCAGTGCACACACAGAGGCTCACAGCAGCTCAGATGAAGGGAGGGAACTTCTTCAGCTGTTTCAGTCACCTGCCCAAAATTGCTGCAAGTGTTCGCAGCTGGGGATGACATGGTCAGCAGCGATGCTTGGAGGGCACATTGACATCTGTGAGTCTTCTAAGACCTCCATAACACAACCCGCAAACCCCTGTCAGACCAGCTCTGACTGTCATTTGTTATTTGCTCCTTTGCCTGTGGTTCCTTTTGAAGCTTTAAAAGCTTTTGGTTTTGATAGTAAAAGGATATTTGTGCCTCACCCATGGAAACGTCAGGATCGGTATTGTTCAGTCCACAATAAAATATGTGTTTCAGTTTGATTTATTGCTCTCAGTTTACTTTGCCTTAAGTTGGCAGCATTTCCTGGTTTAGATTTTGCTGATGGCTTTACAGTTCCTTTTTCTGTATTAGGGCAGCCAGTTTTATGTTTGTTATTCCAACTCCAAGACTATATTCAAAATGAGTAGGAGTTGTAGTGTTTGAAATTTGATTATTTACAGCAATGCCTCTACTTGTGAAGACATTTCCAGTAGAAATTATCTGAAAGCAGACACATGGACTCAATCGAAGACATGTTTTTAAAGTTACTTGTTATAGGAATGAATCCTTTTGGCCACTTCGGAGCTTTTAAGGGTTTGCTTTTTTACAGTCAAATTATATTTAGTCAAAAAAAACCAGAAAACCACAGCACCAAGCAGGTTTCAAAACGCAAGCCTGCCATGTGAGCCACCAGCGGGACAGCCAGGCCCAGACCTCCCTCCCTAGGGCAGACCTGTCCCTCATACCACCCACTGCCACCCCTCATGTTCCCCTCTTGCCAGCTGAGCTGCAGAAACAGTTCCATGAGCTCGCTATGGCTGTGGCTAGTGTGGTTTGGAGGCAAAGCTGGCCAGCCCACATTCGCTTCTTCCTTGCTGATGTCTCTCAAAGTGTCTATCAGGTGCTTGCAAGCCTTCATACAGCACCCACAGATACAGCAACAGGCTGGGTGGGTGATATTTTGTCCCTCTTCCCAAGTAGTTCAGTTTCCTACCAGGAACACGGGAGTGAAGACACTGGGCTGCATGCAAGTGCTTTGCAATCTACGGCCTGGCATGGACATTTCTAAACAAGATGAGATGCCCTGAAATTCCAACTCAGGGCTCTCGAGTCTGTCACTGTTTTACCATTACCTTCATAAATACAAAAGTCGAGATAAAATGTAATGAAACACAGACAACAAAGTCCTCAGAAGAAAATAAGAAACTCATTGGAACAGCTGGCTGCATACAAGTCCAATAAAAACAAGGCATACGCAAAGTTTCCAGACTGGCACAAGATTTTCCTACCAAGACAGTGTGGAGGATTACACCTTTCTGAAAATGTGACAGGAAGTTCATTGAAGGAAGATTATTTGTTGCTTATGTTTGTGGGCTTTGAACTGTTTGTTAAAGCTGTCTCTTCAAAATGCTATTCCCCCTGACTCCTGCTACAGTCAATGGGAATCAACATGGCTGGAGATAGAGCCCCTATAGTGGAAACTGAATTTTGAAAGATATTTTCATTAAATAATCTTCATGCTGGTTGGCAAATTCCTGAAGTCATGGGACAGCCAGCCAGGAAAAGGCATAAATCCTTGGACACATAGATAGAGTGGCTGAAATTCAAATGGATACCAGAGTTGTCAAAACACTCCCAGCAGACTTGGGACAGAGCCAAACCAGATCTCCAGCCTTTTCACTCCCAGAGTGATTGGATGGTGCAAGTTCTCACAACAAATGCTCCCAAACTCTTACAGCACTCATCTCCTGGCAAAAATGAACACCAGACTTACGCAGAACAAGATTCCCTCCAAGTACAGTTAGTCTTTAATAAGTGCATCTTTCTTTCCTGAACCAGCCCACTTTTTTATGGACCAAGACAAAAAGGAGAAGAATCATGGTGGCAGGTGCATCTGCTTCATTTTCCATCCCCTTTTCTTGGCTGTCAGCTTATGAACTATATGTCCTTTAACATTTGCTTTTGCTTTCTCAATGACACAATACAATTACAGAGAAAATGGATAAAAGTATTCGAGCAATTTCCAAATAGATTTCATGTCCACTTAAAAACATGAAAACATACTGCTTCCCTGGTTTAAGCATGTTGGTAACAAAACCTGCTGCATCTAGACTGGCTTTAGGGCAATAGGTTTAGCTGCTTTCCTGGGGTTCTTTCAGTATAGATATGATCAAAAGGCCTTAGCAACTCCTTTGAGTTATTTTATATACCACACACCATATCAATGACACAACTGACCATGATAGCTCCTTTGGAGCACTTACAGTTTATCACACCAATGGGCTTGTCACACATGCTCACAAAGCCTACGAGATAAACACCTGTGTTTTAAAAATCCTCTACAGCACAAGCTTGTGGCCATTTTGGAAATGATGTAACTTTCTTTATCCTTGTTAATTACCATGTCATTAAGCATCTGCTTGATGAACTTCTGGCTGTACCCTTCTGCCTGAGAAACTAAGAGAGGATTACCTTTCTTTTTAACAGAGACTGCTACCTTTAGAGGGATAAGGAAGTGTTTTTCATTTTTAGGATTTATTATTTGTTCTGCGGTCACATCTTGAGGTCATGAACGAGAGACTTCCTTCACTTGCAGCTGAAATCCTATCCTGAAGCATTAATACGCTGCTTTTTCACATTCCATGCTTACTGCTTAATTTGATTTCAAATGGTGTATGTTACTACGGTTCCACTGAAGTGAATGGAAAGAGTCCAATTTATACCATGTAAGAACCTGGCTTCCCACCACTGAAAAACAGGCAAAATTAAACTTCTCAGAAAAATTTTATCACCACACTCTAAGCCCCTGAAGATAACGTACCTAGTGACAAAACCGCAAGTGTGTAATTAGGAACAGCGTGACACACTGAGTGGAATCTGGACAACAGCAGTTCAGAAAAGAACATGGGTCAACATTTTTGGTGTGTAACATTTGATATGAGCTTGACTCACAGATTTCCTTCAGGAAGTAGCTTAATTGGCACTGCTTGTGAACACTTGCAAATCCAGCTCTGAAAATTTCTACCAGCCCTATCTTTTTTTCCTTCCATAACAGACCATATTGTCCCAAATGCAGATCTCACCGTCTAACTTTGGGCACCCACTTTGAAGAAGCTGAACATGATCTCAAATTTCATGGTCTGGAGCTTGAAAATATTTACTGACAAACATAAACATGCCATAAATATACCACAGTCTATAATCTCGCCTTGCACTTTTATTGGGACTGGGGACAGGAAAAAAGACCCTGGTATACTCAATACTAAATTGATACGCATTTATATTAACATAGCAGAAAGCTGAAACTCCAGGCCAAGTTGTTGTCTTTCTTAAGGAAAAGCATCGCGTCAGCAGTTCCGTTCACTCAATCCAAGGCTGCTTTCATTTCTTGCTTGTTTTGCTATATATTTCTATTGAGGGAACACTTTCTCAGCAGCTTTTAGTCACTTTCTTAAGTGCATTTTATGAGGAGACAAAGTCAAATGACTATTACTTAATTAACACAATTGTGAAGACATCACTCCAGCTACACAATAGCTCTCCTAATCTTGCAGAAGGATGCATGACTTCATTATTGAGTATATTGTTTCCTATAAACATATAAAACCCCTACAATAACAATCCCATCAGCTGAAATGAAGTTATCTGAGAACAGAATTAAACTCTAAATGACCCTTTGCTCCACTCCATAGACCCCTATTAATAATTCTAATCTAATCAGTGTGGATAAATGTACTGTTGCAGCCTATGCCAGGCACTCTGCCAGGAGGTCCTACTGCAGTCCATCTGATTCATTCCATCCCACAGCTTCTTGGGAGAAGATGCATCTTGCACGGAGAGGCCACTGGCTAACTTCCTCTTTTGTTATCTTTTAGTGGCAAAGTCATGTCCTTGTAACTGATAGACACTTTTCTTTGTAAATAACCCTGGAGTGACTGATAGAGCTTTTGCCAGACAAAGCCTGTAAATAGCTACGCATTATTCATGCCAGGCCTGAGAACACTGTGTCACAGCTGACAAATTTATGGTAGATATGAGCTCACCTCTTCCACAAATATATACTTTCCCAGCAAATTCATCACATGTTTTAATGGCCCCATACTGAATTTGTCAGCTGTCTGTCCCTGCACATTGTTTCCTTTGGATTCCTGTCAAGGATTGTTTGTTAAAATCATCTCCCTCTTCCATCCTTCAGCTGCTAGCCCCAGGAAAGATCAATGATGACACATCTATTGATAATATTTTATATTCAACTATTCGGGTCATAGATCATTTTAACAATGCTGATATGTTTATTGAGTGTCTGCTGGCATTGCAATTATATAGAAAGTGATGTCACCCTAAATCTTGCCTTTGTTGGATTGGGTTTTATTTCTTCCTTCCCACTCCCACCCCACTTCATAATTAAAATATGTCACTTTTTATTTTTGCATTCCCACTTTAGAAGCAGTGACAACCTTGGCGTTTTAGAGAAGGTATGGAGTCCCAGGGTCTCTGTCTCCCATTAAAACCAAATATGCAAAAGCACTTGCCAGCAGTACATGAAGACACTGCTGCAAGTCGGCACAGATCTCTGAGGGAAAGCTAGATGGAAGGAGGGGATGGCAGAAGTACACCAATTCTCTCTACCCCAACTTGGCAAATCGAGCAGAAGACCCTTCTCCAAGCCTGGCACAGCTGCCTCTGTCACCAAAAGCAAAGGGGCTCCTTGTGTGGGAGAGGAGTGGAGACAAGATACTGAAACTCCATGATCAATGCTGCAAGGAGAGTTAGACAGGTCAAAAATCTTGCCCCAAGCCCTGCCCTGTATGCACACTCAGCAAGATCTTCTCCATTTCATCCAAACCACTCTGCTTGCAGATCTTTAATTCAGATGATTACCAGGATTAATCTGAAAGGCTAAAAAAGTTGCTGTTACTCCTGCTTTTGTAGTCTCCCTCCATGTACAGCTGCAGCTCCAGGGACACCCAACTGACGTCCCCATTGCACAGAGGGACCCGACTCCACTGTTCGACTCCAGACATTATTTCACTTTTTAATTCATAACCACAATGTTATGCAGTTACAACATTTCTAAAAAAAGATCTAGGGCTTTGCAATTCATTTAAGACTGTTTTCCTCCTTAGCGAGCTTCTGGTATGCATACCCAAAGAGAAGAAAGAGAAAGCAAGAGAGTGTTGGCCAGCAGGAAAAGTCACATTTGTTCCCTGAATGCAACATGTCATCATTCATTACAGAATACTCAAAAGTAGAGTTTCTCCCAAAAGCAGACAGCAGGCAGGTTTTACACTATTTCATGAGCTTGCTAATTTTAGTGGCTGCCTTTTTTCTTTCTTTCAACCCTGTAAACATATAGAGGAATTGATGTGTGAATGTATGTGTGAAAAAATCTTTATAAATGCATAAACACAAAGGTGAAAAAAGCCTAAAGTGGTTTTCATTGGGATGCATATTTTCCTTTATGTAGCAAGACATACAGAGCTGATTTTGTCATTACCAATGATGGGACACACCTCTTAAAATATGTTTCAAATATGCAGCCAACTACCTCTGAGGTGTCCCACTAATTTGAGACTTTTATGATCTGCCTTCACAAGCCTATAAAACTGGACAAGAACTCTGATGAGAATTTCAGGCCCTATAGAAATATATCAGAATAACAGTTTTTCCTGTGGTATATTGGCACATCAACATGTAGATTTAACCTTTCTCATAGCTTTCCAGAATGCGTCACTTCTAAGGCCAGGTTCAAATTTCATTTATCCCAGTGTAATTTCACTGTGTCAAAAGATATTACTTTAGATCTACATAGACTGAAGCAAGAACACAGCCTGGTCCTTTATTTCAGCAAGTAATGGGCCCAAAAAAGAAGAGCAGATCTGCCAAAAGGGGAGATATTTAGAGCTGTAGTGAAATCTGGATTGTGATCTGGCTTCTGGGTTTGCGAGGGACGCAGATACATTTACTAGTTGTATTTCAGAATGTATCTGAATATCTTCGGAGAACAAGTACCACAGACCAGCAAAAATTCCTGGTGGATAATTGCACTTTTGCTTTTGCAAGTTGCCTTGTTCACCCTGTAAATGTTTGAATGAAACTTGGCCGAGTCTCAATTTTTTTAACAAAACCCCCAGACCAGACTGCTTTCATATGTTCTCTGGCTTTCTGCAAACATTTTACGGTTTCATAACTCTGAAAGGTATTTTCCTGTTTTCAGTGCTTCCATTTTCCTTAGCATCGAAGGCTGAGATACCTTATACCCTCGTCATCTTTAGCTTAATGGAAATTCTGATAAAGAGAGAAGTCAAGCCTTTCCCATTGGGAAGTCAAGCCTTTTCCATTGGGAATGCAGAAGAATCACACTACTTACTGGGGGCTTAGCCTAAATTTGACTGAACTCAAAAAGAAACTTCCCAACTTTTCCGGGCTCCAAAATAACTGTACATTCCATTATAATGACTGTAGGCATAAATCAGCCCTGAGTTATGCCTGTCAGATATCCTGCTAGATATCTGCTTAGCCCCATTTGTGTTCAACAACTTAATTTATGTACACACTTTTCAGTACCTTGTGTATATAGATAGATGACAAAACTTGATACATAAAATTATAATAATCACGGTTTTCACTCTAAACTGCATCTCCTGCTGTTGTGTGCAAGCAGAAGCCAAACATTCCTATCTAAGGTAGGCTCTTAGATCTGACTGAGTTGCTAGGCTCTATGAAGATAACGGTGGGAACCTGGCAGGGTAGGGGTTCAAAATGCCTCAGAAAAGGTCACAGGTCCGCCTGACTTTGGGCAGTTAACCACAGCACCCACTTCAGAAACCTAAACCATCTTAAACTGCCTTTACAATCAATTAAGAGTCACAGCTTTTTTCCATGACCAAATTTTTGCTCTAGTTGAGACCCCCCTTATACTCCCATTACAGAGGTACCTGCAGTTTCAGCACACCTTGTAACTGCAAAAGTGAGATGGGATGAATCCACACATATGCAATTGTCAAATGTAACTTATTGGCATATTAATGCCTAAATATGTGTAAGGATTTGAGATACCTTTTGCTTCATCAGGTCTCCTTTAGAAATGTAGCCCAAAATATCTTCATATGCATTTGTATCCAGGGTCTTGTTCTGCTCAGAAAGAGTCGCTTTTCCAAAGAGACTTTAAAAAAAAAAAANTTTCAAAGTTTGATTCAAACTCACTTCTAGGTATTGCCTTTGCTCTATTCTCACTCATAGAGACAATAATCAGGAGTCGATATACTCGTGCCCATTTAAAATCTGCCTGAGATCAAGACCAGGCCCAGTATACTTATCTAACAAAATAAATTGAGAAGCATGAAGAAAAATGTTAACAATGATGATACATCCTTGCAAGTATATTTGATACATTATTTGGCTGTCCTTATTATCAGGGGAACACAAATGTCTTGTTCACCACAGATTCCAGAATATTTCAAGCATGAATGGGGTATTGTGTTTGTTTTTTGTATTTTCAGGCAGTATCCTGTATGTAGTCATAGCAAACCCAATTCTCCAAAAGACTGTGAGAAACTTAATTTCTCCAGCAATTTTTTACATCAATTTTAGCTTATTCTGCTAAACATTTCTGTACCAGTTGGGGCTTAGATACTGCTGATGCTTTTGCACTTTAAAACATAGGAGTGACTGGGAAGAGGGGATTCATTCCCACATTCACTTAGCAATAAACTAAAGCATTTGCGCTTGTATGATACGTTTGCCAATTCCATTACTTTATATACAAAATGTCATTATCTTCCAAAGTATTATCATTTCCTTTTTTCCCAGACAGTGAGTGTCTGTAACACGCTGTTTTGGAAGGGCTCCCTCCCAGATTCTGAGTATTCCTTCATCTACAGAACTCTTTCTCACCACCAAAACAGAGAAGTTAAANGAAATCCAAGAACAAAATCCAAGGGCATCAGTCACCTATTAGCTTTAGCTTAATTACTGATCTTCAGTTGCACATTTTCCCAGGAACAATGCTTAGAGGAACTGGCTATCTTTACACACTGGGTTATCTTGTGGATCTGAAAAACTGCTTATGAATGGGCTTTTCCAAGAGAACGCAAGCTGTGTTTGATTTAGCTGGATGTGTATTTATGTGACAGAATCTAACCAAGTTGGACCTTGTGCCATAACCATAATGTTTGCACAGTTACACCTGGGGAGGAAAGCCCTCCCACTAGAATACTGACAAGATGCCAGTGGCAAGAAAGTTTACATAATAAAATCATGGTTTAAAGGATTTATACATCTGTCAGTAGAACAGTGATGACATTCCTCATTTACAAGCACAGTACACAGCTTCAGCTGCGAGTAAAAGATTAAGTATAAGGCCAAATAAGGGGCCCTGTAGACAGATAACATGTTTTATTCCGTGCCCTGCTCCCTCCTCCAGCAAGAATCCTGAAGGGCGCTTTGCTGGGAACCTGCCTTTTCCGTGGCCTTTCTTCTGGATGAAGAATGTGAGCATGTTCTTCTTGCCATCCAGCATGGCTAGATAATAGTTAGTTCACACAGAAACAGCCACCACAGTGCAGCATTTAGTATGGTACAGGGTCCTTAAGCACTGCAGAACACTCTTTAATGCAGTCAGAGGCTTCCATACAGATTTTGGCACCTTCCTTCCCTGTTTTGCTCTCTCCCTCCATTGATGGCCAAGATTTGCAACCCTGGGAAGGAAGAGGAAGGTGACAGAGCCGCAGGAAGGCACAACTTACCTTTACCATGGCACTAACATCAAAGAGGCCTGATCTTCAAAAAAGCATGGAGCAACAACAGCCCACTAACTCCAGTGTCTGAACATTGATCTAAGAGCAATGCTAAAGGCTCCTGGTTTTGAAAGTCTTGGCTAGAGCCAATGTGCTTCCTCCATCGAGCTGCTACTAGAGCCCTGTTGCCAGTACAGACGTTGGTGCACGCTGTCAGGAATACACTGGATTTCTTTTCTCCTAGCTGTCAAAGAGAGTGCCAGAAATGAAGGTACTCCATGGGGGAAGAGGACAGAGAACAAGAGATAGAGGCAGAAAGAAGTCAAGCAAAATGCTGTTCAGTTTTCTTACTGAATGAAAGTCTCAGGCAATAAAAGAGGGATGTAAGAAAGCACTGTGACTCACTTGACTGGCCAAGCTCCTCTGAATCGCCACCTTGGGGAGGTGAAAATTAGCACTGCAGGAGCTCGGGGAAAATCCACCTGGCAACCCAGCTCACTTTTTATATGGTAAAGTAAAAGTGTCTGTTGCTTTCATACCTCCATAGCCAAAGGAAGGACGGGGAGTGCAGAGAGATTCCAGGAACCCAGAGTGACAGAGTACAGCGATGGCGAGAGGGAGAGAGCTGAGATTACTCTGCAGACTTTCTTTCTTTAATGGATCCCTTCCTTGTTCACCCCAGCAAGGCAGCTGGCACATGGTATTTGGGAGTGCAGATGGATCAGCGATGTCAGACGTGCAGCTGTGCATATTTAACACACAGAGATCTTATTATCTATTTGCTGGCTAGCCAGCAGCAGGCTGATTTTGGAGGCAATTGCTCACAGTTGTAGAGAGAGAAAAATAGAGAGTAGTCCACAGTCATTAATCTTACACAACAGGCTGCGCAGTGTTAGAGCCAGAACTGCTACTCTCCTGCATCTGTCCCTCCCACCAGCCCTAAATCACTTCTCAACTCCTCTCCATTACCAAAAAGAAAATTGTCTGGGTTGGAATTAGATACTACACCAGCACAGGCAGCCCTGATGTACAAGACGTCTGCTACAAATTTTTACTAGTTTCAGGTCTCTACCAAGCCTCTGATCTTACCATTGGGGAAAAGGGAGAAAACCAGAGAGTTTTGATGCTAGCCATTGCAATTTTCAAGTTGGGAATCAATTTCAGGCTCACAGTAAGGCCCTCTTTTGTGGAGCTCTTTTCCAATGTGACTTGATTGGCACCAGAAACAGAGGTATGCTGCACATACAATCACTTACCTCTCACTAAGCAAAGTCATAAGGTTTTAGGTCTTCATTTAGCAATACCCCTAAAACCCACACCTATTTTGACGCATGGAAAACTGTCCTACTTGTGGTTCATTTTAAAGCTCAGCCCATCTTTAAGAGCTTTGATGAACCACAGCCAAAGTGCTTGTGCAAGCCTGAGCCCATGATCACACTCCAATTTTTCTTTTCTCCTTACACTGGAGGCAAAACAAGATATATCCCTAAATAAGCAACAAGCAGCAGTGCTCTCAAGAAGAGGAGGCTGAAGTCTTTCTGTGTATGTAATTCGCAGGGCAAAAAGTACTGTGAGAAATCCGAGCGACTCTCTATAGGAGTAACAGTCAGTGGAGACAAACTCATGAACGGTTAAGTTCTGCCTCCCAACATCAAATAGTAAAATCACTTGCCATATGCTCAACTGATTTCCAGATGAGGTAAAATGGTCACAGTTTTGAAAACACTCAGGGTGTTTTTCAGTATCACTGAAAGTAAAAACCAGCTATGCCCAGAGGAAAAAAACAAAAGTGGGTAGATCAAGAACTTTGCAGCTGGAAGTGAGATGCTTTCAGTGAAAATAGACCACTGAAGAAAAAGAGCAATTTAGAAATGAGTATATGTGTAATAGTAAGTAAAGCTTGGGACCATTTGCAGCTATTTGGACCCTCTCAGATTTTTAATTGCAAACTTGTTCCATCATGCACAATGTAAAAGCAAAACCTAAACTCCCAGCAAACGCTTACAATCCTAACTCTAAAATAAAAATTATTACATAGAGAGAGAAGTGCAGTGAGAGAATTCATGCCTGTGAAGTGAGGAAGCCTTAAGCTATGATCACCCATGGAACAACAGAACTTTTGTGATTTCCCTCAACTGCCCACAAAGCTCCCTCCTGCCTTATCAGGACTGAAACCCAGTATCACCAGAAAGGCAGAAGGAAGAGTGACAATAGCCGATAGATGTAAGGAAGGTGCAGTGTGGGACAGCTTTACTGAATTAAAATCTAGCTTGAAAATAGCAAAAATAAAACTGCAAGCACTTTGCATGGAAACTGAACCAAGAAGAAAGAGGACAAGGGCATGGAGGGATTGAAGAAGCCCATGACAATGGCTGTCTTTTCCCAGACTGCAGAAAAAGCTGGCCTCATTGAAAATGATGCAATTAAATAATTCCAACTAATGAAAGAGATTCTGCTTCACTAGAAAGGAGCAAAGTCTCTGAAAGACTCCTTATCAGCCTAGCACTGCACAACGAAGAACAGGTCAGATTCAAGTGGTACATTAGTCAAATAATATCATCTGAACATTTACTTTCAGCTCACTCTTTTTTATGAAGGCCACGGCCAATAATTACTAATGGATAAGAGAGGTTTATTTGATGGGGACCTGACATTCATTACAGCAGAGGCTGCCATGGTTAATTGATCAGAAGGACAGTAAGTGAAAGAGTTACACTAAAAATAATGCTGTTAACAGAGCGATGTAAATGTGCTATTGGTCAGCATCATTTCATAATTAGGTTACTCAGGGAGCCTTTTGGGTCATCGATGGTGGAAGATCAGCCAAAAGCACCAAATATGCCCGCTGTGACAGATGCCCAAGTTACTGCTGGGCATAAGCATTACAGGTGCTTGGGAAGAAACAGACCTTACAGCCTATAAATATTTTAGCCATGGCAAATGAATAATAAATTGGTGAGAAGAACATAGTGACATGAACTCATGTGAAACCATACCACACACTGTGAACAATATGGCCAACTGCATTAAAGCAGGACATTGTAAAAAACATCCTTAAGAGCCGGTCATCAGTCTTCTTGATCTCATCTCATGGCTACCTAATACCCGGCCTAGATACAAATGAGAAAAATCAGTAAAATCAGAAATACCAGCTCTCTGCATGAAGTGAAAGTGGAAGAATCTGTTCCTGTGCTATTGTTCACCAGCTGCAAGACTCACAGGGAACAGCTATGGCAGCTCCATGCACTAGAGTTGATGTAGGTCAGGCAATAACAGGGATAGAAGAGGTAAATCAGGAAGAGTAACAATGTTCAAATACAAAGCACAAATGAGTCATCCATGTCTTTTCAACTTCTTCCAAAGAGGTGAGCTCACAAATACTAATTTTTACTAAAAATCAACAAAAGAGAAAGTGCTCAATAACTTTCATCCTCAGACTTGGAGCATACAGATAAAATGGAACTTAAACCTTAACCAACGCAGTCTGTTTTTATGTTATGACACCAAATTACTACTAATGAAGTCCTGGCAAAACCAAATCATCCCTGATTTTCCTGTTAAAGAACAGAATTTGAGAGCTCTGGGTAAAATAGACTTGAAATCTGCATCGCTCTTCTCATCTCTACTTCTTCCAAAGCCAAACCTGAACGTCCATACTCTTGTCACAGCTACCAACAATGCCATTCAGAAATAATGAGCATGCCGACTCTGAAAAGATAATGAGACTTAATCACATACTCAGGGTAAAAGATTTATCTTCCTCCCCAACTGAAAAAACCTCCATTCTAGCAAATCAATTGCCAAACTATTTTCAGCTGTGCCAAAAAGCTTCCTGAAATTAGTCAGAACCTTTCCACTGCCTCTGCCTGGCTTTGGATCAGGCTTGTCCTACCACAACCAAATTCACAGAAACAAGCTACAGGTAGATGACAAAGATGTCAAGCAGAGGAACATAATTATAGGGAGTTTTCAGAAATCACTAGGTAGGCCAAATGCCATTTTCCCCTGGCGCTTGGATTATAACTCACTGATTTACATTGGAATATTATTTAATTAGATCAGCACCAAATGACTCATCGTATTTTGTCATTTTAATCATTCTCTATATTTCTCCAGTTTGATGGGTTAATCACTGCCTATCACAGTTTATGGTCTCTATCTTCTTTATGGTGTTTTGCCTTCCATCAGCTATCCAAGGTGATGTGAACTTTGTGCTATTGACTTTTCTCACTCCTCTGGGGAGGTTGTCATGGAGAATTAAATTATTGACAAATCAACAGCCAACACACTGAACTCCTTCCTGCACATCACCATTAGGAATGTGGGAACGAGCCAACTTTCGGGTTGTGCAGAACCAAGATGTTCCACCACATAAAAGAAATCCAAAAAGCCTACGTAGCGGAGTCCGCTCTCATTTAGAGCCCTACAAATCTGGAGTAAAAGAAGCATGTCATCCTGCAGCTTAACAAAGTCTTTTTAGAACAAGTTCAGGCAGCAGAATTAAATGAATGAATTTCAGACTTCTTCCGATAATTTTAATCTTCTCAACAGGCGTAGTTTTTGTTTCCAGAAGCTGCTGTCTTCATTAGGTGTGACTGAGCAAATGAACTAGGCAGAGATAATTAATACAGTGCTAACTGCAAGAAGTGATGAATAACAATTGTTTTTCAAATGCACTTAATAAATGTTAATTTGCTCCTTTTTATTCTTATTATTCCAAAGTGTGGGAACTATTCTTATCATCTAGATAATTAGCCCATCAAAAATACCTAACTTGTGAGTCAGTACGGTATCACTCCTTCATACAGAACCTCCCATTATTATAGAAAAGATACAGATTGGTATAAAATATTTCTGCATGACTGGAAGGTAAAAAATGATGACTTATTTACCAGATTTTATAGTTGATATGAAGATTCTTTCTGGTTCATATTTCAAAGACTGCCCTCCCCTCTTTGTTGGCCTGATTTTCTAACAACTTTGTGGATATGGAATTCAATTGCAGGTTCAGTTTTAGTTTGTTGCATTGTGCATTTGTCCAGGGATAAACGTTATTCCCAAGCATGTCTCTGCTTAACTGAAAATTGGTCTCTTAATGTACCACTAAATATACCTCCTTGTGCTCCCCCTCAAATGTTTTCTCAAATTTTAATGAAAATGTAATTTCAGAAATGTTTTCTTCCCAAAGCTGTTCCTCTGCCAAGTAGTTAAAATAAGTCCAGCTTCTTGTTGTTGCTGTGGTTGTTAGAGTGGAAGATGAGCCAAGGAAACTTGCACTATATGTTCTATTTCCATTCCCCAATGGAGAGCTTTATATAAGCTCCTCCAACCAGGGTTATGGAGACAGTGCCAGGAAATGTTGTGGGAGCTGGAGGGAGTGCTGGACAGCCTAGAAAAGCAGAGGAAAAAGCACCAAATTCAAAACTGAAGCTTTGCAGATCCAAGTCAACTCCCTGTTTTTCCAATGGAGTAAACTACTGCTTAACTTCAGGCTTGCAATATGAAAGAATTCAGTTCTCTATACATTTCTCCGCAGTGCTGGTTATGCCAGAACTCACCCCTTTTTCCGCTTTAAGTTTGTTGCAATCTTGCACTGTCTCTTGTTTCACGTCAACTGATAAATCAGTCAAATGATCAGATCACTTTTTTTTTAATTAACCTAACTTATTTTTTGACAGCTGTGCTCCATCCCCTCCTCCTCTTTTGTAGATTGCAAATACACTTAAATTATTACTGTTACAATAATGCAAATCCAGTAGGAGTGAGACTCCTGAGACCTTGCATCATCCAGCTCCATTAATTAAGCTATATGGTGCCATGCAGTGGAAACTTAAAGCATGTCATGGTTGTGACCTCTATGCAAAGAATATGACTTAGAGGAGGTTTGACTCCAGACACTAAAAATTAGCTGTCTAAAAATAAGGCAAGCCATAATATGCACTCTCAGAACATTCTATGCAGACAGAAGAAACCCTTCTAGATAAAAACTTATGTGTCTAAGATAAGTGGATGATCCACCAGGTTGGTATATCTCCAAGAGGATTAATACTATCGTTGCTATTATTGGGGGGTTTTGGCTTTTTTGGTTGGTTGGTTGGGGGGTTTTGTGGTGTTTTTTTTAAACTCAGTAGCTCCCCAGAAGTGTCACCAAACCAAGTGGTCAGACATGGAAGCAATCAAGGCAGAAGCACATAGGCAGGATAAACTTGGTGATGCCAACCTGCAATTCTCCTTATTCCGTAATAGAAAATACAGTCCCTTTTTCATAAGCAGCTCAACAACTTCTCTTCGTCTTGCTCTCTGTCCATTTTGTATTTATTTCTCTTTCCCTATTCCCTTTCTATGTTCCTCCACCTTTTCCTTCCTTCTCTGCTCACAATATCCACTCTGCCAATAATTATCTCCTGCACGAACATAATCACTGAATTTATTTTGTCAAAACCAATGCAACCCACACACTCTGCAAAATGTTTGAAGAAGTTCTTAGATGAATAAAGTAAAGGAATAAACAGAGTCTGAGTAGGAGAAGGAAATAAAACTAATAAGCTGCATGAAAAACATTGCCCTGACCCCTCTGAGTACATAGCTTTGCCTGAACTGATCTATACAAAGTCGCATGGAATCACCAGGGGAACATTTTCATGGAACTCTCTGTATCAGTCCCTCACCCTGCCTTGATTTCTGTTTTCTTCATACTCTCATCTCTCCAAGGCAGTGCCCATGTGCTCCTAAGCTTACTCAAAACTGACGGCAAAACTGGATTCCGAATTAATGGAAGGCCTTAGAAGCAGAGACTGCTGAAATCCCCGTGAGAAAGTCTGATGTTTTGACATGGGCTTTACTCCTGATCCAGGGTGAAAAAAAATCAGAATACCTTCTCAGAGAAAGCTCAGATTTTATTACGTGAACAGGAGAGTCAAGACTCTCTGTGAAAATACAGCTGCAAAAAGAGACCTCCACATAAGCCAGGGAGTTGCAATGCAGGAGGGAAGAGAAACGTGAATAACCCAAAGCAATAACTGCTGCAAAGTCAAAACAACCAACAGCCCCTTTTGACTCTGAAATCTCTCAGGATGCACAAGGGTTCAAGTAGAGGCACAAATTAGCATTAATCTGACCTGAAAAGAAACACATAACTGGACATACTCAAAATTAAAGCAAAATCAGTTTTCCTTCATATTCTTCACTGACACTCTTGAAGCAGAAAACAGTTTTAATCAGCCCACTCTGGTAGATGAGGAAATACCACATTTCATGAAATCTCACATCTCCAGATAAGGTACAATTCAAATGCAGCATCCTCAAATCCAGTGGCCCTGTGGGGGTGGGGGTTGTGGGGGGGTTGTATGATGCTCTATGGATCCATGCAGGATCCAGGGGAAGGAGGATGGAGAGAGAGAGTCCCCCACTCACTTTGGGTGACAAGTTGTGGAAGTTTCCAAGTTTATTAACAGCTCTCCTTCAAAGGAGCGCGTGAGCCCTATCTCACATCTGAGTAACAGTCTTCGACTGACTTCTATGGAAGTTGGTGAGCACCAGATTTGTGCTTATTTAAACAAATGTAAACACAAAGAAAGTATTCAATTGTTTTCTTTCATTTATGAAACAATACACAGTAAAAGACCACCGTTACCGAATGGATTCATCTGTCCCTTTCACTTACTAGTCAGCACAAATCTGAAGCCTTCATTCTTCACCCCTTTGACCTACCTAGGGGGTTTGTCTCTGTCTTACTATTTAGAGAAGAAGGGACCCCTGATTAAGAAGTATGTGGGGACATCAGTCAACAGAGAGCCAAGGGTCTCATTCCCTCCTGCATTAATATCTCGATAGTGTTAATTGCAGTTATGGGTGAATAGGCAATGTTGGAGAAGAGAGGATGTGAGTGCTTTGCCATTACTGATTACCTCACATCGCACATTCAAAATGAATTTGCTTGTACCTGGCAGTCCTTGGGTCAGAGGAAAAAAAACTAGAGGGAAAAAAGCCTGTTGTTACTGACAGCTGCTCTTCAAAGGTCAAGGATTACAATAGTTGGAGCACTGCAGTTCAGGGATGATGCAAACCGCGCAGACAAACTCTTCTTGCCCTCCCCACAGCTTGGCTGTAACAAATGTTATCGGTCTTTGTAAGCTTTGAATTCACATAAAAATAAAAAAAAAAAGGGAAAAATAAAGCAAATAAAAAATATTTACAATGCAATCTCTTCTCTGCACACACCTCTTCCAATCAGGCAGCTATGAAAGCTGTCCTCCTGGCAAGATAAACTATCATTTTTTAACAAGGTAGATGGATGCCTTCATACATTTTTAAGCCTGGGACAGGATATATTTTGTGGTTTATTTATAATGACATCAATTACACTTGCTCCTAGGTCATAATTCACTTCTTTATAATTATTTATGAGGTGATTTTTACTTTTTTGAAAGTTTTATGTTTATTGATGTGTTTGGTTAACGAACACTTAAATGACACGGTCAGTTGCTTTGCAGGATGCTGGAGAACAGCAAAATCAATATGTTCTGCACCTGAGAACAATCATCTTAGTTTTGTAGTAATGATTCCCTGAGCAAGGTCCCAGGGGCCCAAGAGATAATTGCAATTCCACATAGTCAACAGTCTGCTCAGATCTATATAATCACTGTCTTTAGCTGCTTCATTTTGTTTAGTTTTGTTGCGTGTGATCTTTGCCATTAACGTCTCTTTCTCTGTGATCTCATCTGGCTGGTTTTTGCCTCCCAGCCTCTCCTTTAGCTTTGATTTTAGAGTCTCACCTCTGCTGAATTCAGACCCCTGCACTGAGTAGAGCAAGCAGTTAAGTAGCTGCTTTCTGCCACTCAATTTATCTTTGTTGATTGCTGCCTTTGGAGAACAAAAGTTCATAGCGCTCTGGATAAACATTAAGAAAAGACATAATAAGGCCTGGTATCCCCAGCTGAAGATAATTGATCTCCTCAGTTGCTTTAGTATGCAGAGAACAGAACACAGACAAGTGTTAATGGAATAATATATTCTATGGCCCCTCTGTGCTGGGAGACTGACAACACTCTGCATGGTGAGGGATGGTAAGCAGGGGTAGCTCCTCCACTCAAGAAGTGGCAAAGAAATTTTTCTTCAGGTTGCAATACCTTTATAGATGCAAAGGAGGATAAATGCAGGCATTTCAATCTCCAAAGCGGCTTGTGCTCTGGCTGTGGCACAGGGTGTTTTTTAGAAGACAGGATTGATGGTTTAGGGCCTTTTTAAAGTGGTAATTGTAGCTTTAGCATATTTGTGAAATACCTCACCCAGCAAATGAACCAAGGTAATTGATCAGGTACGTTCGTAAATTAAGTTTGAATGCAGAGCTCATAAACCAAGACAGACATTCAAAGAGTAAAGCAATCAGGAAAGTGTAACAGACTTAATCCGTGATCTCTTCCAGTGTGGTCCGGGACCACTTGTGGCCTACAAGGCCTCCTTCAATACACTGCAGCTGGCCCACAAAAACATATGTTTCCACATAAATGAGAGAGTGTGTCATTCCACAAAATCTCACAGGATCCAACATCAATCTGAAGTGGTTGGAAATCACCATCTTCTTGGACTGCCGTAAGCATGAGAAAAATAAAAGCCTTTTACAGGATGCTACAGCTTTCAGAATGCAGCTTCCTCTCCATGACATTCAGGTATGGTTTGTCCATCAGCTCACACAGACAGTCACCTAGTACAGACACCACCATGCTAGGATCAAGAGGGTTGGAAACATGCAACTTGATCCAGTCTCTTGCCATCCACATTAGTGAAAGGACCACATCCAAGACCTCAGCTACAGCAAGCACCCTGCTGCAAGGGGTGCAGCACCACCTAGAAGCACAGATGCTCTCAGAGCAAAGAGTGTCTGAGGAGAGAAAGGCTTTGGTAGAAAGGATAACTAATGGTCAGACTATTACAATTTGGAGCTTAAGCAGAGACACCTCAAAGCAGGTAGATTTCCAGATACTGAGCACCCGAGAGCTGAAAACCAGATATCTTAGCTGGACACCTAAACAATCAAGTATTCTCAGTGGTCACTTCAGAAAATGTAGCCCTGAGTCCTTCGGTTAATACAAAACAGGCCAAAAATCTTCCAATTGGTCCAGTGAAACCCCCCAAACATACCATTTGGAAAGTTATTAGCTGGTAGCTGACAAAAGCAATTCTCCCCCTTCATTTACAAAAATGAAAATTGGCATTATTCTTCTGAGTTTCAAAATAGACCAGTAGTAATGTTAACATCAATAAATCAGCTGGGAAGATGTTTGCAAATCCTGATCACACAAAGAGATATGGTTACCTGCTATAAAGGAACATAGCTGACTTTTCTGCTTCCACTAACTGTTGCCAAATCTCATAAATGTAAACAGAGAATAAATCCTTTCAGTCACTGAATATGAATATTCTCCTGGGAAAATCCAGCTGGCATCCAACTTGATTTATATGCTTTAAAAAAAGCATTTGTTTTATAAGTCTAGGGCGAGCCTTAAAATATAAGTTCATGTGTAAAAAACATTATGGCTCAGGACCTATTTCAGTAAAAAAATTACCTCCTTTTCTCAGCTGCCAACCATTCCCCATGCTGAGAGCAAGGGCACATGAACTCAGGGTCATGGCATCTGCTTGGAGGAATCTGTTAAACTTAGGTACTGAAACAATGACCTCTGGCATCATGGCCCCTTTCCAGACAGCTACTATGGCTCCTAATCTGTGCACTCAAATTAGAAGTCTGGAGCCTCAATATTCATTGGATCTGAAGCCTATGTGACTTTATCATAGTCAAAAAAGAAAAAAAAAAANGCTTTCCCGCAAAGCCTCATCTTTGCTGCTTCTCATCTGCCTCACTTTAGAGGAAACACTATTTCTCCCATCCCATCCACCCCCCATAGACACTCATAAAATCCATCTTCTGACCCTACTCTAACATGTATCTGAATATTTCACACCTGTCCTTAATGAGTAAGTTTCAATTCTTAATAATTTCTTTGCATTAGTGGCAAATGCAGGCCAGCTAAAAAACACACTGCTCTCCTAGCCATGGGGTATTTCCTAAGCATGAGAGGAAAAACACATCTTACAGCCACTCATTACTCTTCAATGTCTTTCCTTATTTTAGGTGCCCTACCAAATCATTAAAGAAATGCACTTTTTTTTTTTTTCATAGCAGGGCCATACTATTAAGCAAAATGCAATTACATACTCAGTAACGGACCTGTTCTTTTACTGGGGGGCTGGAGATGTGTGAACTCTAGGTGGCAGAAGGGAGTACGGTCATGCTAAGAAAGATTTGAGGGCAACAGCAGACAGTAAACTGATTTTTTCTCTATGTTTCGTGTCTATGCCTGATTATTTGGTCTAGTAAACTACTCCCAAAGTTGAAGATTTTTCTGTATATGTACATACAAACGCACACAAAATACACACTTGTTCACTATATATG
Source organism: Nycticryphes semicollaris (assembly GCA_013400055.1). NCBI lineage: Eukaryota > Metazoa > Chordata > Aves > Charadriiformes > Rostratulidae > Nycticryphes > Nycticryphes semicollaris. The sequence continues at coordinate 496,862 of VXBJ01003382.1, forward strand.
AACGTCCCATGCCATTTTGTTTACAGTCTTGGGGAAATTGAGAGAACATTGCCAAGCGTACTCCCAGTTCTACTCTGTAGAAGCCTGAACTAAAATTACAACTGAAAAGCAAATGCAGTGACCTTTAAAGGCATTGAGAAGAAGCTATTTCCAGTACATTACTAAATGCTGTATTTTAAAGGTTCTAACCTTATTTGATACAAGTGTATAATATCAGGAAAACCTTGTGACTGAAGGTTCTGCATTCATCACAGCCCAAGTCACTTACAGCAGAGATGAGGAAAGTTATTACTTTCCCTCTTGCAGACATTAAAGTTCAACCCCCTTTCCTGTAGTGTTTTGCAGCATTAAATAAGGTTCAGGGATCACTTTGAGAATTACAAACTTCTCAACTTAACAAAAAGTAGTTTCCTGCAAGCAGCTATAGATGCATCACCAACCAGAGGGAGCAATTTATGAAACAGGCATGTCCTGCATGGCTCAGACAAACAAGCTAAGGGGAACCGGGTACTGTTATCTGATACCGCCATCCCATAAACTTTATTGATCAAAATACTCTTTTATGGGAATAGAAATTGATTTACAAGATACAGCTTAAAAGTAAAAGATAGGACAACAAAAGACACGTCATAAACTCTTGTGAGGCCCCCCTTAAGCCTGGAGTTTAATTGCATCAAGTAAGTAACAAGAGGTGTGTAATGGTGTGTTTGTGTAGTGCTTTATTTAATGTCTGACAGTCAACAGAGACTTTGGGTTTTGATGCTTAGAAAATCATAAAGTCCAATGTTAACTTCGCTTTATTTATTATTATTATTGATTGATTTACATTGTACCTTTCGTATGTATAATGGTACTCTACACCAAATAAATCAGGGAGCGTAAAACCTTCATCACAGCAAATAAATAATGAAAGCAGGCAGAACCAGCAATGTCAATAAAACGCAAAAGTGGTGAGTAAACAAGTGCGGGTTTATCTGATTTTTATAAATTTGTCTGGAATTAGCTGTATGGGATATTGTGGTGTCAAATATTTCACCAGGTAAGTTCCTAATAAGAAAATACAACATACCAGGAAATAGACAAACAGAAGAGGTGGGAAATGCAAATAGTACAAACCAGAGTTACAATACAGCTTGCACAACAGAATATAAATTGAGTCAGGAAACAAAACAAAGAAAATATGCAAGATCTGAAATTCCTTAAAAAGCACTGTAACACTGAGAAATATCTGATACACAGACAATCAGCTGCTATTCAGATTGAGATCTGAATGCTAGCCAAGTCCCTGGCTCCATAAGCTACAGTATGGGCTTAGCCATAAGCTTACAATTAAGCACTTAATTTATAGAATCACCACTACAGAATCACCCATTCTTATGGGAGAATGAGAAAAAGTTGAAGAAAAGGTCCAAAAATACCGCACAAATTATTTTTTTTACATTTCACTTTTGGCCACCAAAAAACAGCTCCATTTGTTTCAGTGTAACAGGATCGCGCCCTTAAAAAGCTTAAAGAGTTACAGGCCCTGGATATGCCTTAAAGCAGGACGGGAAATCACAGTACTTGACCTTTAGTGGTGCAATGAAACCACTAAAATATATGTTAGGCTGCAAAATACTGAGATTTTCTACCATGAAACAAAACAGATACTGATTTTTCCTATACACCTTTTAGGATGACAGTAAGTCAAACACAGTTGGTGCCAGATGATTCTGGTTGTTTGAGATATCATGGAACGTGTTCAGTAAACGTCAAGAGTAGTGAGATTTTAGTACTCTTGCAGCTTGGTTTTCTGAATTAAATTTACCAAAACTGGGTTAAATGAATGTGCCAACCATGTCCCCCTCTACCTTAGATGAAGTGAAGCTCTCTGGAATCTGTGTGTGGCCCGCAACGTCACGTTCCGCAAGTAAGAGGATGAAGTTTTGCTGTGTGGACACAAGACAACGCTTGGAGGAACACAGTTGGACTTTCGAGTTAGCCAGTAAGCAGGAAACCAAAGGAAGAGTTTCAAAGATCCCTACGTAATGGAGAAGTCCATGCCTCATCAAAAAACAAGTGCAAATTTCACCTTACGTGAGACTAGAATAACTCAAGGATTTGACCATTAATAGTTTTTAAAATTATTTTAAACTACTGAATTAGCAAACCCCGAAATTAAAGTATAGGAACCTGGTTTTGACTCTTTAAGGACAAGTGCTTCTCAAAAGGCCTTTTTAAGCTAAGTAACACCTGATAGTAACAAATTCTAATGAGAAACAATTTCATACATCAAATATTCCCGAATTTCTGCAACCCAGAATATGGTGTTGGTTTTTACAGATGGATACATGAGAAAGGTTGGATTAGTCTTTGTGATTTTGGATATGAGTCTTCAAAGCTGCTTCTCCCACCTCACTGCAGGTCCAAGAGGCTGAAGGCACACACTACTCTCTAGTATATGCTTTGAGCTCTCCTGCTGTATGATCCTACTTTAAATACAAAGATCTCGGTGACTTTACTACTGGTTGCTGTGGAAACTCTTGTGAGATCACTGACGTCTCAGTGAAAACAGCAGGAACTGTCAGATTAAAAGTGGTTTCCAATTTACCCACAGACCTCCACACACTTAAAATTTGTAATTAAAATCCACAGATAATAGATCTTCTATTCTTAGTGACCTTTCATAGATCATGGTCTACACAGTCTAAGAACAATTGTGGACTCTGTGCAGAACTCCAAGGCAGGTCATTGTCCCTATGCACGCGTTTTAGCAGTGGTAAAAGAGGCAATGTGTTCTACAAAGGCAATATCCATCCAACTCCAAACCGAGCTACCCACACTACCCACGTCCAGTACCTAACCACCAGGCAGAGGGAAGATCCTTAACTGAGATACTCCAGGCCAGTTTGTAAAAGCATCTCCCTGTTGCCCATCAAGGTCCTTGAGTTGTTGCTTCTTCTCCACTCCAAGTTAGAGCATTTCAGGACTACCAAATCCACACCGTCAGGCAGATGGGGGGCTCCTGTTTTCCAAACATCAGCTTTGGTGACCCAACCTTGCTGCCTTTGTATACTCAAAATCTGATCCAATAGTTGTATCGATGCGATGTGACAACGTCAACCGTAGCAGTGAGGCCAGAACCGCACACTAGCAAGAACGCAGGTCATCAGCCAACTCCAATGGGAAATGGCGCACAGCAGGCATGGGTAGTCAGCGCTGCTGAACATTATTAGTAACTGCAGCTGGGTTCCTCACAGCTAAATCTGCCTCATCCACAAATGACCAGCATAACATGAAAAAAGAGATGACTTGCAATACCTTAAGTGAAAAAATATGATTGAACAAATCCTGAGCGTAAGACTTTGTGCCTAATTAGTTAAATCCCCTTAAGACATTAAAAAATTTGCTAAAAGGGCTCTCAGTAATTTGTAATAAGATGCTTAGATAATGTGCTCACTATCAAGGGAAGTTTCCAGTTTCAGTGTACTCCATTTTTTTAACATCTTGGCAAAGACCTTTTTCTCTCTCTCATGCTAAAGACCTCCCATTGACACTGTAACATTAGCCTGGGAGCAGCTGGTGACTATTTCTGATGAATGGCAGGTGAGAAAGCTTTTCACACCAAACCACCACACATGCAAAACTGAATTCTCCATCTTCCTTTCCTTCATTTAGCAGTTTTTTAAAAGCCTCAGATGAGGCTATTTGGGAAAGTTAGGCGTTCACCTTAGACAAGCAAGTTGGCTACAGGCAGGGAAAAGCAAAGAGTGGGTAAGCTCTGAGACAGAGCTGCCTGCCTCTTGGTTCGGCATCAACACCCCACTGCCCAAAACAGCACCAGTGGTCCACACAGGCCAGATGGGTACCTGAGTGCCATAGTCCACAACAGATGAAAGGAAATCTCTTTTGGAGCTGACCCAGAATGAAATGGGCTTTCTCCATAAAATAAAATACCAACACCAGTTCAAAGGACTAATTAGAACATTAGTATCTCTCTCCATGCTTGAGTTTCTTGTTTTCATTTTATTTTTGCCTTTTTAATACACTTAATTTAGATGTATTTGGGACTCAAAACTTTATTGCAGAATAAGAAAATGAAAAGACTGACTTTTTCAGTACATTTCTGTATGAATAGCTGTAGATCTTTTGAAACTGCATTTTTTCATCCCTGCAAATAAATATTGAATAACAACTGTTGCCCGCTGCCTACCTAGCAACACATGTGAGAAAACACGTGAGAAAACTTCGTGTCAAACTTCATATCCAAACTTTTCGTCAATGGATAAGCTTAGAGTGGAGCTGGATAATACTGTAAAGATGCCAACCAAGGCATCTGCTGACAGTGGTGGTCCTGGTCTTTTAGCGCATCATGATTTGCATGCTCTAGTCCAGAGGCTGGATGAGGACTGACTGAATGGTCTATCATTTCAGGTGTGCTGATGCTCCTCCTGATTTCTGTACATGAAGAACACAAGCACCAAAAATGCTGAGTAGCATTTTTGACTCAGTTTTTATAGAAATCAAGGGCATTCAGAAACAACCAGGACTGCACCCCCACCCATTCTTTTTTTTTTTTTTTTTAAAGTTCATCAAAATACATTTTTACATTGCTTCAGCTTTGCTTTTTGTGCCAAGTTCCAGCAATAAACCTGCTTTATTAAACTGACATTTTGCAAGTAGTTAGTCCTGAAAATTGACTAAGCCCTTTTGGTATTAGAAAAATCATTCTGGAGGCAGCTGAAATAGTAAATGAAACAAAAAAAAAATAGCTAATGGAACGGCAGGAAATCTGATTAATTTTTTTTTTTTCACAGAGCAATGCTGACGAGGCAAGATAGCCATTTTATTCAGCCATGAGGTAATTTGTTTGGCAAAAATAGAAACTACCTGAGTCTGGGCTGAAAATCTAAACCTTGCTTTAGCTGAAGTTCAGAAATATTATTTCAGTACACTTGAATTGTGTTTTCATACTCCCACCCTTAATTATGACGGATTGGCACTCATACCAAATGAGAAGCAGCCAAGAGGTGGACATGAAACTCGAAGAACAGTGAAGTTCTGCCTGAAGCAAAGAGGGTGATTCATTTAGAAAGACGTTTTCTGAGAAATCAACATTCCAACACAGTTACCTGGCAGTTCGGGGCAATTAGAGGGGATATTTGAAACTGCAGCCAAGTTATTGGCCCTGTGAACTAATTTTATCTATTCTCTCTTTAGTTAGGTACCTAAACTCATCCTGACAATCAAGGTATCTAAGAGAATTTGAAAGTGGGATGTAAAGAGAACTAAAGCTAATATTAAATATGTATAGTATGAGGATATACCACCCTATAATATCTGCAAGGAAGACTGGGAACATCATGCAAATTCACATAAACATTGTGATAATTTTCTTCCCTATCCTTTCTGCAATGTTCTGAAAAATTAAAAGGGTGTAATTGAACACTCAAAGCAGACAGTCAGGTACTCCACAGATCCTGTACATGCATACAGTCGTGCACTCGTTTAGCTAAACTCACTACACTGAACTGTATACACTTCACTGAAGTGCCTAAATCAGACAGGCAATTCCAAAGAACCATTCAATGCACCCAAAAGCCAAGCTGCCTTCCATTTATCTCTACTCAGATAGAGGGAGCCTACGGTAATGAAAATCTTACTTAAAAGCTTATTTAAGTGCTTGTATTTTCAAGGGATGACAGCAGGCTTTATGTGCATATTATTTTGTGGATTCAAAGGCAGCTCTGTTTTTGTGAAAACTCTATCTTATCACCGTGAGTTTTGATAATTCCAAGGTTAAAGAAGACAATTTCTGAATATTAGTTCATCACATTAGTTGATAATGTGCCAACTCTTGCCAGCTACTGTAAGGCTTTGTTTTTGTTTCTGCAGCAAAATAGGTAAGTTTTTTATTGTTTCTTATCAACCTGCTCGGAGGAAAAGTGACAACCTTTATTGCTGCCTAATAAAGCTCAGCTCCAGTGTTACACTGCTCTGATCACTAATACATCAGGCAAGGACTAGCCTGCATTTTGTTCTCAGGACAGAAAGAACATCCTGGTTATAAACAGAAAATGAGATTATAGCAAACGGAACAAAAACTAGAAATGGGAGCAAACCCGACCAATTCAGAGCATTGCTAAACGCTTACTATTATTACAGATGACTATTTCACCTTGTAAACCAGGTTTTCATTATGTTTCTGATAAAGCTACATTTGGAAAAGGACTGTTTTCCTGCCTTGCTTTCAGAGGATTTTGCTTACCAGTTGAGTTGTAAGGCAGCATCAGGTGAATTTCACCAATCTAATAAAGCAAGCTGCAGAACAATATACTGAAGTCACATGTGTGCCTTCTGCCCTTTAAATCCCAGTAGTTAAAACAAACAGAAAACCCAACTGAACCCTCTCAGCTCTGCAGGCTGGGGCAGCCTCGAATCACTGATCTCTCCAAGTGGCTAGCTTCATCTAGTTTCTACAATGTCATCGTACATTGCAGTCCATGTCCACATCCAAGAATGTACACTGATCTGGGAACTCTTGATTTAATACATGTTGCCACACTGCCCTTGACCTCAGAAGGACTTTGAAGTTTTTTTGGCTGGAGATGAAAGTTACAGTACGTGTGGCAGAGCCAGGCTGTAGAGTAAGAAAGAATTGCTAACTCAACAACTTGTTAAACACATATTTCCAGAACTTTTTTTATTATTTATTTAAAAAAAACCTAATAAACACGCTATTTCCAGAATTTCAGCCCTCCTGTTCCGATTGATTAGATGAGAGATGAATTTGAACAGACAGATAGATTAAATCAAGAGTTAAGGGTAAATTATTTCCAGTCCTCCAAATCTAGCCTGATGGTATCCATTTCCTAGTCCTCCTTAAGGATTTCTGCTGGAGTGTGGCCTGTAAAGCTTCGATCCCTGTGTGCATCATCAGGTAATGTGTGGCAATTAGATGCAAACTGAGGATATCTTCCCAGAGAGGGCTTTAGTCTTTGGATGTTGTAAGAGAAGACCAGATTCAGAAGCTACTTGTTGGCAATGTTACTCTCCAAAAGAACAAGGAACTTACAAAGGCATTTGATATAGTGTGACCAAGTCTGCGTGAAAAACAAGAGGGATGAAACTCCCCAAGGTTATTGTTTGCCTCCCTGTCATATGTTCATGCTGTTCGGACCCAATGCAGACATCTGTTGGACAGCTTAGTCATGTTGTAAAAAGGCCAGATGTAATTAAATTCTTGCCATTCAAAAGGAACTGAAAAAAAGAGCAGAACACCAGAACACCAGATCACAGTTTTCTCTTTCTCATAAAGGATCACATTTTCATGAGCAGAAGCCTCATGCGTCAATCTGCCAGGCAGAGATTCACTCACAGGCAGGCAGGCTTTTAGCAGAAAAATGTATGTCCAGATCAGATAAACTAGAAATTATAGGTGTAAAATACCATCTAAGAAATTCCAGTTGGACACTAGCAACAAGTTTCTGATCATAAGAGTGCAGAATCACATTAGATTGCCTGGGAAAAACAGCACCTGATGAAGTCTTCAGCAGTAGAGATTTGCAAGAACGAGTACAAAAAGCATCTATCCAGAAAGACAGAATCAGTCGTGCTTGGACAGAGGACTTGATTACATGATCTAGTCATTTGGGTGACCTTTACCCTCAAAATCCTGAACTCCATGTCAAATCTTCAGTTCTTCCACTTGCTTCACCTGCACCTCCTGGGAACCAGTTCTGTGATAATTCTAAACCCTTTTCCATGAGATCTTAGGTTCATACCAAGAGGAGCTCAGCATTACCAGAAGACTGTAATACCCTTTAAGCAACAAAACACCGTAAAATTGCTCAGCAAGAGAGACAGAATGTTATTTTAAGGACTCGCCCACCAAATAGAAAAGCTCAGCAAACTTCAAGTTAAGAAAAATCACTTGGCCAGATTGCTAAAACATGTTATTATTTATGGTATTCAGGCACAGGAAACACCAGGGAAAGCAGAAGTACACAACCTTTTTTTTTCCCCCCTACCAGTCAGTGAATTGGTCTGTAAACTACAATTATGTACTGCAATGATGTCCTGGAAATACTTCACCAAAACAGCTCCACACTGCCACAGGGTTACAAAGCATTTGCAAAACAGATTCTCAGTAACTGAAGTACTGGCAGACATACGGGCTAGTTGTTTGATTCTCCACACCGTTATGCTGGTGTCACTCCTTTGAATCAAGCATCAGGACTAAACCCACCCTCCAGTGAGATCCAAGGGTGTAGTGAGTGCAGGTTAGCAACTCCAGTACTTTTTTTTATCCCTTTCCCAATTTATTTGGAAATGGTATGGACCTGTTGGAGCAGATCTAGAGGAGGGCTATGAAAATGCCCTGAGGGCTGGAGCACCTCTACTCTGAAGACAGGCTGAGAGACTTGGGGTCGTTCAACCTAGAGGAGAGTGGAGAAGGCTCCAGAGAGACCACAGAGCCCCCTCCAGTACCTAAAGGGGGCCCAGAGAACAGGTTGGGAAGGGATTCTTTATGAGGGAGTATAGTGATAGGACAAGGGGTAACGGTTTTAAACTGAAAGAGGGGAGATTTAGATTAGATATTAGGAAGAAATACTATCCTGTGAGCGTGGCAAGACACTGGCCCAGGTTGCCCAGAGATACTGTGGATGCCCCATCCCTGGAGGTGTTCAAGGCCAGGTTGGATGGGGCTTTGAGCAACCTGATCTGGTGAGAGGTGTCCCTGCCCATGGCAGGGGGGTTGGAACTCAATGGTCTTTAAGGTCCCTTCCAACCCAAACCATTCTATGATTCTATGATTATTTCTGAAATGCAATTCTCAACTTGTTCCTGGTCAGAACTGTTCCTTAATGCTGGAAATGTCTTCTCATTCATTATTTTACCTAGTGTTTCCTGTTCATTAGCTGTAGGCAGCTACCTGCTCAGCACCCTATGTAGACCTGAGTTGTTTTTAGATGCTAGCTCTCTGCACTGGTACAGGGGACACAGCTGGAATTTAGGCCACCTGCATTTGACTGCTTTCTGCTGGGTTACTCACATTCATGTAATTAGGGAGGAAAAAACCCTTTCACAGACATGCACACATTCAATGACTGTTAAGCGAAGTCCTACCAGCATAAAGTAGAATGATATGCTTAAAATTACAAGCAGGGCCAACTACTGATGGCTTTCTTTTACTGTTCCTGCTGAAGGACTCTGTTCATTGTACAGGTGCTGACAGATTGTTTGATGAGATTTTTCAAGTTCAAGAGATGAACAAAAGCAAATGTTAAAACCAAAAGAGGAGGAACTATTTTCTTGCTGTTCTTTCATACTTCTAAAAGTGGTATTTCTGTTTCCCTCTTCCCACTTGCTCTATCTTGGTTAATATGCCCTAGGTCATTTAGAGTAGTTCAACAATCTTGAAGTGCTAGTGAACTCATCCAAAAAGTAATTTTTCACACCTAATTAATATGAACCCTTAAGAAGGGGAAGGTTTTTTTACTTCAGATTATTAAAAGCAGACATGTTGGATCAGAGGTGGACTCACAGAGTCACTGAGGGAGGACGCACTACATCCACATTAGCCATCAAAAACTCCTGTGTGTAAGTTTAGGCCAGTCATCAGAGTTGCCTACAGCCAGCAGGGAGGGACAGGTATCTTCATGGTATGATTCAGCCTGTCCTAAATAACTGTCAAGGACAATACAGATGAATCACTCCACAAGAGTGCTCCCTTCTCTCCCACCAGCTATAGACAGAGCCTATATCCTTAGTTTAAAGAAAATGAATTCCTAAGTGCTTAATATATGTTACATGAGAAAAATCTCCTCAGAAACTCAAAAGTCAACCCCACATTGAAGCCCATCTTTTGAATCAGATCTCCTCTTTATTCCTCTGGGATCAAAGCTGCCAGACTAATCTTCCATTAACATTTCTTCTGCTAGACCTTCTTATATTACAGGTCCAGAAACTGAACACCCTACCAAAACATTCTTGCAATAGTTTTTCAGCTCTTCCAAAATGGTTGCAGGACTTTCCTGACAAATCATCATCTTGATTGTTTCCTGCTTTTAGGAAGAGAGAGATGAGCCACCTAAGTATCCACAAATTTATCTCAACTTCCGAGTTATTTTAGACTTGGCCACCAATTTAGCTGTAGGAAAGCTTGCAAACTATATGGCTGATTAAGCTTTAGCACCACTCCCAACTCATATTGTCACACTAAACATTCTTGTGTCTATTTATGTATCCTGGCTTTCCCCCATGATAAAGTGACTTTTTGACATCACCAAATTTCTCACTGGCCAGTCTTACGATGTTTGTGCTTTTGACTCACATACCCACTTCCCTTTGGGGTGTTTCTATCATCTGGTTTAGGCCAAGAACCATCATCTGAATTCAGAATTCCACAAAAACTACGGGAAGAGACAACACATCTAATGGGGCAGCTATGGTTAAAATGGCAAATTTCATACTTAGTCATAGACTAATGGAAGATGAAAACAAACCCAAACAAAATCACCCTAATTGCTCTAAGTGGCCTTTTTGCTGCCATCTAACATATGTTAACAGTGCAGCACAAGGCATTTCACTGAGAGCTGCAATTTCAAGCTTTAAAACTCAGAAACCATTGTGACATTTTAGAGGTTTGGGCTTTGAAAACTGATTTTCACATTTTATTTGCCTGGATGTACAGTGATGAAAGATCTGATAATATCTCCATGACCTCAGCCTACCACATTTCACAGCAAAATGCATCAGCACTGAATTTTCATGGTAGACAAAGAACCAAATGTTTATTATGGGCTTTATGACACCACAACAGAAGCGTAGATTTTACTATATGATTTAAGATTTCATATAGCTTAGTTGAGCCACATAAAATATTCTTTTAGAAGACTAAAAATTTTAGTCAATCTTTATAGTCCTTTTAGAATTTGTTACATCTCACAGCCCTTTTCATTCAGTCCATTCTCAGATATGACTGCAGCTTTTGAAAATGATGGTAACCTATACTGAATACCGCACAGTATGGGGTCTTAATAAAAGACCTACGCAATCCATCACCATCTCCTTAAGTTTATATTCTGCATTCAGGGTCTTAATCCTGGCATTCCTGTGGCTTCTCTAAATGCATCTCCAAAACGTTGGAACATTCCCCAAAAAAAGCATCCATTCTTCCCTCACCCTGGCACAGCACAGCAGCTCCATTCCTCTGCACTGTACATAAGACAAGCTGGTAAGTCAGTTTCTAAATCAGTTATATCAGTCAAACATGACACTTCCTCAGACACAAACTGGACACAAATGCTTTACTGATATGTATTATATAGGCAATGTCGAAGGCTCAGCTACTTGTCTTAGGAAAACAAATCTTGTCATTCCCATTTCTCACATGCAATCCAACCCAAAATCGGATAGTGGTTAATAATCCTTCCTGAATTCACTTACAGAAGACCTTTACGATTCACACATTATTATCATTATTTATGCTGAAGGAAAATTAAAATACAGACAAGCAATTAGCACTCAGAAAAACAACATCTGAGCAAGGAAAAGACCTTAGCCCCATTTAGTCCATAGTCTAATCTTTAACTAATTGACTGCACTCCCTCAGTTAAATCTCCTATAAAAGCCTGCAACATTGAGGTAGACAATCCTATTTTAATAGGTATCAAAATCTCATGAACTTTGTGGTTCATTTATTGCCTGTTTACAACATCTTTGGATTTGTGTGCCTCCAAAGCCTATAGCCACATGGTTTTCCTATAACCACATGAAACTCATCCTCTACACTCTTTCCACAATGGAAAGAGGGTTTTCTGAGGATGGTTCACCCTATTCTATGACACATACCAGAGGTGAAATGCACCTTCTGGCAGTTCTTGTTCTTCTCCATTAGTTGAGGAGTGAAAAGGCACTTCCACAGAGCAGACTCAGACACACAGTTTTAAAAAGCTGAAGACCTGTAAAACAAGCCTGTGCAAACCAAGGAGAACAAACCTACGTTCTCCAGAAATTGTCTCGCTCCACAAGTTGAACATAAATACACCCATAATTCTAGAGAGAAAAAAATTTCTCCATGATCTCTGATTTTACGGTCACATTTCAAGGACATTGGGGAATTTCTGCAAATGTTTGAGAAAGAAACTCTTGCTCTGCTTGTGTGATTTAGTGACTTGAATTTGCATCCACTTTGAAAAATGCCTCATCTATCTTCTTGCTGGTCATATTAAAGACACCTTACTCCACAAACCTTGAAACAGGTTATGCTTGCTCCTATCGTTATCTAGTGTAGAAAGGAGAAAAGATTATTTTATCCTATAAATACAATGAAATAAAAAGATGAAAGCAGAGAATTTAAATTTTTTTTTGCTTCCCAAATGGTCTCTGCTACTTTGCCAAAAGGAAGAAAAGACAGACCTACATGTGTGGTCAGCCTATCCATTTCATAGCCACTCTGCAGAGAATCTCTGGTGATATTCATACCTGAAGAATGGCCAGTTAAAGCTACCTGTTGCAGGTTAGATACTGCAGAAAGCTTGTAACAGACCTAAGTGTTACGCCTGGACTTAGAAGCAGCCAGAGCTACATTTTATCCATCAAATAGTTTTGGTCAGGCCAGTTAAAAATCTGGTCTCTGTCTTTGAAGAGCACCTTGAAAGCCACAGTAAAGCATGGTTAGCAGCCACATTTTGGTTTTAGATGGCCCAAAGACATGCAGTTAGCTGGCTTCTGGCCTATTAAAAGTAACTTCACACAGGCTTCAAAGTCACAAGGAACACAAATCTCTGTATAAATGAATCTGTGAATGCCTAGATCTGTTCCTAGTACGTGACAAAAACACACCACTCGCGTTCACTTCAAGGAATGGAAATACATCTTTCCATCACAGTAAGACAACCTTAACAAAAAATTTTGCACTGCCCTAAAAGAAGTACAAATCTCTCACTAGCTACATAAAATAAATACATAAATAAATCATGCATAAATAATTTATATTGACTAATTTCAAATAGATACTCATATACAAGACCTATAATCTCACATAACTAGGGAAATAGGACCTAAATAGATAGTACGGTTTACTTATCACACGGAGTACAGAAGAAACTCATTTTTTAGACTGAAAAATACTCTGGTAACAGAAAATGTTTATCACCAGACAGCCTCTTTAAAATGAAGTATTTAAATACGAGAAGTACCATATGTAAAAAATACATTAAAATAACCCATCCGGGGGTCAGCGCAGTTTTTGTTCAGTAATGAAGTACATATTCAGTATTGTTGCCTGAGATCAATGGATTTATTTCATTATGCATACAAACTACACAGAATTAGGCTGCCTTAACCATCCTTTCTCTAGCTCTTAGGTATTGTGGTCCATGACATCTTCTCTAGGTCAGTCAATTCCGATTCACAATTTTGGTGAGCTCTGCAGAGGTCAGGCAGTTGAACTGGATGATTGTTGTAGGTCCCTTCCAACTGAAATTTCTATACTATATAACTTTTTTCTTTTTTTTTTTTTAATAATTTATTTATACTTAAAAAAAAAACAAAAACAAATCCTCCCTTTCTCAAGAAACTACCTCAGTGGTGAGTGGTGACCCCCTGCTTTCTACACTGAGGCTGTGTCTTTACTAGCCCCTGTGATGTCCTTACCCTGTGTGCTCTTCCTTCACAAGAGCATCCTGAAGAGAACAGCCCAGAACAAAACATTTTGCCTCCGCACTGTGTCTATCATCTCCATTGAGCAATGATCCCCTGCCTTCTCCCTTCTTCCAACCATTATGCGTTGCTCTCACACATGAATCCAGACCCCACACACACACTGCTGGACTGCTTTGTGGCCACCTCTGCCTGCTCCACTGCCTTCACAGTGTAAGCCACATTGTAGGATGTAGCCCAAACTTCGGCTTGATTGGTTTGGAGAAGTAAAGACAAAACCAACCTTTTTTTTTTTTTTTTTTTTTTAAAAAAATCCACATTCCTCCTACCCCGGAGGAATAGCTACATAATCCCGGGGATACACAGTATGAGAAGACAACACACAGCCTGGACCCACCACTTCAGATCTCAGCTTCTGCCCACGCATGATCACAGAGTAGCAAGGGGGAAAATCTTGGAGCCTTTATCCAACAGCCAGTCCTGGCTCTGTTGAATATGATAGCAAAGCTTCCACTGCCTTCACCAGGTTCAGGCTTCATGCTGTGACACTGCAGTTAGGAACACCGCTACGGCCAAAGTTACGTTATACACACACGGGTATGCACACAGAAAACACCAGCCCTCTGCAAAGCGTGTGACATTTTGCTATAAACCGCCAGAAAAGTTCCACCCATGTCCCCATCTAGCAACCGTCTGCTGCCCATTCCAGGCACAGGTCACTGCTTGTTTTTTCCAAGCACTTAAAAGAAAGAACATTTCAATACGTTTTTCTGACAGGTAAGAAATTAACTGCATACCAGAAGCTATTGAATTCAACTTTAATAGTATCAATAAACATTTCTGATTAAATTATGAAATTGATTTTATAATTTTGACCATTATGTTTTTACATCAATATCATCATATGACAGCAAATGTAGTTACTGCTTCCTTATTGATCTTAGACATGGCACTCCAAAGTACCCGTTTGACTATATTACAAAATCAAACTTGATTTCCTGTAGTACTGTAGTAACTTTTGTTCATGACTTGATATGAAGAACCAGTAACAAATGGATTATTAAAAAGGCATTAAAGGTATGCTTTGTTCTGAGAAGCCCAGGCACAGTTCTGCTGCACGCTGTTAGGAGTTTCAGGGCAAATTTCAGGGCTTGGGGGATGTTGTTATTCTTTTATGTCAAATAATAACCCCTCCTCTTTCTCTTGATGAGCCATCTATCAGGTTTCTTGTGAGCAATCTAAACACTATTTATTAATGAGAAGGAACAAAGTGCTATTTATAATGCTTATTCAAGCAATCCAACAAAAACTCGGAGTTTCTGTAGCTTGGGAGCATTACTCTTGATCTCACCCTCCCCTCTGTCAGGATAATAGTTATGTGTTGGGCCACTCCATCTCCCCATAAGGTTTAATGTTCTGTTAAGAGAATGCATAATTCAAAAGGACCACTGTTGCTCTGATACATGCATAATAGTAAATCAACGGTGTAATGTGCTGGATATTTATGTCTCAGGGTTAAGAACAAGTCCAATCAGATTAAAGATATTTCAGTCCTGGGCTTTTTGCTTGCTGTAAATTTTTCCACAGGCCCTCCCATGTCTGAACCTTTCTAGGCTGAAGGACTCTGAGGCATCTTCATTGACATAAACTGCCGTCCGTCACCAAAGAGGAGCCGCAAGTTGAGACCTTAAACTCTTTTTGTCAGATTGCACTTCTGCAAGGGATCTGTGGGTCTGCTGATATGTTACCCAAAGGTGTTCTTACCAAACAGGCAGTCTTGTTTCTTCCTCCCTAATTATGGGGCATCTGTTTCAAAACGTAACTAATCCCTCCAGGTTTTGTGGGCTGAGGAAAGGGGCGGGAGGGGTCAGCTGGAACTTGTGCTCTTATCCCTCTTGCGAGATTATTCCCTTATATTCACAAAAGTATTTAGGCCATTGGCATGCATTTGCCTTGACAAGCCTGTAGAGAACTCAATATGCTCGTCTGTCTCAGATAAACCATTCCCTCAAACAAGACGTCAGCAGAGCACAGGAAGATGTTTCACTTTGCTTTGATTTTAAAAAAAAAAATATATTACAATTGGCAAGCAGTTTTAAAAAAATATTGGCAATTTAACGCCTGTGGGAATGAGTGATTTGTATAGTGTTGGTTAAATCAGTCACAGCACAAACAGGCAATGCACAGACTCCATGCAATGATTATGGGCCCTGTACCTGCTGCGATACCAAAGCTAGGACATACTATCAAGTACTCTGCAGTATGGTCTGGTGGTGGCATGGGGGTATCAGTATTTTGTTCATTCGCTATATGCTGATGCTCCTCTTTCTTTTCCTACCCTTCACTGAGCCACCTGCACTGGGGCTCTCTGGTTAACAGACTGACACCTGAAATCTTGAGTCAGCGAGCACCCTAAATTTATCACCACAACACAGCAAAAGGGGATAAGGAAGCTGAAGATACAAGAAGCAATTCAACTCCAAGCTCTCACTGCAAGTGAAGGAAAGCTTTAGTCTAGACAAAGGTGAAAAAAGACCCAACTCTTAAGGACCTGTGGTGACTTTTCAGCCTTCTTTGGGAAATATGAAAATCCAAGCGAGTGCTTCGCACTAACGCCTGAAACATTTTGTCTGTTACAGATCAGGGTAACAGCATGGTCTTAGAAAGATGCTCCTTTTAAACTTTAACATATTTATTCTTACAAGCACTCACACTGATGAAACGGGGAAGGATGAGTGTCCTTGCTCTACAGAAGCAACCAACTTGGGTGCTACATGAGTCCTCTCACCTCATCCTAGATAACTAGAAGCTGAGCATCCCATCTTAGGTGTTTATATGGGTTCCTTTGTAACTGTTAGAGAGAAATGCCTTCAGAAGGTAAATCATCCCATCCTCAAGTAACTGCAGAAGTGGGATGAATCACTGAACAAAGAGGGAATTTCAATGACTGACAAACTGAAAACTAAACTAAATTATAGACAGCTAAATTTCTGACAGCTGATGTTAATTGCACCCTAAATAATTTGCCCAATGTCACAAAAAATAAAAACCTTGCAGCAGAATGGTAGACAAGAATCTCTTTTCTCCAGTCTCACACCGACTTTTGAACCATCAGGGCACTTCTCCCGTGCTGCTGAGCTACTGCCTCTGCATCTATTCAGCATTTATCACCCAGGGAAGGTTTGTAAGGGCTCAGTGTGCAGAGTGATAAAACTGGCAATTTCAGCTTGGATCTGGGTTCTGAGCTCTGATCATTATTCATCATTCGCTTTCCATTTTCAAAACAGTTTTTTCCTCAAAAAGTGCCAAAAGGTCTTGCTGCCTCTTCAAGTCATTTGATACCTCCCAGTGCTCTGCTCTTGGGCCAGGAGGTGCTGCCACTAGCCACAATTTATCCAATCACAGATGAAATGTTTTGATCTTCAGCCTCTATTTCCCTCACGTCGGCAGTATTCCCAAGCACACAACTTAAAAAAGTAAGCACATCGCTAAAGAACATAAACCAGATTTTGGGACAGGCTGGGCACAAGCTCTGAATACTTCCACTTCCAGGACCTACGATCAGAAGCTTCATTATTGCACATTCACCAGTATGCCTCCGATGCAGAAGGAAAAAAAAAAGAGAGTCTAAAGTTTTCTTCCCAGGTTAGCTGAGGTTAAACAGGTGTTTTTGGTAAGGATTGCAGTTACATTTTGATTACACTAGCCTGCATTCTTACATCACATAATGCAATATGATATACCCAAATGGATCCTGCAGTGCCAAAGTGGGGCCCCCAGCTTGATGTTGTTCTAATTGTGTTTTTCATTAATCCCTGTGACCTCTGCAAAGCGTCACCAACCAAACACAGGCTCTGAGAACTGAGTGTTGGGCTTTCCTTTGGGGGTATTTTTCACATCTCCTCTTTACTTCTTGATGGTGCAAAGTAAAAGCAAAAAGGAGTTTTCAAATTCAGCTGTGTGCACTGAGATTTGACTGAACAAAAATACAACTAAGGAACCAGTTTATTGCAGTTGGATAATGTGTCTTCTCTAGAAACCCGATCCAGCCTCCAAAAGGAAAACTCTTAACTTCTTTAGAGGGCTTTGGGCCCAGCCTCTACAGCAGGAATGCAAATGCAAGGCAATGTATGCTGCCTTATAAAGAACTAATATTAACAGGGAGTCTAAGGGGAGAGGCCAATTCTTGATCTCATCCTGGAGTCACTCCACACACTTCAAATATGGCCAAATTCTGTCTCCAACCACACCCTGGCAACCTCATTTCCTTTATTAGGTTTGCAAGGCTCTATCTGGGAGGAAATTTGACCCAGGGGACCTCATTTTTTCCTGGCAGGAGCCCATCACCTCCAGAACTGGGGCTCTCCAGAGCGCTGGACTATGGGGGGGAGTCAGAGAGTTCTGTAGAATTACATCAGGGACACTGGTGGCCACTGGCATCTCCTTATATTTTGTGCAGAGGAATAATGTATTTCACCAGAAAACATGAGTCTTACGTAGAGTGTGAGGAGGAAATATTTCAACTTGGAGAGGCTCCACTGACAATGCAGGAGCAGCAGAGGTACCCTGCAGCTCCCCTGCTTTGTGTGTCTGTAGGTGTATTTTCCACACACTCTGGAAAGCATTTGACAGATGTGCATTATTATGCACAGCAATAACTGGTGTATATTAAAATGAGCTGCTCAAGAGGGGAGGAGAGAAATGATGCACCTGTTTATGCACCTTCCCATCTACTGCTGTTTCTCTTCACAGAAAAACAACTATTGATTTATGCTTATCTGCATAAAAGGAAAAGACTTGGAAGAAGATTTTTCTGTGGCAGCAAGGGTAGCTGGTGTCCATTTCAGAAACTCAACCTACCTCCCAGGTAGACACTTTTAAATTCCCCTCAGAAATATCTTGCAACTGTTGGTGGTACTACACCAAAAGCCAAGCACATGGGATGCATTTTCTGCAGCCCACTCACTCCTGTCCTACAATTTGCTAAGTCCCAGCACAGCTTGAGGAAGTCCCTCCTTCATAATGTCCTATTTTCCCCTGACAAACAGCTATTACATATAGCAATATTTTATTTCCTCAGCCTTTTTTGGAGGATTGTCAACTCTTCTCATTCATTTCAGATAACGTCTTTGCTTCTGCACTTGTTGAGATGAGGACTGCTTCAGAGTAGCCCATTTGCTCAGTCTTAAATCTCTCTCTTTTCAGAATGTAATATGTGAGGTGAAACCCAAGCCACTGAGAAATCAGTGGGAATTAACTATTAACTGCCATGCTCTCAAGACTTCTCCTTTACCATCTATATATTTTTGAGAGGACAGCAAGAAGTTCTGTCCCACCTCTGACATCAATGATAGAAGATGAGTTACTTCTGGAAGAAAAGCTAGGCTTCTGTGCAGTCTCGTTTGTGCAGCACAAGCACATTGCAGGAGTACACCTTAGAAGAGGCTTAACTGAAAAGTAAATTTCCAGAATTTGTTCTTTTTTACCTCAAACCAGGACATTGCAGACCCCATCAAAATGATGGGGGGAAGGAGTAATGGCTCCGCTGCTGTCTCTTGAACCCTGGGAGCTGCTGTAACCAAGGCCATGGCAGAAAACTGTGCTGTTGCTGGATGATGGTTTGCAACTTCCTTGCCTTCCACCCGCAAAGCTGGCAAACCAGCCCTTGCCAGGATATTCCCCAGGTCTCTGAAAGTTGACTGGACCCATGAGAAAATCATCAACAGAGAAACCAGGTGATGCAGCAGGTCAGCAGGATGGAAATCTAGACAGTAGCTTCAGCCAAACTGATTTTTTAAAACTATTTAAGAGCTAAATGCAGCTTCAGCAAACAGCTTTGCTGCGGTAAACACAAAGCACAGAGCACAGCTGCCCTTCCTACCACCACAGCAACACAGGTCCATGTGCATCAAGGCCATGATACACACTGTCCTTTGCCCTGTTTTCTGGAGAAACCACTGACTGGCAGATTTGCACATATGCTGGCAACGGAGATGGACAGCCAGAATTCAAAACCTAATCCATCAGTGTGCTACATAGCCTAGAACCACCATAGAAAAATGGTATGTATATAGGTTTTTCATATTTCCCCAATCTTCCTTTTCTCTGCCATACAAACCAGAGATAGACAAGAAAGGAAATCCCACATCAGCAGCTTGAACACAAACTTCCCAAATTAGTAGGACTACTTAAGGAGTAAGGCTCAGGAAGGGTGTCAGAGTAAGACTCAATTTGGACTAATTATTTCATACTGTTTCCAGATACTTTTCTACTTCATCCACAACATATTATTCCTGACACTTTTGAAGGGCCCCTGGCCCATTTGCTTATTGATCTGATCTTTACTAGCAATGAAACTAGAAGTCTTTGCTTACTCAACTTCTGGAGAGTTAAGAGGATACCCTTTTATATTATTCACTGAAATTGCTTCTTGGCTAAAATATTCTCCTGTCAGGGTTTTTCACGTGTTCAGCAACATCTGCAGCATGTGGAAAGAACAGAAACAAACCAGATGTTGCAAAAGGTAGTAACACTGAGAAACATAATTATTACAGTATCTTGCTCTTTTTTTTTTTTTTTGGTCCATCTTATGCCTTCATACATCAGTAACTTTTACTGCTGAAACAGAGACTGACTCATCTAAGTTCTATCTAAACAGATTTACAATCATTTGTAAAAATTGACATATACCCCCCATTAAAGCCAAATTTCCTTTAGCAATTTCAGAGGAAAATAGATTAGGGGAATGTGGATATTTATCTCAGCCATCAACATTTATTCATTTAGGTAATTATCACTTCATTATGTTGTCAAAGAGAGCATGCAGGGAAATTCACCACTGATGAACCAAACGCCACAGAAGCCCTCCATCTCACGCGAGAGAGGGGGGTGCCAGCTCATGCCCCGGCCAAGCATTTGTCACCAGGATGTGACAAGGGCTGCGGGTCCAAAGGGGTACCAGTGGAGTTTGCTGCGCCGTGCAGGCCACCAACCTGATCCAACAGCGCCCCCAAAAGCAAGCCCACCATAGGCCCAACACCCTCAGCCCCGGCTGGCCTCTGCCTCCCCAAACCAGCCTGTTTCTTTTAAAAGTTGTTTACTCCATTTGAAGAAAAGGGGAAAAAATAAAAACTCAACCCCCTTCCAAATTTCTGCCACAGTGCAAAAATCAGGAGAGAGTCTATTAGATTGTGAAAATTTTCCACTTATTTTAACTCAGATGTCAGGAATTTCGGGGGGGGAAGGGGAGTCAGGGAAGGAGGGGATCAGAAGACCTGAAAGCTCTGCCAAATTCTGAGGGAACAAAGTATAACTAGATTAATATATAAATCGTATTAACCAAAATGTAGCTGAATACAGTCATTTGTTATCAAAGTCTTTTGATTGTTTAACAAATTGCAACATTTTGGTCTCACGGGCTCCCTGCCAAGTTAAGGCCTAATTAAGGTGGTTGGAAATGAATAGTGTTCTAATTAGTTTAATTGCAATATGATGAATTATCAAACTAATTTTTAAAAACAATGTGCAATTAGCCTTTTAGCATTCAACCCCCATTTTCCAAAACAGGAAATGAAGCAGAACATACTTGTTTTTATCAGGAGGCTGGAGACAAACCCCCCCAGGCCATGAGGGATTGACGCTACAGCAAGACAGGCCGCTCCCCACCTCAGGCTCTGGGCATGGACTCCAAGGCCTATGGCGACCTCTGTGGAAAGCATCTTCCTCAGTCCATGACTAGATCAATGCTCCTTTTCAGACTCTCAGCATGGTGTTTTCCCGATTCCTTTGTTTATTTGGGGTTGCACAGAAAATCCAGCAGTGTTACGTGTGTGGCCATACTGGCTGAGTACGTTTTTTTCATTCTTATCTTTCAAAGCGGTGAACGCGCAAATTTATTTGCCCACAAACTGTAAAGGTATACTAGTAGGGAAGTAAGACGTCTGTAAACATCTAGTCTGTGCTCCATAATGCCAATTGCATGGACACTATTTTCCATTTTCTGAGTACATTTCTTTTCCATTTGTCCCCCTAAAAACTATTTTCTGCCTCTTGGCTACCAATCCCACTGCGTCACTCTCCCAGACAGCAAACCTTTCCAGAAATACACTTGCACCTGCATAACCTCAGTAATGTTGCACCCTTGGCAGTGAAAGCACCATCTGGTCCTACTGTAGAGCAGTTCATTACTGGAGGAGTGGCCAAAGGTCACCACCTTTCATTAGCACTGCCAGGTATATAAGTAGAGTTTGGCTCAATTACAGCATAGCTCATTGCTGAGCAATAGAGGAGGACATATTAAAAATATAGGCACCCATTGAATGGAAGGAAGGAGCAAAGAAATTCCCTTTAATGACATGAATCCTTTAACAAATAATCAGGTTAGAAATGATCCACTTGGTATTTTGATGAGAATGGATTTTCTCATCCTGTGAACCAGAAAGAAAACGTGGCAGTAAAATAGCTTTCGGCATGACTTAATTATCCCCAGAAAGACTTAGGAGCCTGCTCCAGCAAAGCACTTAAATGCATGCCGAACTTTAAGCACATGGGCATTCTCAAGGGACTATTCATATATCTAGAGATAAGCATATGCTTAAGTGCTCCAGCAAGACACCAATCAAAGTGAAGTCTCTCATCAGGGCCTGGAGCCACAGCTAACGCATCTGGCAAGCGTGACAGCCTTTGAGATGTCCTGTCTACCCGGGCGCTTACAAAGTCCCCATCATCCAGACTATCTGAGTGTTTCCCAATAAATGAGAATAATCAATCACAGTTCCCTCACTTCCTGACTGGTGCATAAAAAGAGAATTAAAATAGGTACATGTATCTGTAGATTAAATCAGTTTACTGGAGGGAACCAAAATGAGGAGATGAAGTTGCCATATGTTTCTGCTTGTGCTGAAGCTAGTGGTCATGCTTGTTTTTCCTGGAAATTTGTTCCACAAGCCTAACCTGGCTATACCAGAACCTTCATTTATTTGTCAGCAGTGTCAAAGATCCAGCAGATGAGGCTTTTGTAAGCAAGAGAACTGCAGAGAGAGCTGACCTCTCCACTAACTGTGGTCAATCCTACCAAAGGCTTGAATGCCACAAGGGAGGTGTTGGGCTGAAATCTGTACACTGAGGAGCCACTCCAAGCTGTGTAAGGGCATATTGCTCCAAGGACTTGGTGATGTTTTATGGCAGAATACATGGCTAAGGTCCTAGACTTAAAGACTAGACACTGCTGCACAGAGGCCTGCTGCGGTCTGGTTGCCATCCCCTGGGACTGACTGCCTCTTGGCCAGTCACAGCTGTGGACATCCAGCATCGCCAGGGTGCCTAGAACAGCTGGAGATTGCTAATCAGTCCAAAGATTCACGCTTTCAATACAAAGGACACAGAATAAGCACAGTTTTCGGAAGAATTCCTCTCCTCTTATCTGACTCCTAAGGAAAATGGAGAGCTGGCTCTGCACCTTCCTGCTGGTTTTCCCAGTTAATTTTTACAAGGCTAGAACTGTAGTGAGGACTGGTTCTTATGGGATCCTTTGAGTCTGAGGAGCATTGAGAGGCCTGGGTCTGTTCGGCCACTGCCAGTGACATGTTTGGTGAGAGAAGTGTTTCAAACAGGTTCATTGCCAGCCCTGCAAGCTTAGGAGGCCCAAAGCAAACACTAACAACAAATTTCTGGCAATAAAAAGGTTAACACAAAACAGTAGGTATAAAGATAACTTGAACCCATCATTAAAGAAATTCAGTTATTTAGTCAATTTTACTTATTTACAGTCTAGAAGATTAATGAGCTCAAATACAAACTGAGACAGTAATTAGGTTTCAAAAACATACTATAACACAATCAATCATTGCTTGGGAGTGTAATGACATTAGGGGAGAGACCTCTTTCAGCTGAAGTTATTAGCATGTGATTGGTGAAGACTGGACATGAAGAGAAGAGAGTCTACCCCAGGGTCCTGTAATAAAATGAAAGAGGAATCTTAAATAAGGAGAAACTATGTCTTTGACCCTTTGTCCTTTGCCTGTAGATGTAGAGATACTGTATTCAGGATTTAGGGCTCTGTAACAGGACTTTGGGGAATGATGGCATTTCAAAAGACAGTTGGTATTTTACTTTAAACAAGACTTTACTTGAGACCTAATACACCACAGACAGTATGTATACGTCCTTTCATCTGGTCTTTGAGGCTATTAGCAGCTCCTTCCAAGGCATTTCAGATCTCTTCTAGAAGTCTTTGCAAATATGTCAACTTAGAGAAGGAATTCAAAATGTTGCAGAATATAGTGGGAGAAAGGGTGACAATTTAATGTAAAGGAGGGGAAAACAGAACCTATACAAAAGCAAAGTTCTCGGTTATTGTTGCTGAATAATTTTTTGCTGGGCAACTGCATAAATGGCTTTCCACATTCTTATTGCAAGAAATCTGGGCAAATGTTCCTTAAATCGAGTGTCAGTTGGGTTCACAAAGAAAGAGGATATGGCTTTTAAGATTTAAGGCAAATTTCCAAGTCAGGTTTTTATGTATGTACCAGCTTAATCCAGCTCCCACAAAAATCAGTGGTAATTCTCACATTGATTTGAATAGGAGAAAAGTTACAACAGTGTGTATAATTTTTCAAATTCCACCAAAGTAGCTAAAGTCAGACATTTCAAGCAAAGGTTTTCATAAGAGGCTATTGGATTTTCTCACATTCTCTAAAATGTTTTTGAAAATTGTATCCCAAAACAACGTTTGAGCAGCTAAGTAGAAGTGGCCTAATTTTCAGAGCCACTGGATACTCCCAGACTTCAGCAATTTCAGTATTGATCAGCTCTTAAAACGAGACTACTTCCTTTGACATACCTATACACAGAGTTAAGTACCTCATTCTAAGCACCCAAGTTTGAAAAATGTTAGCCCTAAGCCCCCCATACACTTCTCATGCATATCCAAGTAAATACACACTTCCACAAATAACTTATGCATCACCACCACATTTAAAATGAAATCTTCATCATTTCCTTCACCTCAAGGGCTCAATGGTACAGCCCCTGCATCTTGCTACTAGCGTCATTCTCTACAGACATCTAGTTGCTATTATTTATTCACTGTGGTGCTCTCAACTATCCCAATTCCCTAATGAACAATTGAAACAGATTGCAATAAGGACGTGACACACAGGAATAAGATGCTGAAATGTATTTCCCAGCTTCAGTCCCCTAACCTGAGGGAAGGTTATGATGGTTGACATGGCTGGGGTCAACAGCAATCGGTTCTAGTGGTTACTGTCACATAGATACTATGAAGGCTTTTGACAGCTTTTCAGAGTAATCCTTGTGGCTGATAAACCAAATGCAGAAGAACCTTAACTCAAAATGTATTGTAAATAATCTCATAATGGAGGGGAAAAAAAACAAACCACAAAAGCAAAACTGTATTTCAAAGCAAGAGTGTGAAAACATAACAACATGCAACTCCAGTCAATACAATCAATCCTGATAACAAGAGCAGTCAATGCAATTACATTTTATAAAATCAATGCATTCTCCTACTACAAAAACCAGGCAAGGAAGGAAATGAACCAACATCCTCTTCTCTATCAGCATGTGACAATTACAGTTTCACCAACATAGCTAAACAAGGAGCAGAGCAAGTGTAAGATCCTGAAACCTTGGCAAAGGAGCCAGCACCATGTAAAATCTTCAGTCCAAAGGACAAGCTTTTATCTGGCTGCTCTTCTGACCCTCCACATGTAAATACATTTTCACTCACTGATATAAAAGTGTAATACTTCCAGCAACATTCTTCTAAATTTAAGCTGCTGAGCCTCTTTTTTCTTCTCCCCTTGTGATAGAAATACAAATGTGATATGTGACATTAAATCAAGCTGTATGTTTATGACTGCCCAGGTAACATAACTTGTGACCTATCTTTTACCTTTCCATAACAATTTAGGGCACAAAGAAGCCTGAATAACTGTGTGTCATTTGTCCAACTGAAAATTCTTTTCAGTTGACGAAAAGTGAATGTTAGGAGACTGCAAAACTCCATTAATATCTGTAGCTGCTCGGTATTAAGAATGTTTAATGTGTTCATCCTCACATCTTGACCCCTTCCCTGGGAGAAATCCTTGCAGGAGTCAGCACACATCCTCCCCATGCAAAGCCTGAAGGATGAGACTCTCAATACAGCAAATTCCCAAGTGGGAATTTTAGGTTTTGCATTAATTAGGCTCCCTGCCCTGAGTGAAATGGTGTTTTTCTTATCAAAACACTACTGCTGACCTCAGCCCTGTGAAAGAGACTGAATTAAGAGAGACAGAGCCAAGAGCAGGCAAAGGAGTCTTTCTGATGGCCCTCCTTAATTAAGAAGCTACATTTAAGTTGGAGAGTATTTGATGATCTTGTGATAAATGTTTGAAACTGGACTGCAACAAGGAAGGTGTAGCGGTCACAGAGAGTGAGGTTAGAGGTTGTCGCCCCCTAACTGTACGTATCTAACTGTGGGGTGTTAACTCCTTGACCTATCTCCAGGCAAGCCTTTTTTCTCCAGAAGCAATGAAGGAACTTTGGCTGCCTGTCAGGATACCCGAGGGAGGTGCCCACCATCAGCACACACAACTTGCCCTCTAAGGTTACATTGCATTGTGCATTCAAGTCTGACTGAAGTAGAAAACCTATTTTCAGCAGGTCCTGGGTAGTATTCCCTGCTTTGCACATATGTACCCCTATCACCTTCTCCCCAGCATCTGTTTGGACATCTGTCCAAACAGAGATGTCATTAATTTCATGCAGGGTTGCAAATTGATTTAGCGATAGCATCCCTATGCAAGAAGTTCGTTGATCATCATTGTCCGTAAATGACGCAAGAGAACAACAATCTTACAAAACTAAACCAGAAATTACTCATTTGGCTTGTATTATTCTAATCCTAAGCAACAGCACTGCAAACACAGTTCCAGTAAATCATCTATTTTCCATTTAACTAGTACAGAAGAACTGCAGATACAATTATCGCTGTTGCATTCTGTACTTGCATGTGGGAGCGAGAAAACGTAGCTTTGTTGCATTTTTCTTTTTCCTCTGATGGCAAACATCCAGTCTTAACACCCTTTTCTCTTGGAAGAGAAAGCTGCAGTTGTTATTTCCTGATATTTCCAGTTTCTCAACTACCCGTCTGTAGTTTTTTCATCACCAGTGTTTTACATGTGTATGACAAGCCTTAAGCAGTCTCACGATGACAAAAGTAGTTGTGGATCCTTGATTTGTTACCTGCATGCTTTCCTTATAGCATTTTCTCACCAGTTTTAAAGTGTCTCAGGAAATCTCTATGGGATTCCATGGATCAGATAACATGAAAGGGTCTGTAAACCTGACATATGTTGAATTGTGGACTACTACACACAAACCAGTAATCCCTAGACATCTTCTGGATCATCCATAAAGCTGCATACACAGTCTTGGAGACAGTTATGGCATGATCTAACTTAATTTATTGAGAAAGAAATTAAAGAAAGCAATTATAAAGATAAGGGAAGGAAACCAAGTTGGAATAAACCTTGCCATTCCGTTATTTAATATTTACCAAAACAATACTGAGAACTTAGAAAAGAAGGTAGAGAGGATCTGTCTTCAAATTTGGCCCTGTTCAATGGTTTGCAGAATGAGGAATACTGCTCGCCAGTTAGGAACAAAAGAGAATTACTAAACAAGAACATGTAAGTTCTTCATCTTGGCAAGTGATGCTTGGGTAGACTTCCAGGAAAGCTGATGAGAAATCTGAGCAGCAATGCAAGATCTATGTAGCCCTCATCACAAGACAGGAAACCAGCTAAAATGCCAAACAGCTCCAGCACACCACAACAGCTACTATGTGCTGATACAGTGCTTCATCACAGTCCTGCTGTGGGGGACTCTGACCCTGGAGAGAACTGGAATCAGCATAGATCTTCCCGGGTGAAGTCAGAGGCTCCCAGAAAAACACTAATTCAATTAGGCAGATCTGTAATCGGCCATCTCCTTGGCCACCACAGATGCCTACGTCAGATCCAATGAAAACTAAAGAATCCAGCTGACTAGAACACAAATGAATTGAGCACCTTCAGCTTCCTTTACTGTAGCTCATCTCCAAGCAGGAGATATTCACACTGATGTAAGCTTTGGGCCATGGTCTGCATCACATCCATAGCCTGCATCTGAACCGACCTGGCTTCACAAAAGCAGATCATAAAACAAATGGTCACAGGGACAAACCTAACAGCCAGGACTTCCAACACCAATTTGTATGAGCAGAAGTCCCAGTAACTTTTGGTAATTCAAATCTGTCATGATTGCTACAGCTGGGTTCAGCTTCATGTTCTCAGCAAGACCTTCAAAAAAATGATGAGGGTTTGAGATTGAGCCAAGCTCCTTGTCAGCGCTCCATACTTCAAGGCATTTGTATTTATAATTCCTGTTACTTAACACAACAGATCCTAGCATGACAAATCCTAGAAAACTGTTATGCTGGGGTCTTCATTTTCAGGATTTGCACCAGAGCTTAAGTAAATTAGAAAGTATTTGTATGGCATCTCTGTGTGAGCTGCCGGTTGATGTTTTATGTTTTAATGTTTTAAGTAAAGTTTATTATGACAAGTCAGTGAAAGTGCTTTTAGTAGGTCAATAAATCACAGACCTATCATATCACTGGGTGACAGCTATGCAAAGCATAGAAGGAAATTTGATATTATTCCAACAAAATAGCAACTACAGCTACTTCCAGGTTAGCTGCAAAGCCACATCAGTCTGTTGATTGTGAATTGAAGAGGTAAATAATTATATTTTGGGGAAGGAAAGCAAGGCCTTTGTAGATTTTTATCTGTCTGGTATTTCTAAACTCTCTTGTTGGGAAAAAAGAAAGGAATGATTTATTTAATCTAAAATGGTCCTCTGGATGCACACCATGGAGTCTGTTCTATAATTACCTAATGTGGAGGAGTGGGGAAGGGGCTGGGGAGAAACACAAAGCAGATGAAAAAAAGAGGATAAAAAAGATTTTTGAGAGATTGAATTCAGCTCTGGCATTTCTCCAACCATATGGAAATTGGAGGGATGTTAAAATAAAGCCCTCTAAGACAGGATGCACAGGATAAGGGTGGGAACTTTCCCTCACTATTGCTGTCAGAAGGAATAATACAAAAAAAAAAAGTCTTTTATATATAAGACAGCAGCACACCTGTACGATCAGGGTGTGTGCCCAAACTTCAGTAGGAAACCAACGATGACCCAATCACACTTCGAAGTTGCCTACACCTGATCAGACACATACAAGAAGTCTCTCTTTGACATGCAGCAGAGTTTGAGACAAAATTTGCAGGTAAAAATCTATTCTTAACCCTCTAGTGCTCCACAGTGCTTTCAACTGCCTGGTATAGCCTTTGATAGCAATAGCAGCTGCTTATTGCCTGGTGTAGCCATTGCTCTATGTCTAGCCTTGGGTCTGGACTGCATGGCTGCAGCATAGCAGATATCGCATCAGGGAAGGACTCACGGCTGGATGGCATCAGGGGAGACCCATGTTGAAACCAAGTGTCTAGTTAAAATTAGAATAGAGAAATCTACAGTCATGTTTTTTTCAAATGAAAAGGGCAAAAACATGTGTGTTCTTTCTGGATGCCATTTCTTTTCTGGCTATAAATTAAGGGATTTAATATATATAAATCTCTCTGTAATAAGACTGTTAAACTTAAAACCTGATAAAATACCCATGGATTCCCCTGCCATCAAGGCCAACCAGTGGACCTGTTATGAACCACAATGGTATTTCACATAAGATTTGTAAAATTTGAAAAAAACTTGGGAAAAGCATTTTAATCCACTTTTGCCTTATCTCAGGATCTGTGCCTCTCAATCACTTGCAGCTTGTGTCCTCTTCTAGGAAGAGAAATATACCCCAGTTCTAAAAGTGAATCAGAGACCAGATGATGAGTGTGAAGAAAGGCAAAAGGTAAATACATATCAAATCTACATCTTTAGAGACAGCCATACCTTATTACTGCAACCTTCTCGGTCTGTGAATGAGATTTATCTGTAGTCATAGAAGCGTATGAGCAGGTTTCCCTGCTGCAGCAAGACCTTCTAGGGCAATGCTCAAAATCAGAACAACATTTGCCAAGATGCGTTACCAGGATTTCCCATGGGATACCCCAGTACTCTTCCTATAAATGCTCAGCAGGCAGGTGACATGGGCTTTGGAGAATATTGCTCATGGGTCACACGCAAACACAATCCATGTAAGGTACCCTTAGTGGAAGACATGGGGTGATGCTTGCTCAGAACACAGGAAGAAACGGCAAGCTTCATCGAGGAGGGAACTGGAAAGCTGGCTGCAGAAGCTGCTCCTTTACTGCCCCAGTCAAAAGCCCAGGCCATTCAATGATAACCCCACAGCCTTACATTATAATCCCAGATCTGAGCAACCTTGGGCAGATCAATGCTGTGCCCACTCCCCTCTGCTCCACAATGGACAGCCCTGCCCTTTTAAAGTATAAGATCAGAAGGGTGAATTATACACCCTCATTTTTAAAGCTATTGACTGTCTCATATGGAGGACAAGACTATAGCACAGTATCCCTGATAACTCTTTGCACTCCAGTTGTATCTTCAGTCTTTCCTGTGGGGTCTGAGTCCTACTCTTCCAGGAACTGTATAGAAAAAAGGGGACATTTCTAGTCTTAAAAAGATATTCTCAGCACCGGAGGCACAGAAGAAGATAATATATTCACACACACGCTCCTTTGCACATTAAAGCACTGTTCAAATGGCTTGCAGATTCAGGTCCGAGTGGAAAAACTGCTAAATAACAGTATCTGTAATGTAATGAAGTTTACAACTAATGACTAAGCAGAAAAACTAAGCCTGCAAACCTCTAAGAAAATAACAGATGTATGATCTTAACTTTTGTTTTACCAAGTAAGACAAAAGAAAGGAAGAATGTTAGAAAGAAAAAGACAAATGTACGCTGTTAATCAAGTAAGTACAGTAGTATGGAAAAAGGTGCTTACAGTAAGTCTTATGATTCAATGGGATTAACTGTAATTAAGAAATGAGCATAATTCTGTATAAAATATGGGGTCTAGCAATGGAGTGTAAAGATCAGATGTCAAAGTTGGTGTAAAATATGGTAAGAAAGGCAACGATGGAGAATTGAACAGAGCAAGATCAACACAGGAGTTAAGATAAATAAGACATTTTTTAAGTACATACGGAAGGAGAGGGCAGTGAAGGAGACAGAAGGGCCTCTTAAAAATGGCAAGGGTAATTTATTGACACAAGTAGTAAGGGCATTGTTTAAGGGGAAAAGAAAAAAAATAAAATGAAATCTTCGCCTGAGTGTGCAGAGAGGAGGAGGAGAGGGGACAGATGCCAGAAAGAGACATAAATTTCCCAGAGGAGAACGAGAAATGCTTAAGGAAATCAAGAATATACCAGTGCTGGTGATCAAGGAAGTGGAATGTTGGAAAACTGAAAAGAAAAAATAAATAGATGCAGGAACAAACATTATGTATCCCAAAATCAAACATGATATATCCCAAAATCCAAGGGAGACAGAAAGAAATACTGCAGAGTTGCTTAGAACCTGGAAAGCACTTGGCAGGAAGCCGTACGTGCCGGCAGAAATCTGACACTCTGCTACCATATGGTTAAAGCTAAATTCAGGTTGTGGATGCCACCCAGCAAGCTGGTATTTTTGCTTCAAAGACCTTTTAGCAGTAAAGGAAATTTTACTAGCAATAAAAAGACCAATCGTCTTTGCTTCCTTCTTGCTTGCCCAGTTTCCTTTCCACCAAATAATTTTTGCAAAGTTAGCCTGTGACAGAAAGGGTGCCTGCCAGGGAATATTACTGAGGAACTGCATGGCCACCATGCTTCCCCATGGTGCATCTCAAATCCCCTGATGCAGCTGCAGTACTTGATACTGCTTCCAATGTACGTTTCTACCTTGAAACTGAGGTTTGTAAGCTTCTAGAAAACAGAAGCCTAACCAAAGACATAGTGAATCCACATTAAATTGCAAAATCAGTGACCTCAGTCCATAAAAGCTACAGACCCTAAAGGACTTGGTCCTGCGCACACCAGCTCGGCTTTAAGCACCTGACTATTCCATTGACACCATCAGAATTGCTCAAAAAGATCCATCTGAGTCCATGTGCTACTGCTCTAATGAAGAAGCAGTAATGAAACTGAGCCTACAGCATGTATATCATACAAATGGAAATATCAAGCAGAGCAGCAGAAGGCATAATGTTGGAGGGAGATGGTGTCAATGACATGTACTTAAGCAAAGACAGAGTCAGGCCTTACAAGAATTTGCAAGGTATTTGGCTGCACTAAGAATAGACAGTACTTGGAGCAGCCATGGGGCAGCTGCCATTTGTAGAAGTTTAGAATGGCAATTCTAAACTTAGTGTGCAAGTATTCAAAGGTGGTAAATACTGAGGCATAACCACAGATGCTACCAAGAAGTAGAAAAAAAAAAATTGCTGATTGAAGAGCACGATCAAGCAAGGTGCTGAGTGCCAGTTCCTCAAAGGAGCTACACAGATCTATGCCATTTGAAACCTAGCCCCTGCATGATTCCTTCCACTCCTAGCAAAGAGATTTCAGAGCTCTGCACCACATAGGAGCATTTTTCATTATGCAGGATTATATGCCCAGGGCTGAATCCCACTGACTTCAAGGGCAGACTTTTGAACAGCTCCAAGGGCTGGTATGGACTTTCAATGAGCGCATCTACAGCACTTCCCCCAGTTACCACTGAGTGACTGGATTTAATTTGCTGGGGACAGTTTTGGTAGCACTCCCAATCAGCGCATGAACGGAGGCTATGAAAGTAAAATGGGTGAATGCCAAGTGCAATTGGTTGCATCAGATACACACAGTGCAGATGTGGGGAGGGCAACTGGGACAATTTAGATATACGGTGTGAAACCTCGGCAATCAGCGGCCAGAGGCTGTGGTCTGTACTCTCTGGGTAAAACTCTGCCCAGCAATCACTCAGCAACCTTTGCAGACGATAATGACATACCTAAAATAAATAGAAGTGCAGCTGAGAAATTTAGGACAAGACAGAAATAAGAGCAGAAGCTGTAACTCTTTGGAAGATTTATAATTTATGACTGTTCCATGGCATGAGTTCAACTGTGACCTCTCAGCTGGCAGCTGTCTTTATGCTACTTTCTCCTTCCACCTGCCTAGTGAGAAAACAGCCACCGTCTCTGTGAGCATGGATAAATCTGTCACACCGACTTACACAATGAACTCTCTGGAGGGAGACTGAAGTAGTCCAGAAAATAAATCTAGCCCTCAGAAACTGTAGCAAGGTTGTCCAAGTTTACAGCATCTCCTTTTAACCCCTTTGGTGTGGACCTCAGCAGCTATAATTATAACTGGCACTGTCTGACACACTAAAGCTGGGAATCCTCTGTGACGTGATGGATGTCTCGCTCAGGACAAGTCACAGTCAGACAAAAAAGATCTGGGACAGGCCAATGATGTAACATGCAGCTCTCATCTGACGTGGCAACCCTTGGCTTTAAAGCCTTTCCCAAGGACATCCAGGTGGACAAAACAGTTTTACAAGAGAAAAATGTCTTTGCTGAAGTGCTCAGATCATAAAGACAAAGCACTGAATTAGATCATTAGATTCTAAGGCCAAAAAGGCATTATTAGTTTAGATGGATTAACGGGCTCCTTCCACTCCTCCTACCCTTCTGATGGGATTATGGCAGACATTAAATTGATGCTGAACATAACCCATGTCAGAAAGACATCATCCTCTAATAAAATCTCTCCAAGGCAAAGCTTCATGGTATGCTCCAGCAAAGCACCTTGGCCAAACCAAATGGCTGTGACTGAGGATTACACTTTGTAAAAGAAGCCAGGGTTATTTTAAAATAATCAGTTTAAAAGCAAATATCAGAGACCACTTTTTGCTCACGGTTAATATTAAGAACTCATGTCTAAATAGCTTAGAATGGCTTTGGATTGTGATTCATCTGTATTCTGATAGACAGCAAATTTATTCTTACAAGTAGTCAACAAGTTGCTTCTCACTGTGGCTTAGCTTGAACACCTCCTATAGATGTGCTTGGACAATTTTCAAACATATTTACAACACACCTATGACATCTGTTGAGCCACACAGAAACAGGACCTTAGTACAAAGGCAAGGAAACTACAGTATCATACATTATGGCCAGGACCAATGCCAACACCACAACCCTCACCCCTCCCACACACCCCTAGGCAAACCCATTATTCTCCTCAGACCTTTCTTTTATTAATGCAATTCCTTTCTCCTGTAGGTCTAGTTTGCATCTGAGCTTGATGCAAAGAAAGTCATCACAAGACATCTGCAAAGCCACATTCAACTTCACCATACTGTGCCTTTGTCTTAGAGGCAGCAATAAATTGTAGAACAAGTGGATGAAGAGGGGATCCTGCACCCACCATCCCTCCTAGCAATGCTGCAAGGATTATTTCATTTTTCTTCCAGGCCTTGAAGAGTGAACTGTGACTGTTCTATGCTATATTCTTTGATCACTCGCATCCTCATCCCTGTTTTGTGTAGGATTTACAGTCAAACTCCTCTGCTATTTTATCTCCTCTGTTCATCAAGCCTTATCGCACACACCAGACAGTTTTCTTCTATTGTGCTTATGTTGTACCCACCCTTTCTCCTGCAGTGCTTGGATTCCAGTAGTCTACATTTGCCATTCCTTAACCAACAGAGGAAACCTCATTATGCGAAAGGAGTACTATTTGTCTGGAAGTCATGAAATTACAACTCAATATAATGATTTGGACAGAGGCTTTCTATTCTGCTATAGCAGTATCACTCAAACTTTCGGGCCTCTAGATCTCCAGTAGTAGTAACAGCAAGACTTCTCCCTCAGCTTTTATCCATATTCTTGCTTTGTATCCAAAACCTTCAAAGAATAGGGAGGGCATGCAGAAGAGCAGTGACCAAAAAAGGGTTCTGTTTTCCAAGAGGGTTTCACAATAAAATTGAATGCCAAACCAAATAATCAGATGCCATTGGTGGCAGTCGCCTTTCAAGTACTTTGAGAAGCTCTTCTGGCACAGAGGGAGGCTGCCAGTAAGGAACTGGACTGTGAATGTTCAATGTGTCTTTCTAAGGATGGAAAAAAATGCTGTGGAACTTCTGTACAAATGTTCCTGTCCAAGTCCCACAATACCATTATAAACACTGTGAGAACTCATGCAGTGTGTGCTATTTAGGCTGCTAAAGCCAGATGCTCAAAGGTGCTGAGTGACCTCACGTTCCCATGACCTGAAGGGAGAAGAGGGTACTTAGACACCTTTACTGTCTTGCAGAATTGGGCACTAAGCAAACCATGCTACATCTCAACAACCTTGCATATATTTTTCTCTTTAAACATGCATTTCCATATTGCTTAATTATCTGATTCTAAAAGCATTTTGTTAGAAGCCATATGAGGCACATTCCAGTAATGAAGATGTACTGCAGTTTCCAAGGTTCAGTTCATAAAAGCACTGTGGTAATCTTAATATCCCAGATACTGTTGACAGTACAGTAATGCAATGTAGCATAACTGCCGGTTAAGGCGATGATCAGGTGGTATGTGACAAAGATATAGAGGGAGAGAGAATAAGCTACTAGCCAGCAATGGAAAACTGTTACACTTCACTGCTCTCCTGGCAGAGACATTGTTCTCTTGCCTTTCACTCCTACGTTTCAGATATCATCCTTCTCTTTCTTTGCCTTCCCTCCCACAATATGACTTGCATCCTCACAGAGACTCACATGTTGGTTAAATTTATTCCCCCATAACAGCAGATACTATTACAAAGCAGAAAGCTGACTCTATTTTCTTACACATCTAAGGCAACAAGATCTCCACAAGTATACGTTTTGACCCTCCTAATTGATGTTCCCCTCAGACTGGATTTGTTGGAGTGTCCAGAAGATGTTCAGAGGGCTGGAGCACCTCTCCTATGAGGACAAGCTGAAAGAGTTGGGGTTGTTCAGCCTAGAGAAGAGAAGGCTCCCGGGAGACCTTAGAGCTCCTTCCAGTCCCTAGAGTGGGCCCATAGGAGAGATGGGAAGGGACTCTTGATCAGGGAGTATAGCTACAGAATGAAGGATAATGCTTTTAAACTGAAAGAGGGGAGATTTAGATGAGATATCAGGAAGAAATTTTTCACTATGAAGTAAGGCACTGGAATAAGTTCCCCAGAAAAGCTCTGGATGACCCATCCCTGGAGATGTTCAAGGCCAGGTTGGACGGGGCTTTGAGCAACCTGATCTAGTGGGAGGGGTCCTGCCTATGGCACGTTGTGGGAACTAGATGATCTTTAAGGTCCCTTCCAACATAAACCATTCTATGACTACTAAAATCACTTTTGAAGCATACTTATCCTCAGGAATACGGTCTTCCAGCTCCTTCCTTTTGCACAGAGTAATGGGGAGCCCCTGCTTTGTCAGAACTGTTAGAAATCTGAACACAACAGAGGATGGGAGAAGAACAGGTGAGTCCAAAACAGTGACGTGAACTCTCAAAGTGGATCTGAGCATGTAAGTCCTTCATGACCATCTCTAACTGAGCACAAATATAATTCCTTCAAGAAACTATCCTAATGAGCGTGCATTGTCACAGCTTAACTTTTTTAAAAAATTCACTTGTTAAAGGCTATATTCTAACCTGAACCACAATGATTTATACTCATGATCCCCACTGCTGACCTTCTCCACACGTCGTACGACAGCGCACAACATATTTGTATCACCAGCAAGGTTCCCTGCAGTACATTGGTCACCGTCCACCCACCATGGTGGTGTCTGAAGTGATGGATTGAGAGAGCACCGAGAGTCACAGCTCACAGTGTTACAACTGTAGCAAGCTGTTTTCTTCTTCCTTGACATTTATGTCTGAAAATGGGATATTATTGCTGGACCTGGATGTGGAAACTTGGAAAAAAGTCTGAGGAATAGCAATAAGGAATGTTGTTTGCTCAGCAAAATTTGGGAAGAAAGGAAATGATCTACTTTGTGAATTGAAATTATCCCCTTAATGAATTTGGCTCACTACTTCTAGTAAAAAAAAAATAAAAATACTCATGCTTTATTTTTTTTCCTAAAAAGTGTCAGCTGTCCAAAAATATGGAACAGCTGTCCTGAAATAGCAGATTTTCCTGTATGTTTTTTTTATGATTCAGTCCATTCCATAATTTTGCAATGAGAATTGCAGACAGTTCTATTTTACTTGCAAGAAATATGCACAACACGGCATGCGCCTCAATCTTCTGTGATTAATGTATAAAAACACAGTCAGAACATATTTATACAATGGCTTGTAGTATTATAGAGATTGATCTTGGTTTCACTCACAGCCAATGGCTAAGGAGCACTTTAATCTGCTACAGGTGAAAAGGTAACGCAAACACTCTCATGTTTACTTAGGACAGCTATTGGGAATATTTCATGCCGTATTTCAAATACAAATACTCTTTGGCTGTCTATGAGTCAAGGAAATATAAAGTCATTAGTATATGGTTTTCTACAATCTATTGTAAATATTAAAATTACACAGGTCATTTGACCCAAATTGAGATTTCAGCCTAGTTTCTTCACAATCTTGGCTTCCAGAGGACCGTGAGAGGAAGCGGTCTCCACTGTGGCATCACAGTGCTACAAAGCCCACTCTGTAATGAAGCGGGAATGGCATTTTGGGACATTCTTGGCAAAGGCTTTATGCCAGGTAAAGACTGAGAGCAAGAGTCTGCTGCCATCTAAGTCACTGGAGAAACCCCCTTTGTCTTTCAAGACTGAACACTGCTTTAAAATAATGCCTTATGCAAATAGTCTTCCTGAATTTTATTTTATTTTTTTCTCTGATATCCAGGTTAATATCCTCACCTGCTGTCAGCTGGATTACTGTTTTGGCATTTGCATGAGAACCCTAAAGAGTTTCTAAGGAAGACCTTACTCATGCCAGCCATGTTTAGTGTTTAGCAGGTTAGTTGAAATGACGGTTTTACATAGGCTTGAACTCATTATCATAGCAACAAAGGAAATCTCCTACAAGGATCTAAGAGTTGCAGTGTCCCATGCAAATCTACTCATTACATAGAGCACCTCTTCAGAAGCATCACAATTTACTTCATATATTTCCTCTCCAAATGTTTGTGTTTCCTTTGCAAGGCAAATTTCCAAGTCTAAAACTACCTAGTGTACTTCTTGTGTTTCACATACTAAGGAATGAATCTCCATCGCAAGCCCCTCATACAAAAATATCTTCATTTTATTCACGTTTAAATAAAACACTAAATCAAAGAATGCTTAAACAATGAATGGCAGGGTAAAACTCCAGTAACAGCAGCATTCAGATCCCAGACACTTTCTCCTAATTCTTCCTCATGCTAACCATACCACCTTTCCAAAATCCTCATCTGCTTGCTTTTTTTTTTTTTNTGCCTGGATGGCCTCAGGTTTAGTAGCTTTTTACAGTTCATTTCTGCTCCATAAAACCATGGTGAGAGACTGGGAAAAAATGGAAACAAAATTAAACATGAGAGATCAAAACTACCCCAATCACGTTGTGGGTCGACCTGACATCTGATACAGGGGCTACATCTTCACTGAAGTCAGTTAGATTTTCACTGCCTGTGCTCTTCAAGGTGAATCTGGCTCACAATATGGCCTGAGATAGCTTATTGCCTGCATCCTACAGTACCTTAGCTCAACCTTGCAGTGATGAGGAAACTGTACAAGTGAGTTACTTCTCACCTACTTTAAATATTCAAGTGACCCAAGCAGTCAGTCAGTTGGTCATGACTAGCAATATATGAAGCTTCAGGCATTTTTAGTCTAACAGACTGAAAATATTGGACAGAAGTTACATCCAGCAGCACAGGCTTACTCTGAAAAATGAACTCCAGCTATTCATTCAGATAACAACTCCCTTCCGTCTAAGGTTAGCTATAATAGAGCAGCCAGACAGTAACACACCAGGGCTCAGGGGACCTGGGTGCAATGCCTGGCTCTAACAAGGACTTCGTACGCAATTCACACTTAAAAGTGTTACTATCCAACTTCATGTCCCCACCTTAGGAGCTGAGGATTCACACACGCTCAATGAGGACAGACAAGACTCCTGAGGTAGTCTCTGTGGCTCTTCAGCAAAAAACTTCTCTGCCTCCATTGGAGGGCAATTTTATTCATTCCTAACACTGCCAGATAAATACAACCCCACTGCGGCACAGCTCCTTTTCTTGCCTACCTCGCAGCTCTCTGGTACACGGGGAGATGCCAGCAATGTTCATTTGCATCATCTGGCACATAGAGGACTTGCATCTTGATGGAGCATGTGAGCAGTGATATACTCATGTCACTACAAGGAATGCTGTCCTGCATGAAATAAAGCTTCTCTGGGGGTGGATTAAAAGCATAATTGTATCACAGGGCTGTACAACCATCAAGACCAACCCAGTCTACATCAACAGTGATTTAAAAAATATGCTAATGGGGTTAATCTTAAGTAGCTGCTTCTGAGTGGGTAAAGACAGTTAGCACTAGCTGGAATGCCTTTGTTTCATACCCAACATGAAATTGTCCATGCAGTGGAGGCAAAGATGTGAACATTCTTGAGACTTTTCTTCTTCCTGGAAAGGTATCCCTGCTCCATGAAACTGTAGTGGGCTAGATAGAGAGCACATTCTGAGAAGCTGATGGAGTCACCAGCTCCAAAACACCATAGATTTGCTGCCTTTTGCAAATTCTAAACCCTTATATAAAACAAACAAACAAAAAGATTAAAAAAATAATAAAAGTACCTTTTAACACCATTTCACATGGGACTCCTCGCTCGTGTTTCCGCAGCACTACCCTACTCTGCCCTGGAACAGCAGGCTTCTAGGTACTCAAAAGCAGTGTTAGTATGCGGAAGGGTTAGAGAGAACAAAGTCAGATCAAAATATCATTTCATCCCTTGGGTCCACAAGCTATTGGCTGTGAATGTAAAGGGATTATCACACATGAGCTTACTTCTACAGGCGGCCTGGCAGGAGTGCATTCCCATTCAGTTAAAGATCCTTCACAGGGAGCAATAGAAATGTTCTGTTTCGTCAATATCTTTTCATTCCTTTTCAAGCATTTATACAAGTATTCAGGGGCTTAACCAGAAATGAAAGAAATACATTTTAGATTATGTGTATTAAGAGGCTCTGGGACTTCTCTACCTGTCTGACTATGCTGGAGATTTTGTTACCTGACTCTTTTTTATTTTTTTTTATTTTACCTCTGGTAACTACACGTAAATCCCATGCCTGCCCACCTGAAACAAATTCTCTTTTCACACTGAGGAGCACTCAAAGCATTTGAAGACTATTGGGATTCATTTGGCATATTTACGGAAGAATTTAGTTATAATCGCTTCTAAATATCTGTTGCATTTTAGCTCAGTAAGTGTAAATAACAGATATGAAATGTCATGTGCATGTTGGATGCCATCTCTTGGAACCAAAACAAAAAACCCACAAAAAAAAAAGTCACATTTCTCTCATTTCTCTTACCCAGCACTTGATAGCCAAAAAAAAAAAAAGTGAAAAGCAAAAAAGTACAACATAGTGCTGGGGGGGAAGCAGAGTTGATTAATGTGCTAGCCTGTTAAACCATCTGCTCTTGAGGATCCAGCTTGGAATCCCAGTGCCCCTAGCTGGGTCAGCACTTTTCCTGGTGCTGAGAAGCGACATTAACTCAGCCAGCCTTTGCTTTTAGGAAGGAAGAAAGAGTCCATGGAATTTCATTTGCCTTCAAAAAACAGAAACACCTTCCCAGATTCTGAGTACCAATGTTAGCAAAGTTTGGTGGAGAGGGAGTATGGGATCAGCACTGTCTTACAGACAAAAACCCCAAAACAACCAGGGAATGCTACAACTCCAGATGACTGAGTTCAAAACACGTCTCTGGAAGCAGAGAATAACCTGATCATCCTTGGAGTGGAGTGCCATAAAATTAAAAGGAGAAAAAAATGGGACATGGGGTTTCTCTGTGGCACACTGAATAAATGCGCTTCCTGACATTATCTTTGATAGGGTCCCTATCAGCTTGTCACTTGGGCAAAAGGTAATGCCGGCCTGGCAATAAATGCTGTAATAATGTTTCCAGCCCTTTGAACTAGATATCACAAAAGCTGGGGGCAGTCAAAATGCCAAATAAAGTTAACTAAGCACAAGAGCGGAGGCCAGAGACAGATGCCGTGAGCTGAATGTCAGATCAAGGGATGAGATCAACAAGGTGCTTTAAGAGGCATTTCCGGGTTAACTCAGGAATCTCCAGCAACCTTTAATAAGGCTTGGATGAAAGACTACAAAAGAACAGAGAGGGGGGTTTATAAGGGACAAGAAGATACAAATGCACGTTCATTTGAACTCATCAGATCCGGTTTGGGTAGCTGCTCTCCCCAGTGCAATGTTTTAATTAAAGTTATGATAAAGAGGATACAAT
Source organism: Nycticryphes semicollaris (assembly GCA_013400055.1). Taxonomy (NCBI): domain Eukaryota; kingdom Metazoa; phylum Chordata; class Aves; order Charadriiformes; family Rostratulidae; genus Nycticryphes; species Nycticryphes semicollaris. The sequence continues at coordinate 538,014 of VXBJ01003382.1, forward strand.
GAAATGAAAGATTACAGCTCTGAAAGACTGACATAACATTTGGTTTCTTGTCTCCAGTGCCGAGTGCCTTACTAGGTAGAGATTACTAATAACTCCTTTTTTTAATTAACAACCTTTTTCATCAATAGTAACAATTAATTAGTAGCTTACTGGTACTCTGAACATGGGAAGTGTATGGAAAATGAATTAAAATCGTATAAAATAGTATTCACGCTGATACAGGCATTAGCATCACAGTTAAATATGCCCTACATAAAAATTGTGACAATGCAAAGCTATGAGCAATGAAAACCCAGCAAATATAAGCAATGGTGGATCCATTGCACCTTAAGCATTGGCACAGGATGGGAAAGACTTGAGAAACCATGCCGGCAGGGTTGCTAGCCCCAAAATTCTCAACTCAGCAAGAAATCTCCCTGTGATTTCCGGTGCCAATGCATTACTGCAGCATTTCCACTAGCAGTATTTCCAAGGCATCACTGAGGTCCTAGCAATTTTAATCACACTTGTCCTTCAACTCCAGTTTCAACTTGGTGACTCTGGGCTGTGCTTACTGCCTTCCTGGAGATACCTCCCTTATATCATCACAATTACTTCAGTTTGCAGGCTGCAGAGGGAGCCAGGAACTGTCAACAGAGAAGATCAGGCAATCTGAATGTTTGGGTTTTTTTTCCTTTTATGGACATAATTATCCATGTGTTTGTATCTAAACACACAATGATGTTTCATACTTGTTATTGCCATGCTGTAGAATAGAGACAGTGGAATGAGATATTTCGTTATGTTATGTAGATACATGTATGTGTTTACATTGACATGGTACATATGCCAGACAGACATTATGATGACTTAGTGGCAACATTCTCCCAGATGGGAAACACCAAAAGTGGCAATTTGTTTTCAACATGAATGCCAAGTACTCTTGCCATGCCTTTCATAACACAGACAGAATCCTGATCCAGTGTTTTCAGACTTGAATGACTAGCCATATGTGTTTCACTGAACACACTGAGCCAGATACCACCGCCAGCGCCCACTGAAATACCTGCAGTTGCATGTGAATAACGCAGGAGAAAGTCTGCCTCTGATTACTGAAAAATATGCTGTATTTTCTCACTAACTGATAGTTTATGCTGCCAGTTGTATAACTATAACTAGCACTGGTTTACGGTACATCTCTCCCCTAGTTCCTCTACTCTTGAAGGCATTACAGGAGAGGAGATTCTTCATGTGCCTGTGCCCAGTGTTGCTCCCTCTAACAGGCACTGATCACTGCTCCCACAGCAGCCCATGTACTGACATTGTTAGGTAAGGTGTAAGTGAAATCTGAGCCCTGTTGTGCTGTGCTCTGTAGAAATAGGCTTCAAGAGACAGTCCCAAGTACCTACCAATTCTAATGGGTGAGACACAAAATGGCTGGGAGGAGAAAGAGAAAGTACAGGCAAGACCAAATGACATGTGAAAGAGTTAGAAGAAAGGAATCCAATTCATCCTGCCCATTGCATTAATCTGAGGGCACTGTGCTTACCTCCATTTATCTTTTGAAATCAGGGCAGATGACAAGCTACAGCAGCAAGTTTTTTCACATCTAGTGAACAGTAAACATTGGAAACAAGCAGTAATGGGTGGCTTCTGACTGAAATAGTCTTCACATACCGAACATTGTAGAACATTAAAGTAACGTCAATATTTATTATACAGATATGTGTATTGATTGTGCAGTAAAGTGATCCTAAGTAATATATGTTATAATAATAATTGAACTCCATTCAGAAAAAGAGCACTGATGTGCAGAGAAGGAAAAAATCACAATATTATATACTACATCCATTTATTAAATTAGTTCATGCGGGCATCTGATTACTGAGCAAATAGTAGCAACCACTACAAACCAATAGGCATCTTGCATGAGCAAGACAAAAAGAAACTAAGGCCACATTTCTGAAATACTCCATTACACTCATTGGGGTTTCTGGGTTTCGAGGAGCTGAGAAATTGGCTGTAGCATCCCACAGTTCAAACTCTGGAAGGTGCCCTGTACCCTCTCTCACTCATTTGCCTTTTCTCACAAATGACTAGTGAACTTCTACATTCAATATTACCACATGACACCTCAATGCAAACACTGTGCTATGCTTTCACCATGAAGTTATTACCACTTACAGAATAGTAACCATTAATTCACAAGATATTTGGATGAAATAGGACAGACTGCACTTATTTCCAAATTCAAATGGACATGGCACCTCTTTATTTCCCCCCTGCCTCCCTTTCTCTTTCTTTAAGTGTAGGTTAAGGAAGAAATTAACCTGCTTTGGGATTTTTTTTTTTATTATCTTTAGTGAAATTGGATTTATTTAGCTAAACTGGCTGTATATTTAAGTCTCCAAGTTCACAAATTATATGCATAGCCTTCCCAGGCTCCATTTTGACTAACTGCTGGTAACAATTCCAGCCATACGATTGCTTACATGGCATATTTCCCACTCCTTCACCAGATAACTCGTCTTTATTTTTTTTTCTTTTTGCTTTTACCAGGGAGATGATAATGTTCAGCACTGACCTAGTAATGACGTTCCAATTAAAGACCGTGAAAGACAGTTTGGACCCGCAAATATCCTTATGAGTATCCAGCTACATGTTACCTGGTGTTGGATAAAGCCAAACCCTGGTAAGGATCCAAAGTCTTTCATTTCCAAACCCGTGCACAAATCTTATTTTGGTTATTCTTGTAACCCTTGACTATTCACTAACCTTGCAAACATTTTCTGCCTTGCAGGAAAAGCAGTAGTGATATACCTTAGGAAAGGTCATATTTCTGACCCAGTTTGAACCAGAAAGCAGCAGAATTGACCTGATGAAGGTTTCCAGGCTGACTACAAGCTAAAAAAAAAAAAAAAAAAAGCTTTTTCTAAGCTCTTGATAAACATTTAGCATTTTGCAGAACCTCACACTGCTATTCACTTAGTCTCTGGCTCTGCAACACCCACACCTCCAGCATGTACCCTCCAGGCACATCTGACCTAGACCAAGAGGAGTCACAAGAAGAATAAAAGTCACCTTGGTGCCTTGCCTCAGAAATCTGCAACCATAAAAAGGGGATAATTTAATTTTGTCCATGTTCCTATGTCCTTTGCAACAAGGCTATAACAATGGCACAGAAGGACCCAATTTACTCTTTTCTGTGCTCAGAGTTCACTAGAGACATGTCAGGAGCTGTAGAAACTACCATTTAAAGCAGTGCTAAGCTTAAATGCCTTGCTTTTCCATACTCTGCATGTCTCGTTCCATGCCTGGATGGCAGGATCACCAAACAAATCAGGCCTGGGCCAGCCAGATGCATCCTCCGTTACTTCAATAAACATGGGCTATTTCAACCTGTCCACTCAAGTCACTTCTACCAGTTAGCACAAACCACAAGGAAAACAAAGACTGATACTTTTACAGTTTCTTCAAATAGTTACACTGAGAACAGGGAGATTTCCCCATGACACCGCTGTCCTTTCTCTTTTCCAAAGAGATGGTTTCAGCACTTCCCCTGATGTTGACTAAACCCTGGACATCTGTAATGGGAAATGAAAACAACGTCTGTAATGGCCTTCCTTATGCTTCTTTCCCTCCATCCACTTTTTAAAAATTATTTTAATTTCTATTCTTTTCTCTTTTCTTTAAGAGCAGCTTTGCTAAGATTGTTGTAAACAAGACTTAAGAAAAGGCAAGGTTAAACAGCCCAAAGCAGATAAGAATTGACCAGGAACGTGTCTCTGTGTAGCATGAAGATCTAGGTAAGAATCAGCATTAGAGAGGCAGCTCCCCTGACTTCATTGTTCTTCCTTGTCTTTGTGTGTCTTTCTTGTCCTGTCCTCAAGGTGGAGGGGGAATTAGGCTCCAAGGCAGGAACAACAATAATAGCTCCAGCACAATCCTCTGGTCTCTGGAAAGGACATCTTAACGCTATTATCTCCCCATCAGGGAAAACCTGTTAAAATAAAAAGCTTAGAGACTGACTTTATAAGTGCTTAACTATTTTCCACTTTATTTATTGTATTTTCTAGTATGATGAAAAGATAGACAGATAAATAGACAATGATTTTTTGTTGAAATTTAAACTATTGTCTTCATGTTCAAAATGCTTGGGTTTATTTTACTTTTTATTACCCACTGGAAGCACCAAGTCAGGTTTAAACTTTTGTCCCTGGACCATTTTTCCCAGCAAGAAGAAGAAAGCAAATCCTAAATCCCACTAGCAAGTGCCCCACCAGTGAAACCAACCTAATTCAAAAGTTCTTGTTCACTTTGTTGTTCTCATTTCAAAAAAATTCCCATTTCCAGGAAGTATGTGCTTCAGTAACTGCTCTGGTCAGCAGTATAACACAACACTACAAACACACGTTCCCAAGGATGGTTTGCTCAGGTGCCTCCAAGTGGTAAGAGCAAGGGGCCATGCCATGGAGGTACAGGGAGGAAGGTTTCAGCCTGTCTTCGCCTACTAGCTCCAAGTCAGGTGCCCAGCCACGGCAGTGCCCATGGATGAGGAAACCCTGCACCATGGTGTCAATAAGAAGCTTTTCTACAGCACTTACTGGTGACCCCACTGATCCCGCTGCCTGTCAGAGGTGCAGCAATAGGACATACCATACACTACTGGACTTTATGATGGGGTCTACAGACATCTCACTACTTGAGATTTCAGTCAATATATAATAAGAAAATGAAAGAAAAAAGAGAGAGGGTGGGAGGAAAGCTGAATCGAGGGGGAGGAAGGGGGCACAGTCTGTTTTGGTTTTGTTTTGAAAGGGCTTTTTTTCCTGAACTGAAACTGGCTGCGTTTAGCTTGCAGCTCTGTTTGTATGGTGCAGATACACTAATGATTAATGATGTGCCAAGTGGTTCAGAGAAATTCAATTCAGACCCACAGATACTTGTCAGTCCCCAAGGAATGAAAGCATTTTTTAAAACTGACCCACTAATTACCCATGAAAAGATTCAGGTAGTAGAGCACACTTGACCTTATTCTCAATGGCAGCAGCAGGTCCGATTCCAAGGAGTTTCTTCTGCGCCTTTAGTTTTTCTGACTCAAAACTCGAAAGATCACAGTCGAAGACCAGCTTCTGCTCCTCAGTAGTTTCCTGAATTTTCCAGATGATATTTTGCACAATGATGTGTCATTTCATGTTGTATCAATCACATTACAATATGTCACTTAATATAGCATAAGGCAATATGATTGACACAATCTGAGATGACTTGTCACAACACAACACGTCAGCTGGGACATTTTGTATGTTTTGGGTTTATGTACACACAGAGCCTTCAAAGGGTGAGGGGTGGAGGGAGGACACTCTTCATCCTTTAAAAGTTTTCACAACACTTTCAACTGTGGTCATTGATACGCATCTGTTAAACATACTGAAATTTCTTCAGTTCTATCTCTAGGCCACTTCTAATAATAAACTACAGGAGCCTGAGTTCATTCCAACCTCTATTTATAATGGGCACCTTCTTGTGACATATAAAGTGCCCTGTTCCCAAGAACAGCCTTATTGTTAGGGAGTGGCATAATACAAAAACTCATTACAATTAACCACTTGTCCCTCGGTGGCATCTGATGCTAATTCAACTCCTAAACAATTAATTTGGAGTAACCTCACAAAGCAATCCCTAAGCAACAGTAACTGGCTAATTCCTCTCTACTTATGGTTACGCTCATTATATTACAGACAACTTTAAATCAGGCTGTCATCGCTGGCTCTTGCTGTCACCGAGGCCATTCAGAAGGATAAGTTACTACACCCGTGATCACTCATAACCCATCTACAGCAGGAACAGCCCATCCAGGAGCGCGGGGAAAGAGGGAAATCTCAGCACACATTCTGCAAGGGTTTGAGAACACAACTGCAAGTAGCGCTGTAGAAAATCACAGGACTTTAATTTCTAGTGAAGAAGCGTAGCTGAATGAAATTTGAAGGAAGGTATGTTTGCCATAAGATGTCCAGGCAGCATGGTCTGGCAGAGAAGCCCTATCCGGGCACTGGATTTGAGACGTTCTTTTATTCTCCACGTTCTTAGAGCTTGGCTACAATGGCAAGTTACAGAGTCCCACCAGCTAATCAGGACCGTGAACAAAGAAGGTTCAGACACGTCTGCTCCTACCTGCAAGTGTCACGCTGTTCTGCCCTGTGCCTCAATTCTCCACGCAGCAGCCAGAGCTTATACTTCACATGGGTGTTTTGAAGCTAAAACTCACAAATGGCTGAAATATGCACTGGGACTGTTGAAAAGCTGAGTACAGAAGGATTTTGCAAGCCTGTTAAAGTAAACTGGATCTTTCTTGGACTGCTGCCACTTTTTGCATCTGGGGAAATAACTTAAGAGTGGCAACTGTACAGCCAGATGTTGCAAAACTAATATTTCAAGCTCTTTTTTTGTGGCACAGCATGGTGCTACATACAGACATCAGAACATACTCTAAATATGCCAACTCAGGTACCAGTAATAGTGTGTTCTGTTCAAGATAGCTCTGTCATCAGTCAGAAGTCATAGCAAAAGCTATGTGATTGACTTAGAATCTCCATCACAGAGATGAGAGTACTGTGCCACGGCATATGGTGCATCTGAACAGTGGTGCCTGGCCAGAAAAGCAATATCTCATCTTTGTTCTGAGGCTGCAAAACTACAGAAGGTGAAGAACGAAAATACTAAGTAAATAGATTCAGATTAAACTTGTACCCCCCTACCCAAAAAAGAATCTCCAAAAGCAAAGTGTGCTCACCAAAGTCTTCTGCAACAGGGTGGTTCAATTCATACGGCCCATATGGTGAGCCACTTTTTAAAATTCAACATACAAAGATATTCAAAAGCAATTAGTAATACATAAGCAACTGTGAATCAAGAACTCCACTGTTCTGTCATTAGTGTTTCTTCCAAGTACCACAGTTCTTTCTGGTTCTAAACCTGTTTTTACAAACGGGGTAGAGGCTCAGCGGCACAGAGAAATTATACAGATGAGACTGAGTAGGCATCGTATTTCATTTCTAGTATTTCTAAACTGGGGAAATCAGAGATGTCAGAAGGACTGGCCATAAAATGACACAACAGACCACATCCTTTGGTAGTATATTGTCCCAACTCTCAGTGTCCAGATCAGCGTATTTAGTATATCATAAACACTACTTCAGGAAAACCCATATCGAGCAGTAGGACATGGGTTTTTCTTCTCAGCTGAAGAATAATCGAAAGTTCAAAGGCACTGAGAATTTTCATGACTTCTCCCAAAAACACAACCCTAATCATCAGTCCCTTTACGTGGGGCAATGCTCACTGCTCCTGCCCTTGCCCCGTCTCACACTGCCTGGTCCTTGGCTCAGGGAGGCACTTTGGTCCTCAGAGAAACCCATGTGAAGAAGGCAAAGATTGAAGATATAAGCCAGTTGCAGCACCGAAACCTGACCATGAGATGGACATTGTTTCCACAAGGAAATGTTTATGTCCTTCCTCTGTCAGACCCAAAGCTCCCAGGTTTATACAATCCCTGTGTGTTGCTTATTGCTGGAACGCTCTGTGTTTTGGGGGGAGAATAACAATTTTCAGTAGTTTATCTGAATTGCAAAAACACAAGATAGAAAGAAATAGGAGGAAAGGTAATTGTAGACTGAGAATTGTACCTCAAGAACGGCACATGAACAGCTGTTTAAAGGACACTGCAGAGCAACTAGAGCCACGCTGCTCTCCCTCCCCATCTCCAAGCTACCGCAGGTATAGTAAATCCATTCTCCCTTATGCTACAGACTCCTAAGAAAGTCTCCAGTTCACAAAATTAAGTATTTAAAGGATGTATTTAGAGGTTTCCTGAGACAATTCAGCACACGGCCCTGGGTGGTGAGGAAGGCCAGGTGTTTGGGAACATCTTGGCTACCTGAAACAGCCATATCTCTGAGTATGCAACCACAGGTTCCATTTAGTTATAGAATCACAGTTCCATTTGATTCCCATTGCGGTTTTTTGGTGATTGAAGCAGTACGTGGATAATTCAGTGATCTTTTGCAGCAGTACTTGTCTGAGATAACTTGTTTCCACACAGCTGTTACAGAGCTGGCCAAAGAATTCAGCAGGTCAAAATTAACCATGCAAGTAAAACCAACAGTAACACCCCAGCCCCCATATTTGTGTTAAATATAATCTAAACTGTTATCACTACCAGGAAAATACTGCTTAGAGTCTTACTCACAGGGACAAGCACCAGAGCCAAAATCCCTCTGGAGCTCCTGGTCAGTATGATCTGAAGGTCCCATCACGAAAGGCACTGAAGAAACATCACCTTCCCCTCATATCACATTAACTGAGATGGCTTAATCCCCAGAGAGGACATCTACAGTATAAAACAATACTGATGCTTATTGATGCACATAATCTACATATACATTTAGGCCAATACAAGATGAGAGACAAAAGAATCCAACTTTTTTTTTTTTTTTTTAAATTTTGTCAGTGACATAACTCTCATTTATTTTGGAGGAGAACATGGCTGGGATTAGCCTTTTAAAATACATCACTCAGCCAATATGTGTCTAGCACTGAGCACAAAGACTGCTGCTTGCTGAATTTCTGCATAAGCCCCCAAAATCAGCTTACAGAGTACATGAACCTAGTGCTGGAACAAGTTTGCTTGCTAGGTTGTTCCAAGACTTCTCCTAGACAAAGCTTCAGCTCACTGGGCTGAACAGCCAGTTACTTATTAAGGAATATTTAAGCTCCAGATTTGCAAAAGCCCAGAGACAGAAAGCCTACGTACGGCACAGCCAGCTCCAGACCCACACAACTGTCATGTGATGCTTGATTTGAACTCGATGGGAATGCCTTCCTCCATCCACACAGACTTGCAACCTTGAAGTTTCTCACCAGAGCAAGCCCCAACTCTGAGCAATCTTTGGTCAACACAGTCAAGTTTCACACCAGTTTCTCATTAAAATATCACACAGAACTTCTAATTTGGTGTGACTTCAATGCTCATGGTTATTTGACACCGATCTCATGAACATCAAAAGTGGGCCAAAGCTCCTTCTGCAAGGAATATTTAGAAAAGTGGGAATAACAACATAATTTTTTGCTTAGACATTGAATCATTTTTGAGTTGTTAATAGCCTCTTTGCAAGTGCTTGCAGGTTTGATTGCCAGCATCTCACATGGCTTTTAGCTGAACTTAAATGTGGCTCACTATTATATCCATAAGTGTAGCTAAAATCACACATGGTCTGCAGTGACCTCAGTAAAATTACAAATCAAGATTCAACCTTCCACAAGTTTTTCTATTTCTCTGTATTAAAATGCTAACATCACTTCAAGGTCCTCTGTGTACTTTAACACTATACCTTCAGTCTGACATAGTTAATGAGCAAATGTATTGATGAGCTATTAACACCACTATTTCATTTATGTATTTGATGGAATAATGAAATGGTAAATTCTTCCCCTGGTAAATGCAATATGGAACAGCTCTTGATGTTGCTCTGAAGGGAGGAAAAGGCTGCTGTGCCAGCAGGAGCAGAATCTGCACCACAGACAGCTTGCTGCCACGGAAAACTGACTCGAATTAAAACAGTTAACTAGAGTGATCAAAGTCATTCAAAAGGGGAGCTGCCTGGAACAATTCTTAGCAAAATATTTTTCTGATCAAAATATGCTGGTTTTGTCCAAGCAGGAACATTTCACAGCAGTATCTATTTCAGTGAAGTTTTCCAAAGGAAGATCTCTGAGGCCTGGGCTATACCACTCTGTCACTGGGAAGGAAAGAAATCATAAACCTGACTTCTTTCACAAAATTCCCTCCTGTGAAATGCTCAGGAGCCTGAGCCTCTGTTCTAGTGATGAAGAAAACCAAATATTTTAAAACTTCAAAAGTTTTTGCAAACATTGTTATTCTCTGGCTGGCCCCACAAATAAAAGCTTCCACTGACTCTGATGACAAGGTCTAGGTATTACAAAATTTATGGTGTGTAAGTCAAGACCACCCAGTGATGTGAAATCTGTATCTATAACACAAATTGCAGTGAGATCTTTAAGATCAGACTGTGCACAAAGGGAGTGGGAAGGATATAACATTTTCTTTTTTAAAATGTAAAATATTGTTATTCATTTCCTTTCTGATAGCAGCCCAACACAAGCAAATCAAACAGCTGGGATACAAAGAGCTGAACAGTGGAGTGGCTGCAGAAGGTGGCTCCACTGATGCAATAAGATCAGCTGTGAGGAGGTAAGAGGTGTAAAAACAACCAAAAAGCAAAATCTAACAAGTACTGCATCTTTTACTTCTCTTTGTACTGATACTTGACGCACTTTTTCTGAAATGTACAAGAGTTGACACAAAGGACCTTGAAGGTTTAACATAGGAAGAAATGTCTGCACCATAAAAAAAAAATTATATATATATATAAATAAATGTATTTTTCCCCCGTCCAAGGCTTGCAGTGAACTTTCTCTTAACAAGGTCCTCAAGGGAACTTCCAAGTCGATTTTGGCGCCCACTTCTTACTTCTTCTTACTGCCTCACTACTTTAATTTCCTATCATGCCTTTCTTAGCCTCTCCCACCTCACCAAGGAGCTTGTCAATCCTCCAGCACTCTCCACTGACCTTTCCAGTATTGCCCCAGCTGTCTCCGGACAGTTCTCAGGCTTCACTGCTCCAGGTTTCCCAAGCTACAGCACAAGCAGTCACAGGGCATGATCTCATCTGCCATGTTTCATCACAAAGCAACAACTATTAACACTTGTATGAGCTTTAACCCAGTATGCTTTTGCAAAAACATACACTGCAACAGCAAGGTGCTCAGCAGTAAATACAAGTTGATGACGTATGCCACCACAGAAGAGGGCCCTCAGATCCTTCCACAGAAGAAAAAGCCACAGAAATTTCAAAACGTGAACTGAAATGGGTTACCTCATATTGCATTCACTGAACCTGGACTTCTTCAGGCCACTGGAGAGGCATGTTTCAGCACACACCAAAAAAGTCGCTTTGTTGACTGCAGGGAGAATAATAGGAATCCAACAGATCATAACTCCCATGATAGGGCATGAAGTGGTGGTGGGAGGGAGAAGCAATTTTCTCAGCTAACCTTGTCCCAGGCCTTTAAGGCCTTAATAAGTTCATAAACAACACCTTGAATTATATCCTGAAATAAACAGGTAGCCAGGACAGAGCACAAAGCTCAAGATTTATGGACTAATAGTAGGTGACCTTCAAGAGAAAGGTTGCTGCAGGCTGTGCTCACTGAAGTCCTTTGCAAGAGCAGCCCCAAGCACTGAGCACTAACCCTGAGGTGATGAAGGCATGGAGCACATGCATCACTGGGAAGCCATCTCTGCTTCCAGAACAACCGTAAATGAAAGAAATAGTACCATGAGGATTGGAACTAATGAAGTCTGGCTTCTTTCTTATTTCGTTCTTGTGGTTGATCGACTTCTGCGTCTAAGACAGCACAAAAGTCTGAAGGTTTTCTGGCAGTAAGACTATTATGATATTCCTTCCAGTGTCAATTCTCTGGTGTTAAATAACTTGTGAACTCACAATGAAACCTTGCTTTCAATAAAGGCTCTGATTCTGCGCCTCTTCCCTATCCAGTTTCTTATTTTCCCCAACTTTGTGGGAACTTAGCTACCTTTGAGTTTAAAACTTATTTCACATGAATTTAAGGCTGAGCAACATTAAACTGTTAAGGGAGCAGACTCACAGATATACATGGAATACAGCTAACTTTCATTTTCTTTCAAAGCTAAACTAAGATGGTTGGCTATATCACGAAGATTTATTCTCACTGGCAATAAGAGGACCCAACAATGATATTTTCTGAAGAGAGCAACAAGTTCATCTTTTGACCTCCAGGGAGTGACCAAGGGACATCACAGCTGGACACAAATGACAGTTTGTAGAAGTATCATGAGCCAAAGACAACACATAAAAGATTTTTCTGATAACCAAGCAGGAGGTTCAGTTGCCCATACAGAACTGAAGGACCTGTCTCAGGCCAGTAAGCAGATGCTAGAGTTTCATTACTTCACCTGGTTGCTACAGGCCGTCTTAGCAAACAGGTTCAGGCAAAGACCATAACATACCTTCCTAGCCCCTTTAAGGCCAAAAGCTCCTCCACATCAGGAGCTGGGGGGGAAGTGGAGTGGGGGTGGTTTGGGACACAAGAAGTGGCAGGGCAGTGAAAAGAACTTGCGGATTTTGGTTCTGTGACAGAAAATGCTGCTAATTTCCACTCCCAGTAGTGTGATAGTTCTATCAAGCAATCTTTACAAGGAGGGAAAGAAAAAATTAAACAAATAAATAAGGCAAGGTACAGATTAGAAATGCCTGGGCCAGACTGATTCCCCCGATACTGCTGAGTAGTGTAAATCTTAGTGGTAAAGTGGTGGTACCCATTTTGACAGTCCCAGTTCCCTGAGCTGAACCACAGACCTCTTGGCCCAGTTCTGCTCAAGGGTTTTATTTAGAGCTGGGAGAAACATTGCTCAGTCCTGCTACCTCCACCCCAAGTCATCTGTAGATGTATTGGTCCCTGAGGCCACTACTTGAAATTTCCATTAACTTTCTGGAAAATAAAAGAGCTTGGTAACTAGCACCATAGAAAAGCAACAGACATTGGTTAGGCAGGTGGCTGAGTTCTGTTTAATCCCAAACCTGTACTATAAGGAAAGATGAAACACAGCCCATTCTGTGTTGCAATTAATCCCAAAGGTTAATTTTGTTGCGGGCCCACTGTAAACAAAGGGGATACTTATTTCAGAGTCCAAGTACCTGGCAAGAGAGGGAAGGCAAAGGGAAGGGCAGTTTGTGCTGCGGATTAAGAGAAGGTTGCGAGACCTGGCGAAGCCCGTGCTGACAGCCTCCCTTATTAAAAAGTGTAGCCTTGTGGAAGACCTGCCATTGACGAGTTTGACGCAGCTCAACTTCAGAAAACCAGGCACAATTGGAAGACTGTGCTGCAGCAGGGACAGTGGGGCTAAGGGGCATTTCTAATTTGTCAAAGTTGTATCTAATTCCACTGAACAAAGTTCACAAAGAGAGATGAGCAGAATCCACAAATGATTGCTCATTCAGTGAGCCCCGATGGGAAGATAGGCCAGCACACAGCTCAGGCTTTGTAGAGTAACCTGAGCAGCTCCAATCAACTTGGGATAATTCTGCCCTGTGGGCATAACAGTTTTCCTTGTTTCTTCTTTAATAGGATTATTCCTTACAATATTAAAAAGATAACATCAGTGTCTTTCAGTGTCCCCATAAACTATTCCTAGGTATATGAATAGATGCTTCAGGTGGTTTTGTTACTATACTTCTGACATGGACTTAGGAGAAGTGAAGATCTAAAAGCAGAATTTTATTCAAGTCTGACATTTGTTCTGTAATTATGTTAAAATCTCAAACTTCCTATTAAAAGAGAGATACTCAAAACTGTCACTGTAAGAGCAAAAAAGAATAAAATTACCACATTGAGCATGACTGTGAGAACTCCTGGATTCATGCCATTGATGAGAAAAACCTCATCAAATACAGGCAAACGGCTATCCAGCTGTATTTACAGTTGGAGGAGGCTTTCCATTTACAACAATGGATGTTGGATCAGGTCTTCAAATAGCCAGTTCTTAGGCAAGAAAGATAGTTAATGCATACAAAAAATTTATTTCTCAAAATCAAGATAGAAGCCATAATATATTCTGTCACAGCTTAATGGTATTTTCAGGAGACAAAATGAAGGCAAACACCTTTACCATTCCTTTCCTCCCCAAGGAAAAAAATATTTTATTATTGAAAAGTATCACCGCATCATGTTATATTGTCACCTAGGAATGAGGTCATTTCTGTCTTTGTACTTTATTTTAAATGCAGCAGCCCTCACTGAAACTGTAGGAAGCTAAGACTGAATGGAGCATGGGTATTTTAACACAGCAATTAGGCAACCAAAATCCACTTTGAAACCATCAAAACTGTAATAGTTTGCAGCTACCTGACACTTCCATGAAATTAAGTGCTAAAGAGTTAAAAACCTTGCCCAAAAAGATTCTCTTGGCAGTGTCGTCTGTTTCCAAGGTCGTTTATTTGGATGAGCTAATGCATTTTTTTTTACTTCATTTAAAACCAAGCCACAGTGAGATGATCATTTAACTTTGAATTTGTTTACACCTGAATCTGGTACAGATTGCTCTAACACAAGTCCGGTGGTAGAAAATTACTGCTTACTGGGAGGCAGAACAAGTTTTGCCTGGAAATGCGTTTCAGATCCCAGTCCTATTTAAGGGTTTTCAGCAGCCTCGGCAGGCCCCTGTATTCTCCCTACATCAAACAGACCACGGACTGGATTCCTGGTATGCTGTCACCATGAGGATGACATAACAGCAGCTGCTTGATGCTACAATTCTGCTTAAAGGTGGTGCCCACATTTTTAAGGGTGGCTAGTAATTTCAGGCATCTGGTTATTGGCTATTCAGCTGGGGATATTGCAAAGTTATCTGAATTTCATTATATGTCACATAACCAGTCACATTTAAGGAGCATCAATTAAACAACCTACAGTATGAAGTAGTCAAAATTATCATCAAATTGTTTTGTATAGATATATAAAAATACTTNAGGACCATTTATCATCTAGATAATCCTTCGACCTCCTCTCTAATCTAGACGAAAAAAATCTACCTCAGGGACTTCTTTTATTCTGAAAGACTTCATTTAAATACTCAATCTATCACATCTCTTGGGAAAATCTTCCACTGATGATTTAGCTTCACTACTAAAAATGTGCATCTTTTCTTTAGCCTAAATTTATCCATTTTACACATCCAACTATCAGACCTTGCAACGCTGTTCTCTCCTAAATCAATTACTTTTAGTTTGAAAAACAAAACCAAAGAGACTTAGAATTTTTCTCCTCTGTGGTTGTGTGTAAACTCCTAAACTCTCCCTTGGAATAGTTTAGATCTTGCATTCTGCCTGATACGTTACAGAACAACTAACAAAGCTGCTGAATTGTTTCTCCAAGTAACAAATAAAAAGGTTTCTGTTGCCTGATGAAAGGGTATGTGGGGAAGAAAAACGGCAGAACCCAACAGACTCAGGACACATTGCAGGACTCACTCGGCACGTAGCCTCTCTACCCTCCCTACCTCCACTGCACCTTTTACAGGTTTGACTGAAAAAAAAAAATTCTCTTAACCGTGAAGATAATCTAACCTTGTGCTCTTTTCCTTGTCCCCCGGACACAGCATCCTGAAAACATCACATCACGCGACATCTTCTATTGCAATTCAGCACAATCCTGATGAAGCTGACCACAAACGGACTTCACAAAACACAAAGAAACTAAGACCACAACTTTCAAGACTGCCCCTGTAAGCCATATAGAAATCCAGCTGTTGGCCACTGTATCTAGGCACTGGAGAGCAGCTAGTGTATTGGATTTCTCTCCCTGGGGTCTGACAATATCTGCTCTCCACTTAGAGAGGCAGACAGCTGGCAGATGCATTGGGTTACATGTGAAAACCCTTCTGGTAGAATCACCCTTATAAAGCTTCCAATCATCAGAAGAAAATTTGTCTTGCTCTTGGCTTGCTCCAACCGGTTTTCAAGAAAGCTTTTGGAGACAGGTAGGAGGTTAGCAGCAGGGAGAGGAGGGTGCAGGCTACAGACCATCTCCTTGGATAAAAGAAGGAAGTGAGAGGTTAGAAAGTTGAGGTCTTTGCTTTGGGTTGACTTGATCCTCAAGTAGCATTTGAAAACTTAGCCACAATCTGTCATAGAAATAAAATATATTTCCATATGCTCTGAAGCTCTTTCCACAGCTCCCAGGATCTTTTCAGATAGCCTTTCATGACCTGACCTGACACCTCTAGCCAAAGTCAAGCCTTCTATGGGAAGGGCTCAGTGCCACATCCACTCCACGTTTTTAGGTGCCGGGAAGCTGCTGATCAACATACTGGTGAAAACATTCTCATCTTTCTAACACCTTCTGTCATTAAATCTGAGACCACTAGAAGATCTGAACAAAACTGTATGATGAACCTGTCCTCAGCCCCAGTAGGCTGCATAATAGAGAAAATAAGTCACGTTCATTTTTTATTGATACACATATTATTTAGCAAACATTTCCAGGTCTTTGATGTAATTTTTTACTGTAGCAGAACTGAGGTTTGCTTCAGTTTTATTTTCTGGTACTTCTTGTTACTTGTTTACAATAAAAACTTTTCATTAAATGTTGTATTAGCTTTGTATATTTTTCAAAATCTTGGTTTTGTTACAGTTATTTAAAAACATGGGTCTTCTTTTAAATTTCATGGCTGTAAACTGCATCGACTGCCTTGAAAAATAACCTTGATCCCATTTTCAGTATCAGCCAATGTTTTCTATCATACTCACAAGCCCTGTAACACTATTTAAGAAATGTTATTGCGTTGTTATAACGCATTTGCCATGTAGGGTTATGCGACAGTGATCTTTCGGACACCCAAATTCCATGGGGTTTAAGTATCAGGCGAGAAACCAGATTCTGGATTCAGTGAAACAGGAAAAGGACAGGGGCAGCAGGTGAACTCAATCCACATGTGCAAAAAAGACAGGATGCTATTATTCCAGATTAGGTGGGAATTTCAGGTTTGCCTTTTGGGCTTTTAGGATGCATGTAGCTTTACGATACCTTTCTCTCCTCCAGCTGTTACGCATCACACAAGCTACAAAAATACTTTCTGTACTTTTATTTCAAAATTACATCTTCTCACAAAAATGAATCTATTATTGCTCCTTGTTAACGATTCATTTCTAATGCCAAAAACCACTTCAGATGTTTCCTGAGCATTTTCTAAAGGCATATTTTTCTTGCTGACAATTAAGACAAAAATAAACAAGTCTCAACAGCAATAGGAACAAGTGAGGGGTTTATTTCCACTGCAGGAAAGGGGCTGCCTCTCTTGATCCAAGACATCTTTGTACCTGGGTGGAAACATCATTCTCAGGTTGTCTACACCTAGCAAGAAAGCGCAGCCAGCTGCCCATATCACTGCTGAGTGAACGATGACATCCACCCTGTGCAGAGTTACCAGAGCTCCTCACTTGTAGCTCAGAAGTAGCAGGGCCACATTCACGTGCCACCTGGCTGGAACTTGGCCGAATGTCTCAGCAAATCGACCCAGCACATCCACAGTCCTTCATAGCAATGTTGCTTTTGCTTTGGAGGGATCTGCAAAGCTCAGGAGTCCAAGCTCCTATCCATTACCCACTATGGACATGCCCAATGGGAAAATGAGAACTCCCCAAGGTGAGGAAGATGCTTTCTACATGTTCTGAGAAGTACCAGATGCTTCCTTGGGCCCTCTAAAAACCAACTAAATATAACAATGAATGAATCCTATAAAAGGTATTGAAAATGTTGCACTAGAAGACAAATCTCTGCTCTCTCATTTCATCCATGCAGCCTCAGAGACGTCTCTATATTTAGTCTGAATGCAGAAACATCCATTTTCTTTTAAGCACCATCCGCTTAAAAAAAAAAAAAAAGAGAGAATGAGAGATTCTGCCATTTCTTGAAGATTCAGCAGCACTGGTCGAAGCGGATAGTGTTACAGAGAGTTATTTATGGAAGTTGCTAGGATAATCATACTTTCATGGGCAGGCTTGAAAAGGTCTTTTTGGGCAGAGGTAAAGAGCTCACTGAGTCCTTTTAGAGGTTTTACACAAAAGAAGCTTATCAGTTTTCTAGCACTGTAGTGAAATTACAGCCCATATTGCTTCTGCTGAAATTTCTTTATAAACAGTAGCTGTCCATTTATTTATTGGGCTTTTGTAATCACTTTGGGAAATACAGACACTCCAGAGAGTTCACAACAAGGTAGAAGTGTCACCCGGTAAGCACAGGAGTTTTAACATGACATGCAATATTTTCTTGATCTGAAGAGAAATCTGGTTTTATGAGGGCTAGCCTTGTTTTTCCTCTCATTAGGTAATTTCAATGGGGAAATTTCTTTTTTATGTTTCTCCACTACTTAATATGCATTAAACGGCTGTACAGTATGGTTTCTGACGAAAGAGGTGTCACATATCATCTTAAATATTCACAGCCAATATTGCTGCCATTGGAATGGAGCCCAATCCTCTCACCTTTACTCTCCTAAATAAACCCTACCTCATACATCAGACATGATGCAGAAAAGGCAGGAATAAAGTCTCCTTGAGGTCATCAAGATTACTCAGCAGAAAGAGGATTACTTGAAGAAATGCTGCATTGTGGAAGCATCAGTTCTTAACTAACAGTGGAGTCAGTTACCAACATAATGGGGTTTAAGACATATTTAATCTGTGCACAATGCGGGATTCATCAGCTGAACACTGGTCATGTTTCCCATCGATGGAGAAGACCACAGCTTGGCGATGGCTCAGTAAGCAGGTGTCTTTCTGCATGGGAGTCAAGATGTGAGACCTAAAAATCTCATCTTCCACTTCAACTAAAACAAAGCCTTTTGGTCCAATAAATGCAATGACAAACTCATAGCTTAAGAACACCCATGACTAACTTTACAGACAGGATGGACCCACGGGAGATGTGTGGAGTCTGCTGGGAGTTGCGGGAGAGGTGTGAATCCATTTGGCTGGTGTCTTAGCTCTGAAAGCTAATTATGCCCATTTAAACGCTACCACGGTCAACTCTCATCACTGACCAAGTCCCACAAGAAAGAAACGTCATGTTACTGTTCAGGAGATACGCACAGCTTGCTCTCAGAGGCAGACTACTAATGGTACCGAGAGCTTTGCAGAATACAGCTTTGCAGAATACAGCTGCCATACTGCTTCATGGCAGGTTAGAGCTTACATGGAAATATGAAAGCAAATAACACCCTTGATAAAAATTACTCCACTGCTCCTACTGCAAGAGCTGCAATGTAAACACCCCACACCCCCCTGTTCCCATCTACTTGAGGAAATCACCCAGGAGCAGAGGTATTTCTTACTTGTTACTATTACCCACAGAGGTCACTGCTGCTCTGCTGAGAGCACCAATCTGTGGTTCCACCTCTCGGCAGCCAGAGCAAAAAGAAGCTGCCTGCTTATTTGGGGGTATTCCTCCCACAGGCTGTGTGCTATCTGCCAAGTGATCTACAGGTCATATTCAAGGCAGGATTTTTTAATTTGAGATGTTTTCATCCTTTCAAGTAGCAGGTATCACCCTTCTCTTTATTATTGCAGGACTGATGATTATCTGGGGCAATGAGAGTAGCAACTAGGCTTATTGATACCCTGGTGGGGGGCAACCCCATGGATGCAGTTAAGGTCTTTCAATTTTCCTCTTTAAGGTAAGCACCATTTCTTCGTACATATTTGTACAGCTACTAGATTTCTGGGGTCCAGAGCTATGTTAGGGTCTCTAAATATTTTTTTTTATAAAAATAATAAGTGATAAGAATAGTATGTTGTAGCCTACAGTTTTGTTGGGTTTTTTTAATATGTAACATGAAGATGACAAAGGCTTGTATTTTATAGGATAAATACGTACATGAATATACATACTATTTCATCACACATCTCTCCAGTAACTATTAAACACAGCTGCTGTGAACACTTCCTACTGCCTTGCGGTATTTTGCAGTAAATCAAAGTAATCTGCATTACAGTACAAGGTTTCACTGCAATCTCAAGGAATTTTTCAATTGCCTCTCTTGCATTTCAACCAAGATCATTTAGCTGAAATTATGAAACACGCATTAGCGATTAATGCTTCCAAGATTCCACATTACTGTCAAATCACTAATACATTACCTTTCATAATCTAATTTGTTCACATACTAAAATACACAGAACATGCAGAGCTTAGCAAATGGCCTTCTAAAATGTCACTTTTTTTTTTTTTTTAATTATTCCTTAAAGGGAAAAGAAACACCCCTGAAAGCATCTAGAAAATTTGTACTAGTGTCCTCACTTTGGGCAGCCTTCTTTCTGCCTTTTGTGCATCAGCTTCGGGGCCTGAGGAGGGACACAGCTGCGAACACCATGCTTTGCTATGGGTGAGACACCATGAACTTTCACCAAGACACAGAGCGCTTGCTGTGCCAAAAGCATCTCCTTGGTGAAGTATGAAGAAATGTTAATGGATGGAACTGATCTACCAGCTATAAAAGGTTGATCAAAACTGCCTTCCATCCCAGGTTTTTTTGGAGGTAGGTAGAAAACTAACCAGCTGCTTACTTTTCACTTACACACCAGTCTGCCCTTCCAGTTTAAATTACAATACCTTTCAGTGCACCAAGGTTTGGGCTACTGAGCAGTAGGGGGAGGAGAGCTGGGGAATAAAAGAGTATTTTTGCAAAGCACAACACTGAAGGCCCGCAGGCTGAATATCTGGTAACTACTGAGACATTTCTCCCTCTTTTCTTCCAAAGAAGAACAGGCCATAAACCTATATTTTAAAAGCATACAGAAGCACCACACAGCATGGCAGAAGTGAGATAGCAGAGGTGAAATTCAGCTGGAGTTCAGCTTTCAGCAGGATCAGGACTTCCTCTCTGAACCCTGTGAATTAGCTGGTATGTCTTCACTGACTGGCCAATGAATAAAAACAGGTTTAAAAGTTGGCTCTAAAGAGGCAAGATAGGAGGAAGGATGGAAGCACCTATGTCCTAAGCAGATCCTGAGAGCACTGGGGGTTGACATCAGGCAGCCTTCAGTCACTGCAAGGGGAAAAAAAAGCCAAAAGCTCTTTCCTATGGAGAGAAGGCAGCAGTATAAAAACACATACAGCCTTTTATTAGCTGAATCATCCTTGCTGCAGCTGGCCATGTCTTGACCTAGGGATTTTTGCACCTAATGTTTTCAGGAAGATAATTTTCACAGCATACCTCAGATTCTTAGAACGGTCTCAGAGAGCAAAGTCAATCCTAGGTCACTCTTCCAGTGTAGTTTCCTTTGTACTAAATCCTACTTTCAAGAAAATTCTTGCCATGGTTCAGTGGTATTTAACCTATCATATAATATCCAGGTTTACTGTGTTAGAAGAAGCAGAACAGTATTAAGCTTTTCCCACAAGCCTGTGATTGCATTTGACCCAGTAACCTGTATTAGATTAACATTTATTCTACAACTCCACAGCAAGCCTTGGACCTGGCTGAGCAGCAGTTTATAGAGGACAGTAACCATTTTTACAAGTGGAGCAGGAAAAGGGAATTGAATCTGAGGGAGTAATTCCAAGCAAGTATGTTGCTGCAGCGGTTAAATTGTTTATACGAGGAGTTGGGGAATTACATCTGACTGACCTCTCTTTTTATCTGCTTAAAAGACAAAGTGCAGGTCTCCATGGCAAGTGCTAACTCCTGGGGAATGCAGTATAAAAATGCATCACGGCAATAGAGCCTCAATACCCACCAAAGAGAGAGACCTTCAAAAGGAATGTAAGCAAGTTAAAATCACCGGGATTAGAAAGATTTCCACATTAGCAAGCCTACAAACAGGTTCATAAGCATTCCTGCTCACAAACCAGCCACTCTCCTACATTTGCCAGAAAGTTGGGGGAGGGAGGATGAGGGAGGTTTTGCTTTTTATTTATTTAATTTTGCATTAACCTTAACCTCCTACTAGTTAAGGTACAACAAAATTGTTATTGTCAGCATTTAGAATAGAAGGGGCCAAATACTCCACTCCATTGATTGATCAAACCCTCCAAGGACTTTAGTTCATACAGTTGAAACAGCTTTTGAACACTACTGAAAACAGGTTGCATATTAAAAGAAAAAAAAAAAAAAAAGAAAAAGAAAAGGAATTAAAATCTGGCAGGAAAAGCACTAGGGAAGTTTACGCTATAGCAGGAAACACACAGGTCTCCTCCATTTATAAACTTATAGGATAGGAAGTTGGGCAAGAGGATTACTATAACCAAATTTCATTTTATGTGAAATTTCCAACATATCTAAAATTTATTCTGCTTACCATCATCCCCTTATCTGCCTCTTCTCCCACAAGTATTATACAACTAGTAGATGAGTAAAGGATACGTTAACAAAAAAACATCCAACAAACAAACCACATTAGAAAAGGAAATTAAGTGAACTTCTAATTCACATCCATTTCTCCAAGTCAAAAACCACTCAGTTTCTTTTGAAATGGGAGTATGCTCCCTGGAAACAATGATGCTGCTGAAGTAATCCAAACTCAATTTAGGATTTTCAAAGTTCAGCATTTAGAAATGAGAGAAGGGAGGGAAGATAAAAAGTCCATCATCAGCATAATTTGAATTCATTCAGTCACCCTATGAGCCTCTCCTGAATGCAATGACAGGAATTTATTAACTTAACACCAATCTTTACAAGTGCTGGACAAGAACAGGACACACAAAGAAAGTGGGTTTCTTTTCCCCATACTGCATCAGAGCACAAATCTTCAGCTTATGCAGGTTGGTTTGACTCCGTCGCTGCTGCTTTACAGTGAGCAGAAATTGCGCTGAGGAAGATCCCATAGCAAGAAGAATCCAGTGGGGAGCTTGTCTGGGGTCAAACTTAATAGGATGGCACGTGGAAAACTCCTGGCTTGGTGTGTTTTTGTAGGGGCACAGATAGTCACTTTTTGACGTACACGATTATAACTCAAAAAAAGCAAAATCCCACTTAAAGAGCATATTTAGATTAGATATTAGGAATAGGTTCTTTACTATGAGGGTGGTGGAGCACTGGAACAGGTTGCCCAGAGAGGTGGTTGAGGCCCCTTCCCTGGAGATATTCAAGGTGAGGCTCGACGAGGCCCTGGGCAGCCTTGTCTAGTTGGGGGTGACCCTGCTGACTGCGGGGAGGTCAGACTAGATGACCCTAGAGGTCTCTTTCGGCCTGGACCATTCTGTGATTCTATGATTAAAGGCAGAGGAAGGCACACACATGCTGGAATTGTGTGCAAGCATCCCAAGGAATTCAAGAAGGATATAAATTGTGACCTGTTTATGAGATATTTACCTTGGCTTTGTAAGGCTGTTTAGACTCAGCAGCACAATCCACTCTGACCCCATTCTGTTTAGTGATCAGCTCGATTAAAAGCTGATATCTTACACCACGATCAATAGGTACGATTCTGCAGCCACTAGTGCTGTTCAGTAACGTGGCATCATAGCAACTGCCCCTCCTCCTGCAAGTTTTCATACCCCCGTGACATCCAGGGCAGGTGGAACCTGGAGGCTAATCCTGTCAAGCTGTTACTCCTCACCCAAAAGAAACCAAAGATTTGACCTGGGCTTTTCAAACCGTTTTATTCAGAACAACACAAGGCAAAAGGAGGGGGAAGAGGGGATTGGAAAGAAAAGCAATGCTTAAGTGCACCTGGGAGATGTTTTAAAGACAGTAATGGAATAGGCCTAGGTCTTGGATAAGAGTGGAATCTGCCCTCCGGATGCCACCTACAAACTGGCTCGAGCACACTGATGAAACTGTTCAGCTGAAGTGACTCCTGTCAATACAATGAGCACTGTGTGGAAAGAACAGTATACACAAATGCCCTACTTTATAGCATCTGTGCGAGGAAGAGAAAACAAAATATGTTTCAACAACAGAACCAGACTGTAAGCCCTGTGCAGTCTCCCTCCTTCCTTGTAAATAATCTCATCCTGCTCTTCCTCTTCCCATGCTGGGCACCAGGCACAGTTCAGCTTCCAGGAGCAGATGTGAATGGAGTGAGTTGGTTTTAGCTGACTGCTGGGGTTTGTACCCTTATTCTCTACCTGGGCACAGGATGGCTCATGGGCCACCTCTGCCTTCAGCTGCTTTTCATTTTTCACTGTGCTGGCCACTAAGCGGCAATATTTGCCTGGACCTTGTAGAAAAGTGACTTTCCCAACAAATAAATTTAAAAAAAAAAATCACAAGAGAAAGATGACAACAGAGAAGAGTCTTGCTGAGAGGGAGCTGTCTTTTTTCCACAGTACTTCCTGCTGTGGAGATGCTGCTTTAGTGGCAAAATATCATTCTTCTCTCACTCCATGCATCCAAGGGCTGCTCCAGCCCCTTGTGAAGCCGATGCCAAACTTGCCATTGCACCACTGGGCCCTGAATGATGGATGTATTGTGGTGGTGATGGATGCAAATCACCATCCTGGAAATGAGTGGAAGAAATTGGTTCTGATTTAGCCTGTTCAGCATTAGTGGGAGTCATAAAGCATCAGGAGAGTGCTCCTGTATACAGTGTGGGGGATTTAAAGTTCCTGCTAGAGAAAATGTGCTCAGGTAGAGCCATTTAGCAGTAGTCAGTAGCATTAATTACCTGTGTAAAACACAATATGGCATCAATGCAGCCTTTGGATTCTGTACCCCTCATTAACTGTTTCCCCATTAACCTTGACTGGAATCACATTCTAAGTCTAAGTAGTAAGATTTTTCTTTTTATTTGTGAGTATCCCCATTTCATCCTTGAAGCTTCTCAAATTCTTATTCATTGTAAATGGTCCTGCTTGTAATAAAGTGCTAGGGGAAGTATTTACTGTTTGCTGCTTAATTCTGTCCTCATGGAAGTCGACGGATGCCAGCTCCGACAGTAGTTAATATACCTTTGAGCACATGCTGTGACCTTTCTCCAACTCATGCCTGACTTCATTCTCAGATCTCATTAAACAGGAGAAATTATCCTCTGAAAGAGCAAAACCAGAAATGTGCAGATTTGACGCAGAGCTACAGAGGACAGCTTGATTTAAAATGCACCATGGTAAAGGGGAGGGAAGGCAGCAGGGGAAAAGCAAGATCTGTCTCATATTCACACTAGGAGTTGTATAAAAATAAAGCTGTATTAGAAAGAAGGAGCTTAGAGAGCCACTGTTTGAGCTCTTTTAGTCTTGTTTCTTGGACCTTCCTGGTGTTTGCTCTTGCTAATGCAAGTGATCTGAATGGAAGAGCTCAGCTGCCAGGATGCCAGGAATTTTCTACTTGTACTCTGGCTCAAACACTGCACTGTTTGGAGATGCTTCTTGCATGTTTAGCACCAGAGGGCCTAAGATCGCATGTGGGCACAATACACTACTCATATAGCTCCACTCGTCTCCTGTTGCAGAGCTTTATTCTCTATTGTCTACCATGGAAGCAAACACCCAAGCAATCCTGTTTGTCTAAAACCCAGCCAGGCAATTCTCCAACATTTTCCCCTTTCAGTGAGTATACAGCGGTAGCAAGACACTATTTATTCATTGTCTCCCTCAAGCCTTCTAAACCAAAATTATGTTTAGCTGCTGAAAGTCAAGTGTGCCTTGGCTGAGACACAACTATGGGCATTCCAGAACATGGAGAGAAAAAAAAAAAAAACCAAGCAAAAAAAGCTGTTCTACAACACAGGCCTGAGAGAGCCCACAGGAAAGTAGCGAGAGCAATCAGACATACAAAAAAACATGGTCTTGGGCTGGAGGGAGGGGGCCAGAGTGGAGGGGACATTAAAAGGTTTGGAATGCCCAGTCCATGGGAGGCATGGGGAGAGGCAATGACTTCCCTGAAATAAGCCAAAGCCTGCTACAAAGAGGAAAATAAACTCTTTTCTATCTCCTCTGAGGATAAGGCAAGAAATCAAGGGGTTAAGTTACAACAAGAGAGATCAGGGCTTGTCCTTCGGAAGGCTTTATAGCAGTAAGAAGAGTTCTTCTTTGGCAAAGATTGCCTGAGGAAGGGTGTCGAATATCTGTTATGGGAGGTTTTTAAGAACAGGTTTGTGGCATATCTGTCAAGGAGGGTTAGATCTAGTTGATCCCGCCTTGGGGAAAGAGACAAGGCTAAATAACTTATTGTCCTTTCTAGCCTCATTTGCTAGGGTTCAATGACACACCTTGTTGTACTAATACCAGTACACTCAGTAGAATTTAAAAATAAAGCTTAAGTGACTACATGGACAGCCTTGTAAATTCTTTACAGGTAGAAAAATTTAGCAGCACAGAAGTAAGAAATTTATTCTACAGATGCTGACATGGAAGCCCAGATGAGCCTTGGTCCTGCAAGCAGGTGGGAGGTGAGCAGGTTGTGAACTTCACTGGGCTGCTTACATTTGAGGGATTAGACTGGAGACAATACCCCTCCACAATTTCAGATTTCGGCCCCAGCAAGTCTGCAGTAAGACAGTAAGAAAAATGGCACTGCCCTTGGAAGGTTTCCTTCAGAAAGAGAGTATTTGTCACTACCTGTAAATTCAAGCATAGCTGTAATAAAGGGCATAAGGAACAAGTGATAAAAGCTGGAGAGCCCAAATCCACCTTATTAAGGTAGCATCTATATAGTGTGCAGAATGAAAAATTCTAAGAACTCTGACCAAACCCACAAATCAGCATGAGTTCCTTAGACTACTACTAAGATGGTGGGACCACATTCATGCTAACTGTACCAGATGTATCCACTGTAACAGTGAGTCAGTGTTCCTGCCTATTTGCCAAATAAGAGGGGTTTGGTGGTGGGTGGGGTTGGTTTGGTTTTTTTTGTTTGTTTGTTGTTTTTGTTTGTTTGTTTTTTTATTTGTTTGTTTTGGTTTGGTTTTTTTGGGTTTTTTTTTTGTTTTGTTTTTTTTAAAAAACCAATGACACCCGCCAAATGAAAGTTGAAAGCTTTGAAGAATTTGCAAACCGCTAGTACAGGTCAGTATACAGCTCTGAACACTTCCAGTCTCCTACATTAGAAACTTGCCTCATAGTTTTCCAAACAAAGCCAAGGGAATCATTTGATAATTTTAGCTGGCTCAGAAATACCCGAGTTTCGTATTTTTAAATTCAGATGGGAAAATTCAGATTGTGCCTTTAAGATACCATTACCTTTCACGTTTTATTTAAAAATGAGCTACCTGGGAGGGCGGTAGCTCTCCCTTCTACAACTCAGTTTGTTTCCAGTGCTCCTAGATTTCTTTACTCTCTGCAAAATACCTAGAAAATATATATATTCTCCCACATTACCTCTGAAATATGGTAATCATGTTCAGCCCTGGAGAACAGAAAGAGCTTTTGAGTACAAACAGCTAAATAAATGCTTTAGTACCTAACTTGGCTTGACTTTTTTGTTATACACAAAGGGCCAAGGATATTTTCACTTTCTTTCAGCCACTGCCTGCATTTGATGAACCTGTTCTTCTCTAACATTGGGTATTTATAGATGGAGAGTTTGAACCATCTCCATTTTTCCTCAAGAGGAGAGTGCAGTTACAAGCAGGCAGCTATTGCACTGATGGAGTCATGTCCTCTTCATCACTGGTAAGCAGGAGAACATCCATGAAGAAAAGGAATAGCAACATAACATGCTCATTTTCTAAGGAGCACTGAGGGCAGGGGGAAATGAAAAATATACACAGAAAGAAAAAAAGAATAAAAAAAAAAAGACCAGTGGCAGAAATTACATGTAAAAAGTGACCTCTGTCATATCATCTCAAAAGAGAGGCAGAAAGGTGTCTACTTGGCCATACTTCTGTGAAGCAATAGCTACATCCAGTGGTCACTGGAGATAATTGACACAGGGTCCTTGCTAAAATCTGAAGAGACCTGGGATTTTGCAGGGAGGGCAAAGGTGGGGAGTATTTCGGTTTTTAATCCAACAGCCACTGTTTCTATTCTCAGGCCTGGCCTGGCCCCATACAGTTCTGGTTAACTACAGAAGACAGGTCTAATTACGATGAACTGTGATAATAATGTATTCTGTTTCTAATCACTCTTTCACAGAAGAAAATAAATTCTGATTTTAACAGCCTCTCAGCATGCCTTAAAATAAATTATTTGTCTGTATTACAAATACCGGTTCAGAGAAACATGGCTGTTCCTTATTGACAGTTTCCTGTTCTGCAGGGGAGTTTGCCACATCCATTCAGCTCTGCTATCAAAATACCTCCCAAAAGCAGCATTTCCAACACTCCCGATGCCTAAAAGAAAACAAGAGGAAAGGCTACTTTCAGCACAGCCTGTGCAGAGCCTACTGGGTCAGAGGGGGAGTAACTCCCGCACAGCCACAGGCACATACCCAGGCACACAAAAGGAAAGAGCAGGTGCCTTAGGGCAGCCTTGGCCAAGCAGCAGCAAAGCCAGCAACAAGGCAGCAACAAGATTCAGCCATACTAAAAAGCCAATGGAATGAGAGACGCTGTCTTGCTCTGCCTGTGCAGCATCTGCCCAAGGTGTCCCTTCCCCAATCCAACCAGGAGACCAAGCTTGTTCCTGGGTTCCACATCCCAGCAGAACGACCAAGCAGCCAGTGGTTATAGCTTCCCATCTTTCCTACAGCTGCTTTTGTATATTTAGCTTGCCCGAGTTGAGAGAGGTATGTAAAGTCACTATTTCATAGTGTTTCCCAGCATGAACAACATAGATGCTTCTTGGATTTAGCCTGCAATACCCATCAGAAAACTGCAATACAGTTATTTCAAGAACAGGAATACACACTTTTGCTTAACAATTCAAGGAACCAGGGTAGTCTACAGTGCATAGGGAATTTTTTTTTTTGTCTTTTAGCTCCCATGTGGGAAAGTCCTATAGGATTTAACTGAAAAGAAGGTCCTTTCTATAGAACTAGCTAACCATAATCATTTATCCTCCAGAATTCTGCTGAAGAGTTAAAAAAATTAAGAGAATAGTCTCCCTCTAATCATTAGACTTTGATTTCAATTGATTCAAATTAAAGCTGTATGGAGGTTTAATCCTCCTCACACACTGCAATATGTTTTCATAAGGAATGGAGCAAGGCACATAGCTGTTCATGAAGCACTGTCCACTATCCTTTCAGGGGGAAAAGTGGAAGAAGCTGTATTCTGTCACATTTCTCACACACAGCTTTTTCTCCTACGTGCTTTAATGCACCAAGAAAGGCAAACGGGCCTCAAGGCTGCAAGACAATTAATTAACTCATCATCAAAGAGTTCTGCTGAAATGCTATGAAGTCCAGAGGTGGCAGAAGAATGGAGAAGGGAGAAAGCAAGGTGCTGCAGAAGGAAGGAGATGCATCAACTGCTGTTGGAGTACACTCTGCTAAGCAAAGTCTGCTACAACATCAGCTGGTGACACTCAAGGTTCAAAATCCCTCAGCTACACAACCAGATGGGTCAATGCTCCAGTTTTGGAGGCTAACTCCAGTCATTCAGTCCCTTTGCACACTCCAGTCATGCAGCGGAGTGGCTTTTGTCAGACCTGTAGTTTAGCCAAGGAGAGCACAACCCACTCGGTGTGTGGGGAATGGCTGAGGGCAGGAACCAGAGCTCAGAAGGACACAGCAGGCAAAGCCCAACCCACCTCAGGTTGTGCAGCCCAATATAGTGTAGCTGCTTCTTCCTGACTCTTCTTCACAGGAGCTTATGCATTTAATATAACTCACTGAATTAACAACTGCACTACCCCTTCCACTGATGCAAACTGCATCAAGGGAGGCACACAAAGCAGCATCTTTCCTTCTACCTCCCAAGGGAGAAGAACGCGGTCCCCATCTACCAGTTCCTATTATTATTTCTTTTTGTGCTTGGTCTGCTTTGTCCATTTGGGAATACTTACACAGACAAAGATGGCACTCTCTTCCTAGGCTCTGCGTGTTTCTATGTCTGCCTGCCTGGTGCTGTTAGGAATTGAAAAGGCTTCAAAAGTTTCAAAATACCCACGATACCATCAAGCCAAAACATTTAAGGAATCTAAATAAACCTCTAAGGTTCCCCAAATCAGCTTTGTAGTTGTGCCAGCCACAGGCTGCCAGCAAAGCCAGCCTTCATCAAAATCAGAAGAGCTGGAATCAACATTAGCTGTGAGGAGGGGGAAAAAATTAAACCCAGTGTTAACTGTTAATGTATCTGCCTTCAATAAATAAAGTCAAAAGCATGCAGCTGAGTAGTTCTACGAAAATGGAAAGTTGTTGTTTTGCCTATTACAGAGTACTCAAAACCACAATACAAAGAATATGAGGGTTTGAGAGCCACGGTGTTGTTAACTGGAAATAGATGCACTCACAGATCTTGACAGTCTGCCTCAAAGTCACCTTTGCAGGGCAGTTGGGGATGAGGAACAGAAATCAATTTTGGGACTACAACTATACTTCGACTTCTCAAATTAAACCTCTTTTTTCTTAAAAAAAAAAAAAAAACCAAGAGACTATTGCTCTAGAACACATTAGCTGCTGGCGCAGCACTGTCACCCTTGTACAGAGCAAGAAGGGACTACTAAAATTGGGCTACAGCCAAATTAACTCAACAACACACAAGAAAGTGGATATGCCATGCCAAAACACTCATGAATGTACTGCTGTATCGCTTCCTGACAGAAGACAAATGCCCTGATGTTAGCTTTATCTGGAGGCATTTATTTGAGAAAACAAGCAGGCAATGGTTAGTTTGCTAAAAGTATTTGTTTTAGTCATACATGTGGCTACAAAGAAAATGGGAGGCTTTAAAAAGGCTGAAAGTTTCTGTATTTATGTGGCGTCAGACCGACTATGAAGATCACTCAGCTGTCAAGATTTTGCCATTCCCAATTTTAGAAGACACTCTCCCCAGGAACATATTGGTTTTTATGCAAATGGAGGCAATGCTAGATCAACTCCTCTTAACAGAAGGGGTGATTTTGAGCAAAGCAAGTTATTTCAGCAGGTAGAAGCTTCTCTGGACAGGATTAGGTGTAAAGAAAAGAAAATCTGAATCAGCAGCATTGCCAACTAATAGAATTCTTACCAGGAAGGAAGTTTTCAATACTTGGCGTTTTTCCTGAGCTTCAAATCACCTATATGAGGCAGTTACATGACAACTTCATCTGCCATTTTAGAATCTCTGTTTCCAGCTGTCAACACCATGGGGACAAGGCTGAAGACCAGATGCTAACACATTCTGAAAGGAGAATGCAATATTCAAAAGCACCACTATCTGCTCCACTCTTATTTTGGTGCAGCCCAATTCTGGGTTTTGACTGTATGAAGATGAGTATGTTTGATTCAACAATGCTGCAGTTTTAACATTTCCAGTTAGTCCCAAGAACCAATAAATCTAAAAATAAAATCTAGCATTATGCCTGGGAGGAGTTTTGAACAAAGCCATTATTATTTTTGTTTTCTCTCATGGAGATGTCTGACTTTTGGCATCAAGATGCAATATTAGTTGAAAAATCAAAGTCCCTCTTGATTCCCCACATAAAATGGAATTGAGTTCCAAAGGCTCAGTTGTTGGGGATTTTTGACAGATTCAGAGGAAGTCTCTGGTCTCTTACATGGGCTTTATCACTCAGCTCAGTGGTGTGCTACCTGCAAACACCTTGACCCCCTCTCCTTGCAGCAGCCACCACAACAAGCATGAGCCTCATCAGAAGCTAAGTAACTGCTTTAACCATCCCCTTCTCCCTGCCCAGTCTTAACAGGATCATTTTTTGCCCAGAACAACAGCTGTCTAGTTGAACAACTATTGAGCATTGCCAAAAATGTGGTTGTGTAGGAGAGAGGCCGGGGCACACACCTTTTGGAAGGTCTGATTCTCGTCCAGAGGATGAAACAGAGACCTTCAGAAAATTCAGCAACAGCAGGAGAAAGTAACCTTCAAATAAGGAAATCTGGCACTAAACACAGACATCTCTTCCCATAACATTAAGGTCAGTCACATTCTGTCATCATATCAGAGTTAAGCAGTTCATTCAGATAAAAGTTTCTGATGATTTTGGAGTATTTAAACTGAAGAACGAAGATTACAGTGTGCAGTCATGTCAGGACAAGAAAACATGGCATTTCTTTCTTTTCTTGCTACTGCAGTGGCCAAGAATTTTATTTATTTTTTTTTCTAGTATGGACTCTGGAAAAATAAACATGCAAATGGTTTTCATACCTAGAGTTTACCTCTTTGAGCTCTGTAGGTATAAAGTGGATACACTTTATATATGCTTTTGGATATACTTTTGCACTATCTGTGCAAAAATCACATATATGCCATTCGTAAATGAGACTGGGCTACCAGACCTTGGTGCAAATCCCTCAACAACTGAGCAAGCACATTCATGGTCACTGCAACAAGTATGTTGAAATAATAATTTCCCAAGCTATGACATCTTTTTCTTCACCTTTTCCCAATTCTTAACACACACACACACACACACACACCCCTACTCTATTCCAGTCTCGCTTTTTTCACTGCAAAAGATCATAATCTTTGCCTAGAGCTGCACAACCTTTCCTTATTAGTAAGCCATGTGTTCATCTGATTAATCTTCTGATTTCCAGCTTCAACATGTTGTTTAAACTTCAGGTCTTGAACAATGTAAGAGATTTTAAGTCACAATTCTGCTAAAAGAAAAAAAAAAAATAAAAGACCACCATCATCTTTTACCAACATAGAATTCATAATCTCTGATAAACCTTGCCAGCAGCTTGAAAGGGAAGTTTACACATACTGAAGTACATATCTGTCCAAATGTACACACAGCCACAAGCAAACAAAATAACAGAAGAGACGAGTAGCTTGCACTATAGTAGTTACATGGCTATTTTAAAGGGTGATGCTCCCTACTATCACTTTCTTACCAAAATAAAGGATAGATTCTAGACTTTGCTCAATGCTCCTTTTAAATAAGTGTTTTATCAATGGTATTAATGGCTCTACTTTTTTTCCATTTTTAAACTTTTGAAATTAGTGTTTTACCCCACCATACTCAAGCAAAATCAGGCCTTACAGATAAAAACATCATTGCTGGTTGTAGTGTAGACAGGAGCAGAGACGCTCTTTGGGCTTTCATCTCCTGCATTGGGATCAAGCTGCAGATGTCCAAAGCTCACGTGTATGAGGCATTACTACTTGCACTAATGCTCTATAGAAGCAGGAAAAAAAATATTCTTTGTGAAATCAGTACAAGAAATGGGACACATAATGCATACTTATTGTTGGTTTACATGCATTCTGTGCCCTAAAGCAGCTTGTGTTTGCAAAGGTTTGTGTTCCAGTCCCAGCTCAGCTATCTACTGCAATCAGAAACCAGCCTGTGCTGCCAGTCCTGGACTTTGGATTCCCTGTGCCTGGTCAGGCCTCTGAACCCAAGCAAGGTTCAAGGACCATTAGCCTGACATCCCTGGCACAGACACTCATTGTTTAGGACCCTTACTTTGAGATGCTGGATCCACAGTCTACCTATTATAAGTTAGAAGCATGCTGTCAAATCCCTGGTAGCATAGACATATGGCCCAGAGAGCAATATTGTCATCAGGTACCTTGGTTTAGGGTTTAACTCTCCAGGAGCTGGTGAAAAGAGCACCTTTGCAATACACTGCACTCAGAAATAAAGCACTAGAACCAAGAAATCCCAAATGCTGAGGAGGACCTGTCCTCTCCAGTGCCCATAGTGCATAGAGTCTTTTGAGTTGCGCACAGCATCCTTCAAGTACCTTTCAACAGCACACTTCATTTTCTAAGTCACTCAAGCCTCTGGCCAAGCAGCTTGTCCTGTCTTCCCTACCAGCCAGCCTCCTAAGCAAGAAGTACAATAGAGCTAATAGTCAAAATAACTATGGCAAAACCCCGAAGCAGGCAGTACAGATACCTAATTCATTTATCACAGCTTGTAACATGAAACAGTAAAAACCCAGAGCTTCATGATGTGACCTATATACCCCCTTTGTACATTTAAGTCTCATTAAAGTTAATGGGAGCTGTGCGCTCATCGTATGGGGAGTATAAACTCTGAACAGTGAGCTCCACCATATGTTTCCCTATCAGAAAATCACCAGCACAGAAAACAATTGATACTAGCTTTCATCCTTCTTGGAAGCCTTACCTGATGGGACACTGATGGCTGGACACAGGGCATGAACTCCTCTTTACACAGTGAGAACTTCCCATTATACCATGACTGACAAGATTAAGTGAGATGTGGATGGCTTATATTCCGCCCAACCCCCCCCTCCCCAAAAAAAAAAAAACCTCAACAAGGTTGTTTTAGTTTGGAAAAAGAAGAGATGGGGAAACTTTTGATGTTTAACCTTCTCCTTCCTCCTATTTTTACCTCCCACACAACAATTGCAAATCCTCCAATCTTTGCATCAAAACCCAGAAAAACCTGAATACTCAAAACCATTTTCACTCTGGTAGGAAAAATTTAAAAGACAAACGATGTAAAGCATAAAGGGTGGAGTTCTCCCTGCTACTAAAACAACTCTGTTGATAAAAGGACAAGCTCAGCTTTCAGAGCCAGCAGAACCTCCAATTCTAGGTGCTTATAAAATGGAAAGGTTAGAAGAGACAGTGATGAACTACTTTCTTGCAACTTTTGGACTTTTTAAACCCATTTAAGCTGCAGCATCACCAAACCAGGGATGCTGATTCAGCATTAGCCACAAGACTTACAGCCAGGATCTTAGGCAGGAAGCCCGCCGAGAAAACATCTGCTGATTACTTCTAGAACTTGAGATCCAAACTACAAGATGAATCTTTGACCTCCAAAAAAGTCACTAGATATTTGCAACACGAGCAGCTCTGGCTGCCCCTTCCTTGGTTTTCTGTTTCTTAACAGCAGACTGACTCCTACAGAATACAAAACATTCCCATATTATTGCAGCCTCTTGGAGACCTCTTCCTGCGGACATTGCAGTGAGTACAGCCAACTGGTATTAAACAAGTGTGAGAGAAAGATGCCAGGCACAATGGAAAAACTCAAAGATGGTTGTAGAGTTTGGGGAATAATTCTGTCAATTGCTTCTTAGCGGAACGCCAGGTATTTGGGCAGCATTTCATTATCATTTTCATGTTTCTTGGTCATACTGTTCAGCACTCTGCTGACTTGTCCAATAGGTGGAAAAATAGGGAGGTGGACACTAAGCAACCTCAAATAAATATTAAGCATTCCCCTTCTTTCAAAATAATACTGAAGAAATAGTTTGATAGGGCCTCAGGCCTGCTCCCAGCACTGAGAAAGCTTTCTCATTCTCAGCCTGTTAACCAGACATATTGATCTCAAACCAATCTAGTAGGACAATTTAGTGAAAACAACATTCAGAGCATGCAAAGTAAACTCTCTCTTGCACAGAGCACTGAGAAGAAACCAGCATTTTCTCTTTGAGCACACGTACCATAGGAAAATGAGGAAATATGGGAAACTCCATGTTTTCGTGCTGCACACGTAATAGTCTTCTGTACAACATTAGATTTGGTACAGACCTTATTAAACAAGGTGTTGGCAGTCAACATTCGCTGCAGCCCCACAGCAGCAGTAAATAGTGGCACAGAAGTAATCTGCACAACAGCATCCCCCTCTCCATTTTCCCTCCTTGTAGGCATCACACTCATTCACAGAAATCAGTGGCAACAACTGCAGAGGCTAAAGGAAAGTGATCTGTTTAGTGCTTTACCCTTGGACTTACTACAGTCAACTACCTGTTTTTAGGAGGTAAAAGCAGATAAGTTTTCCCCCTCAACTACCTGTTTTCTTGCAGGAGAGTTTTATTTGCTCTTCTCTATAGGCTGGGCTTACATTATTTTAACCAGTAATCAGCAACAAGCATGATGGCTGGCTCAAATCTTCAATGTCCCTTTATAGCAGCCAGCCTGTACATGAATCTTCTCTGCCTTAAGCAGGACCCTCTTGGATGAATTCAGAACCAAAAGAACCTGCCATATGCCCTTCAGAGCAGGGGCAGATTACAGTGCGGAGCAGGTGAGGAGAGACTGGGGCTTTACCACTTACTAGGGTCTTTGGAACAGATGTGACCTGTTTCAGAAGTGCCTACAGAAGTTCCCAGAGCTGATGGGAAGCCTGTGCCATTATAAGCAGGCAGGTCAAACCCACAAACTAAGCTGGTGTTTTTATATTTCATCTCAGCTTTACCATGCTTTGATTTATTACGATCTATTTTTTCCTTCTTCTGTTGGAGTTAGAATTGGTTACTTAACCACAGCAATCACCTGCCCACAGGGTAGCGGGGGTGGATGTTGTCTCTAGGGAACACAACTGAGACGAGCCCACTTACGTCTAGGGAAAAAAAACAGTTTCATAAATTTAAAACAACACACATGAGCTAGAAGTGTGACCACACTTTTTCCATGTAAATAATGTCATGCATGTGAGGAGTGGCCCTTCAGTGATATTTCATGAATGGGCTCATTATGTTGCACCTGACCTACAGACATTTCAATTGCCGTTTTGTTGTATTATTTTTCTTATTTATTTTTGCTTGATGAGTTATACATAATAAAATGCTTTATTATGCTAAATCTTGTTAAGACATTTCACTTTGCAGAGTCATAGTGTCAGTAAGTACAATCAATCTATAATTTTTGCACAAGAAGTTCCTGCTGTGACATTTAAGCATTGAGTAATGAATGCTTCAAGGAGGAAAGAAGGGCTCTAGACACAGACACATTCAGAGCCCCACACAGTCAGTCTTGAGAATAATTTAAGGTTTGCTTTTATTATCATCATCATCTTTTTACAAATAGAAAAGTAAGAACTGCATTAGCAGTAGTGGGCCAGACTCCAAATAGAGGCCCTGTGGAAGAATTTGCACAGAGTCTAAGTTAGCTCAGATTTGTATCGGCCTCCAAGAAAAACATTCAGGAGAAACATTAAATCCTCTGAAGGGAAATATTAACAGATAGTCATGAATGGAAACTGATTATTAATTATTTCTCTCTCTCTTTCTTTCTGTTTTATATTTTTAGTTTAAAATGTCATGTAAAGCCTGACATTGATAAAAATGGCAGGAAATGTTCCTTGCTCAATTAAATTACCACAAAGACCATCTTAACATCTGCTTGGCAAGCCCTTCATAAATGCATGGCATTAATATTTAATAAAAATATCTATAGCTTTGGTTGGTACTGGAGACATTTCACACTTTGCTCACACATGGTGTTTCATATAATTATTCTCTAAAGGCTGTCACTTTAGCCCTTTAGCAAAATAAAAGCTCCAAGGATGATTAAATATAGAAAGTGTATCTTCTAGGACAGAGTCTTCCTATGGGAGACTGTTTCTACTGACTCTTAAATTATAGGGGAGAAATGCAGAAAGAAGAAAGCAGAGCCAAACTAGATGAGAATNTATTATTGTCAGTACAGTTTGAGAAAAGTAGGTTTGAGTTGGTAGGTTCAAATCATATTCTACAAAAAGCAGAGCTCCACAAAAAGGTGCAAAGTATTCCTTACCACTGTTCAGAGTAACACCTACTCGCAGGGAGTTGCAACTAAAACCTGAGCACTTAATCTACTCCATTTGCATGTTTTATTCCCACACCAAAGCTCACAAAGCCATTGCACAGCTGCAACACCACCTCAAAGACACCCAAGTCCTTCATTTCCAGCCTCCGTAGCTTCCAGCACCCGGAGTCTGCACAACTTCCTAATCCTATAAACTACCGTACAGCGAGGTGAAGCTGAAGACAGCTGAGAAAACGGCAGCGTTAGTTGCACAGCCCAGTCCCAGCTTGTGGGATGTGAGCACAGAGCCCTGCTGGTCAGCCCCTTCTCAGAAAGCCAGCAGCAGGCCCTCAGGAGTGTCAGGGCTGGAGAACATCCACACAGAGCCTACTTGCACCAAAGGCTACTACAGGAGACATAAAGGATGAACAGGAAAGCATGCCCATGCAACACATCACGCGAAAGGCCAGACAGCCCTGCACAACAGAGCTACACATTTCTCAATCATGGTCTGAAAGGTATCTTGCCCATTTCCACCCCCTTCCAGATGCTCTAATAATAGCCTAATGAATGTAGAATTAAAACTCACTTTGAATAAGAAAAATCAGTGTTGTATTGAAAGTTGTTGGTATACATTTGAAATTCAAAAAAGTTCTGGACAAAAAACAAAATAACCCCAAACCCAGAAAACAAGAACACCCACGAAGTTTTACCCCCTACCATCATCTCGGATTTACAGGGCATGCCCTAAAGATGTCTTGATGCTGATAGAGGTTGTCACCAATGCAAGTAAAAAACAAGTGCCTAGATTTAAAACAAAATAGTGCACACACACAGAGAACAACTCCGGCCTCAGAAGGCTTTGTTCCACTTCAGGAAGAGCAGCAGCTTTATTAATTTGTGGCTGCTTAGAAAAATGAACAAAAAGGAAAACATACAATCACTTCCAGCAACAACACAAGTCTGAAATCACAGCTGTTCTCATGGTGCATTTCAGTGCCAGGACTCAGCTACATTAGTCTTAGACTGAAATATCCCTGTCAGAAAACAAATGCCCCTCCAGCACAGCAGACTGTCCCTAGAACAGGACAAGCCTCCCTTGGTGCTAGAAAATCAAGTGAATTAGGTAGAGTGCTCTCAAAAAATAATGAACCACTGACCAATGAAATTGAACTGACATTGCAGGATTCACATAGACTGAATTTAACCTGGCAAAAAAGTAAGGGGGAAAACATATTATGGTACCTTCCAGGCTGTACTCATCACCATTCCATCACTTCTCAATGCTACGGTAGAATATAGTACTTATGATAACCAGTAGACAGATTATTCAGGGTGTTTGTGTGAAGTACCTCCAGCTATTAAAGCTTCTCATCTCTTGCCAGAAAGGGGAGGACAAAAAGGGATTTCCTTCGACAATGGAAATGGAGAAGCTTCACCTTAAGTCAAGCCTTGGATTTTTCCTCCCAAAGAAAAAAAAAAAAAAGTTTTTTTTCCTGTGGTTGGGAAAGATTTTGTATCAGCTGGCTCAAGGAAGTATAACTAACTAGAAGTGATGGATGAAACTGAGCACAGGCAAGAAATGGCTATCTGGAAACGTTTAACAAAAGTAGGTATATTAGGCCATGGAATAATCTCCCAAGGGAAGTGGTTGAGCCTTTCTGAAACTACCTAGGCAAAGGATGAAAAAAAATTACACTATGGTACAGTCCTCCGTCTGTAAGGAACAGAAAAGATGGTTTTCAGTAGGCCTCTTCCACCACTAATTTTG
Source organism: Nycticryphes semicollaris (assembly GCA_013400055.1). Lineage (NCBI taxonomy): Eukaryota > Metazoa > Chordata > Aves > Charadriiformes > Rostratulidae > Nycticryphes > Nycticryphes semicollaris. Next base: position 576,852 of record VXBJ01003382.1, read on the forward strand.
ATAGCCTCCTATTTTGCTGAGCTCTCTTGTTGATGGCAATGAGTTCTGCTTGACAGCTTGTGGCTGGGGTGTGGAGGGTGCAACTCCATGAACCCCATGCTGAAATGATGCGGCAGTCTGGAAAACAGAACTTCTCCCCATCCTATTGCCCAGCTCAGGCAAGGCAACAAATAGGTTTCACCGACCACACAGTCTCTGCCATGAGTAGAGTCAAGAAGTTGAGACAGAGTTCGAAGACCAATGAGAAAGAATAATGTATTTGAGAGTGTTTGTGCCCTCTTTGAGGGACTCAGTAGTTTATTACTAAGTATGGACTTTACTGTACCATGAGAAATGATACAGGGGAATACAGAGTTCAAAACCAATTAAAAAGGCTTATCAGATGGAAGCTTACCCTAAGGATCTGTGTAATTATGAAAACATCACCACAAAATCCTCCAAGGAGTAACAGAAAACTCAGATAAGCTTTAAAACCATAAAAGTTACAGGCTACATCCTTGACCCAACAGATCAACATATCCTTGTCCAGTCAGTGGAACAACTAGGATTTACATTACTAAAAATCCAACCCCAGCTCCGGAGATGACTCTGGCCTTTGTGATCCAACATATACAAGGATGCCCTCGACATACTTCTTAGTATCTCCCTCTGAAAATAATATTATTTTTAATTAATAAAAAAAGAGATATATGCTCAAAACAAAGCTGTGAATTCTTCTGCCTAATTGACTTTGTGGGATGAGCACCTCCTGATTTATGCTTGCTTTTTGTAATCCTTCACAGTTACCTGCCAACACCTGACACTGAACATGGGATTACATGAACCTTTGGGTCTGACTTAGTATGATCATTCTTTTCTTAGTTATGATCACTCTGTGGCACTGAACAGTCTAATCCTTGGTTAGTATTTCAAGTAGTTTTGCAATGAAGAAAAGATGGTGACAAACATCAGTGAAACATACTGAAAATGCACCCTAAATCCACTTTCCCTCCTAAAAAGCAATCTGTCATGTTAAAGTGTACTTTCATGAAAAATAGTTCTGATCACTGAATTACAGGAATGGTAGCACATTTGGGTGCACTAATTTTGCTCACCATTTCACTAGAGATTCTTCAACAGGGAGACAACCTACAACAGTTGCTATTCATTAAAACAGCATTTTCTAAAACCAAGAGCATAGCTCAAGCTTACGGCTATTTTTCACTCACCATTTCTGTTTCTCCAACAGCATTTCCAATGTTTTGCATATGGCTACATCAAAGCTAAACATAAATAAAAAGTTAACATCCAAAGAGCTATTACATCCTGTAACAGCGCACTCGTAAAGTGCACGTAAAAAAAAATTGACCTTTTGTTTAAAGCTTATGATTTCGGCTCTATAGCTTTAAGATAAATAAAAAAAAAAATTCTCAACCAAGTTTTGTTAAAATCCAGTAGGAAAGCATACACAGCTAGGGCTGCAGTCCTCCTTCCCTCACTGCACTGGTCAAATCAGGATCCATTTCTTTCTCGTCTGATGGGGAGCAGGGCTGGCCCACAGCACTGACCTGACCTCACATGATGCGACGCAGGTCCACAGACATTACTGCAAAGCTTGGAATATCTCCTTTGCTTAAGACCATTGTTTTGGTGCTTTAAGTGACCACTTTTTCTTGGAAGCTGCATTAAATTTGTTGTGTACCACTGGGATGCTGGACGGTGCTACTTTTCCAAAGATGAGGAGCAAAACAAATTGTAACAGATCCCCCTGTTTTGCAACCCAGCTCATTCTCTCCATGCATATCTGTCCATACCAATAATTCAAACTTTGGTCTTACCTGCTCCAAACTCATCTAAATCACTCAAGATTATTCCTAAGTGGTGTCTGGCACCAACTGAAAAAATTACTGGAGAACCGTTGCCAGCTCTAGGGAGGGTAGAAACCACAGCATTTGTGTTAACTTCCCTTTGTATTTAGTCCTTCTGAAAGATTTGAACCAGCCACTCCCTACATCACTGTGAAAATTCTGTGAACCATTAGTATCTTCAACCAAGTTCTCACTGTTGTCAGATATTTAGCAAAATCAAGGAAAACAATATGCAACATAACATGCTCTTTTGGACAGCCAACCCACAAATTTGGTTCCCTTCCCCCCCCTCAAATTTTCTCGGCCCTCCTGAAAACAGTAATATTCTGTTCACATTATCATGTCCTCACCTTCCCCCTCCGGTATCTTTTCAGTGTCTGACAACAAATATTTTGTATGGCATACTCAGAGAGAGAAATACACAGTACCCTTATTCAAGCATCATACACTTGCAAACAAGTTGCAGTAGAAGTACAGCAGAACAGCAAGACACTGTTTTTCCCACACCCCTCATTGCAGAATTTGACACAGAGAAAAGAACAGACGCAAGCAGCAACGCACAACGTCTGGAGGGGACCAGAGACCTGTGCACTTGGGGAGGGACGCTGTAGAAAATGTGCTAATGTGCAATAGCAGAGCATATTGAAATGATAAAGACAAGACTGTCTGGGGCATTGTGCTTCTGTTTTCTAATGGTTATGGCTTCTGCAGAAATGCTAATGTTTGCACTAAAGGCCCTCTCAGCAATATTTTGCAGCCTGAATAACTCTTTATTTTGAATTGTTTAATTAGTTAATGAGGTTGGGGAGAAGTCCATCTTAGGGATCATTAGTTAAGACTTTAAAACATGAAGATTGAAGACAATTACTGACTGAGGGAGTAGCAAAACTTCCCCGCTTGTCAGCCCAACGTGTAATTACTCCACGTGCACAAACTGCACCAGCGTTTGCTGGTCTCAGTGTCCAGTCCTGGGCCAGGCAGGAGACAGGTACATAACCTGAGGCAACCGCACATGATTTCTTGCCCAAGTCATCATCCCCTCACTATCCAAATCCATGGAGCAGTGCCACCACTCAGGGAAACCGCACACCTCGGCAGCGAATCTGATGAGCATGTTTCCTCTCTTAATGACCTAAAAAAGTCAATCTCCATAAAGATGTTTAACTATTAAAACATGTACGAATGCCTAAGATTCAAACGTGTTTTTTACCATAGGAAACATTACGGTGAACTAATAGAGAGATACAAAATTGGGTGAAAAAGTTCAGATTAGTTAGACATAGACTTAGTTTCATTTGATAATACAACTAACAGAATAAATATATAGAAGATTTTTTTCCATTTCTCTTGTCCACGTGGACCGTTTGTCCATTATAGCACTAAAACAACCCGCCAGCTTTGTGAACAGGGGTGGAAGGTAGAGACAGAGAGGTGAGTAGCTCCAAAGCACAAAGGTAAGCTATCCAACTGTGAGTTGTATCTAAACTGATGAGTCCTTAGAGATCTGTGCAGACTCTATGCTTCAGGCCAAGCTGTTTATACCTGTAGCACTTCCTAATTATTAACTTTTTATTAACTATTTACAAGCAGAACTTTAATATAAAGAGCAAATCTAAACCCCATCACAGGAACAAAGTACTGTTCCAGAAGACCAGTTACTGTAAGAGTTTAATATAATATCAATCTCCAGTTTTTCTAAAGCAACTAGTTTTAATAAAGTCTTTCCTTACGCACATAAAAACATACAAATGGTTTGCTTTTGCTACCATCAACTACAGCCACTCAAGGTTACATACTGAATTATGACACACTGCTTGTATGAACAGATGCACACAAAGGTAGGTCTCTCAAGAGAGCATAAGGATAGGCCACATACTGTACAACAGACAACACAAGAAGCGGGAGTTAACTAAACTTTGCTACTGTGAGGGCTGGGTAAGTGTGAGTGGTACTCAGCCAAAAACACCAGTGAAAACACAATGAAGCCCAGCTGGAAACAGACACAAGAAGAAAGTGATTGGGGAAGAAAAATATTCCCAGAGCAGCTTGAAAAGAGCATTGCTAACATCAGGGTTCTTCAACAGCAAAACTGTAATAAGACTCAGCACTGGGATTTCATTCAACTTCTTGTTTTCCCAAAACAGAGCTGATAGGGGAATTGGGCTTTTTTCTTACCCAGAACACAAAACTATTGCAGTGAAGTTCAAAGAAGGAACTAACAACTGCTTGTCACCTCTGTTTTCCTAAAACGAGCTTATTGCATGCTGAAATTTATGTAAAAATCTATTCTTCTTCTTTTGGAAGTCTCATCCTTATTTTATTACCTAACTGAGCTCTAACAACCTCACCACGAGCACCTCTTCAGAGATTCATCATAATCTGGCCCCAGCTTACTGTTCCTTCACTCCAGCTAAGATGCATATCATACAGAATCAAGAAAGTTTTAAACTTCATGGGGAAAACTATGTTTCTGAAAATAATGTCCATATTAAGATGCTTTTTTGTCTCTTTCTCTCAGTTCTGCCCTGTGTAGCTAAGAGGAAAGCTGGGAGAAGTTCGAGTTTCTGTCTTCATACCTCCCTGGTGTCTTTGCTCCAATTCCTAAATTTCCTTTCTGGCCCATGATGTCATGTCTTATAGTACCAGTTCTTCCCAGAAAGCTGCTTCCTTAATAAAGTGGCTAAAAGCAACACTTTTACTGTGCTGAAACAAATCAGTAAATACAGTTGCTCAGCTTGGGTTTTTCCCTCTCTCCAGGTTTCAGCAACCTTTCAGGAAAATACTTCCTTTCAGACCTTCAGTAGAGGAAACAGAGCTAAGTACTAAAATGCGAATTCATTATACTTGTGGGGATGAGAAGATGTAACGAGTGCTACATTGCAAATAATTTTTTTAACAGTTACAGTAAAAGAGTCAGGAGAAACCAAGGTATTTCTTGAGTTTTCAACACCACCAGAAAACTCCCTCTACAGTACTTACCTTAAGGGTTAGGGTGCTATACTAAAATCAATTTTACCTGTAGGTTAGTTGAAGGCAAGACCAATTAGCCTTGTTCACCAAAGTATACTTTGGTTACCGTCCTATTGAAATAAGGCCATCACCAAAGGGAGTTCTTACTCAAAACTAAAACTGAAAATAAATTCAACCCTGAAAGTACTTTCCAAATGTGCTTTTTTTCTGTAGCTGCTTCATACTCTTCTTTTGTTCTCTGGATCAAAATACGATAACAGGAAATCAGCTGGCTTAGGCTTCCACCTTGGTTTTAATGTAAGCTTGGCAATACCCTAAATCAGAGGGGAGCTCTTTTCTGTACTTTGGCTGCTGGTCATAGTTCTCTTAAAGAGTTTTAACTACAATAGTTTTGTTCCATATTAACAACCATGTTTTTAAATAAACAGAAAAACAAACCAAAACCCAAAAATTTATGCTCTTACTTGTGATAAGTAGAACATACTTGATTTCCTGTAGCAGCAAACTGCAGCACCTCAAGCACAACACAGTAGAAACTGAAAAAACAGTTTAGTTAAGTTTCACAGAAACAGAAAATCCTGTTTACATTTTAAAAACGTCATTATACTTGCAATGGCATTTGAGCCTAAGCATTCAGAGCTTTCAGAGCAGCAAAAAAGGCTCATTAGGTAGCGTGAGTAGCTGTCCCTACAGGGAAAATGCTACGGGATTTGGGGGGAAAAAAAAAAAAAAAAAAAAAAAAAA
>VXBJ01003382.1:582443-627382 GCA_013400055.1 Nycticryphes semicollaris
AACCACCTATTAAGTTACAGCAATCCTTCTACAGTTTTTATTCAATGCTGGATAAGGTGTTTCGTCTTCCACAGGGCAATCCTCAGATCTCTTACAACACAAGCTTCTACATTTTTCAGAAAACTATTCCTCCAACAAACTGTCAGGTAGCACTATGTGAATCATTTATTTTCAGTCTGGCAGCTGAATGAAAATTTAAGAAAAAAAAGAAAAAAAGAAAACCCTTCACCTCAAGCTGAGCTGAATTTGAATGCGTTTAATTTTTATCTCATTGAGCCAACAAAACCCAGACTTTGAAAAAACCCACATCATTTCACTTGACACACACATTTCCATTGATAAAACAGAAGTTAGATATAAAGACCAAGACTCACCACTTATTTTGCAGCCCAGGCAGGACACCTGGAGAGGAGCTGGAGGGTCACAGCCCCACTCTTACCCATGGAGATGGCAGCCCACCCCTTGCTTCTTCTCCACATACACAATGTATCATGGCAAAATACCAACAGACAGAAATACTTTTTTCACTTTCCTCAAATGTTACTATTAATGACAATATTATAATATCAAAATTTAAATATTTCCTAAAGCAGGACATGGAAACTGACTCTCCTACATGACTACCTCCAGCACACCCACAAAAAATCCTCCTCTTCAGATAAGCGGATCTTTTTCTTATACAAATGAAACTCCCCCAAGGAAAACCCACATCAAGGTGTCAAGCTGCTGAGGGCACTAATGAGACTTAATTGCCCTGATGGTCCTCACCTGGGACTCCCAACCACCCTGCTCCTACCCCTAATGAATGGACTGACTGCATCTCACTCTGGCTTTGTGTCTTCCTTAGGCTCTATCGGTCAGTTCCCAGAGTCCCCATGGCCCTGCTTGGGGACTGCACTCTGGTGGGGCGGTCACTGCCTGGTCCCTGCCACACTCACAGCCCCCTATCTTGCTGCAGAAGTCTGTGCCATAGCTTTTCCCAATCTGGGTGGTCAAGCTCCACAGCCTTGCTAGCCAAGCTTAGCAACCCCACAGCTCCCCCAGGCCGTGGGCCCCAGTTTTCCATCTCTGCCAGAGCCTGCCCCACAGCTTCGGGGGGAACTGCCAAACCTTGCAGGAGAGCATAGCCCACGAAGGAGGAGAAAAGAGTGGTTGACACTATCACAGAAAATTAAATTACAGTAACTTATGCCAGGATATTGTAAAAATAAAGAAAGAAAATGCTATTTTAAGTCTTCCACTCTACAGAGATTATATTCAGCAAGATGCCTCTCTTCAATTTGATTAGGTTGCAAATACTCCGTGGTCTGTTGCAACCTGGAAATGCGTCAGCTTTCGGAGCACAGGGTTGAAAAGCCTTGCTGAAGCAGCCTGTCCTTCTGCACCTAAGACATTGAAACTAGAGGCTGACACATGGAGTTTTATGTCTGCAAAGCATTTTCTGAGCTAGCATAATTATATTTGAAGTTGTAGCATGATATAAACTGCTTTTAAGCCCCATAAAAAGCTTGTGGTGGTCTGCACAAGTAAACTCTCTAGTGCTATAAACCAGGTATTAGTCAAGAAAAAATGCTTTGTTTTAACCTTTCCCATCAAATATTCAGAAATTTAATCAAAATCACTCACTTTTTTCCATATGCATTTTTAATGTTGAGGACACATCACATGTCATGGGAAAAAATTTGCTGCCACAAATTTCAACTAGCTCTGGTAAAGAACTATTTCTCTAGGAACAAAGGCCCCAACAAAAAAAATACCTAAATATAGCACGAGCAGTAGTGAAATTTGCTCCTATTACTTCAGACTCCTGGGATCAAGACACCGGGTTAGTGATAAATGCTCTGTGACATTACGTTTTCCAAAGATACCAAAGTTTTGACTAGTAAACCATAAATTTATGAACACCAGAAAACCCCAGGAGACAAAACTGAATCTATAGGTTAGCAAAGGCAATTCCAATTATATCATTTTATTAGCTCCTTACTACTTCACAGCTCAAAAAACAATGAGCTCCCAAACTAAAGCAGTATCTCCACATCAGATAGGATTTTGTAAAGAACTATGTGATGAATGCACATTGACTATGCAAAGCTCAGGATGAAAAACCAAACCATTTCTATGTTTTTTCCAATCTTCCCACAAAGTTTCTAACTCTAAGAACAGACAAACCTGGCAAGGCATTATGTCATGACCTGACTGAGTTTAAACAGGAGACATCTGGATGGTGCAAGCTTCAGACATCTCCTCTGCAAGGTAAATCCATCTGATACAAACACCTTTCTGGTCTGTAAAAATGTTGGTGAATCTGGTGGCCTCCTGGAGAAACTGCAGTGTGTGAGCAATGACTTTTTTAATGAAAAAATGTTAGAGACAAAGCTGGTGGCTTATACTGCAAGACTGATAGAGGATTTCAGTTCAGAGATCCACAGTCTTTGAAGGAAGGCACAGGTCAGCTCACAAGCCAGTCTATCAAGTATCCTGCTAGTATATGAATGGGGAGCTTTTCTCCAAGTGTAGAAAGGCATTTGACTGGCAAAACCAAAAAGCAAAATGGAAAAACAACAAATACAACCACAGAGGCAGCAAAAGCTTTCAAAAGCTGGAACTTGCTTTTGCGCACAGACTGCACTCATTGCTGAATGTGCTCAGGGGCAAAACTGGAATTTTTCTTGTCCAGTTTTGGGATTTAAATTTGGTGCCATCCTTTCAGTGCCACAATACAGTAGTGCTACCAGTGAGAGTGCAAAATGCTAGGACACATCCTGAAAAGGGAAAACTTCTCCCCATCCCAAGTCTGTGCTTGCAAAGGGTCCCCAGGGACTGCCCGCCTGAGATTCCAGCCCCCTGCCACAGGCTGCCTTGCCCCAGCTGGGGGACAAGCCTTCCCTGGGAACCCCTGGTGGGAGCTCACAGCATGGATAAATCTGCTCTGGAGGAACTGTACTGCAGGTATGGGGAAAGGGGAGTCCCACAACGGAGATAAGCTTTGCAAGGTCCCCCTCTATTTCTGCCACTGCTCCAGGGCAGCACCTAGAGCCACCCCACAGCTTCCCAGGATCTGCTCCATGGCTTTGAAAGTCACCAAATAAAGATACTATATGACCAGCAGTTAACAACCAGCTTGTTAGTTAATAGCCTGAGGGAATCTGAGGGTGTTTTATGCTCTAATACTACGTTCATTAACTGTAGTAACAACGAATTTCAAGGTGATTATTGCTATAATAAGCTATGATCAATTTTTTAAACATGTTTCCATTTTTATCCAGCTTCAATCTAGTGCAGTAGAGCAAGGGGAGCAGCTGTGTTGAGAATTAGACTATTCCCCAGATTAATATCTGATTTTCCATCAAAGAGAATACAGGACACATTCTGTTAGGTTTCTAATTGTTTCTACCATAAACTTCCACCACACTGAAATATTATCTCTAATAATTTTTAGTTTGAACTTCCTATACATAATCCATCTGACTAGATGGTCCTCAGCAAAAGTCGTTAAAGCAATTTGTTTCACTTACGTAGAGGAATAAATCAGTGCTTAATTATCTGTGGTTTATTATTAACAGCACTGGTGAGCTGACCATATGCCATGACTTCATCTTTTCACACAGAAAAATGAGAATATACTGATTTTTTTTTATTATGTCTTTCAACACTCAGCCAGGGTTCCAATGAAATGAAGACGGAGAGTTTTTGCAATGTTACTCGATGATAAATAATAATATTCTACAATTCTTTGCCCTTGCTTTTAGGATTCACCTTTATATGCTCTTTTACTGGAAATATTTACTAGCATCTCTCATGGCAGGAGAAGACAGAATTAACTTAGGTTGTTTCCAGGAGATATATATGTAGCATAGTACATTTCTTTGTGGGCCTTCAAATATACTGGCTTCAAAACGTGGCGTATGCTCAACTCCAGAATACTGGAGATACAGAACATATTTAATGTGAAGACCAGAACGACACACCTTACTGATTTTTAGACTTAATTGAGTCCACGTCGCAAACCCTTATGGAGTCAGTACAGTACCAAATAACAGGTTTTGATCCTCAGCCAGGGCAGCCTAAACCCTTTAGTAGACACAGCAGCAAAATAAAACTTTCTTGAAAACATTACAGATTGATGAACTGCTTTGGAATGAATCCAGCTGCTCAGACTTTCTCCATTCCAGATAGACCCAAAATGAACCAAAGATTCTTTGAGACACAGACCTCTGAACCATGGTGGCAGACACAGGCACAACCTCAATTCAGCAAACAGCAGGCGTTTTACCTGATTTCCAAAGAGGAGGGGAGAGCCTTCAAATTTAAAGGCAGCCCTGAAGTTGTTCCTGGGAACAGGAAAAGACTCTCCTGCGTCCAACAAGTTTCTGGGGAGAGGTGGTGTTTGTCACCCTGAGAGCCACTAGGTCCATTCTCAAAGATCTTTAAGCAAAGCCACATGCAGGCTTTTCAGTGGAAATCTCAGACATTCTGAGGAGGTACGATGTGCCCATCAACTAACAGTGCCAAGGACATTAGCAGGTACATGTGAAAAATCCTGAGAAGAATCTGTCACTTTTAGGCATTTATATTGGGAATCATGCCTTAGAGTCAGCCTTCTAGGCTGCACCCTCTTGCCTACCTCTGCTCCAGGGGCTGTGAGATCACAGTGCTTCCACAAAGGAGCATAAATGGCAGCCTTATTTCCATGCCTTTCTGTTGTACATCAGAGCCTGCGATTTGCATTAGCAAAAGAGGTCGACTGACAGCTGAGGAACCTCTACTACTTTTGGGATAAGAACAGTACTTCTGGATGATGTATAACATAAAGACACCCAGAACTTGACCAAGTTGTTTTAGGGGGTCATGACCAGTAACATGTTATATTCTAATCACAGCACTGCTTACACAGGTTGACCTGTAGATTAGGAATTAAAACAGAAGCTCTGCAAAGTCACAGGTACATTTGTGATGATGGAGATCTTCTGGCTTCTTGTTCCCTGCAGAACCAATTGCACTTGTAAAACAAATCCCACCTAAGTCCCAACTCCATTGCAAGGGCCAACATCGGGAGGAATAGGAACCACATGTCCCCTCCACTAACACCTTCAGGCTTCCTGTCCCACAGCACAGAGAAGATGCTGGGCCAGCAGAAACTACAGCGCTACTTACGAGCTCATTCACTCTGGTGTCACCCAACAGAGATCCTCAATCTCCCTCTCCTGATGTGTGTTTCATGACTTCATCTCCCACACACTTGGAACTGCGCTGAGACCATCTGCTCTGTTCTCAGGAGCAGAAGGCAAGACTTTCATTCAGCCTGACTCAGCACCCAAAGGAGTTGCTCTCCTTGTTAATACAGGTGTGGCGGGGAGGGAGGTGGCGGGAGGGGATGCTAAGCCAAAAATTAGGACTGTTTTTACAGCTATGGCTCTTGCTTCTCCAGAGAATTGTTGATTTTCCTCTTCTCCCTCTTTGTCCTCCCAACACCTGGTGCTTGCTCACTGTCAGCTGACAGCCTCCTCCTCGGAGGCACCACTTAACTTGTTTCTAGATCTGCCACGGCCATGTTCCCGCCCCAGATGGGATTCTCTGAAAGAAAAATTCTCTAAACTGGAATGACTGTACCAAATTTCCTCTTACTTTCTCAAGGACTCATAGACTCTCAACATCCAGTACTATATTTTGCCTATTTGTGGTCACAGACTGGTTTTCAGCACAGAACACTGCAAAGATGAGTGGCAAAGAGCTCTTCCAGCAACACGAAAGAGGCAGGAGATGGACATGGCTTTATAACTAAGGCTGTTGTCTGGTCATATCCTCCTCCCTGTTTCTTTACCCACTCCTACATTGTCAAATTCAGATCAAGGACATTTTAGTTGGGACAACAAAATTCAAATCAGCTCATGCAGCCAAGAAGCCTTGAACCAGACCAATTAAATCCGTGTCATAATCAGAATGTAGATGAACAGCCATGTGCATCAACATCCATGATCTCATACCTCCTGTCTGTGCTGTGACAAGTCATTCATTTGAGGCTTCTATGGAGACTTCTGCAACTTGTTTTGTTACTTTTTTCTCCTTTTTAATTGGCTCTGTATAAACTCTCTGCTGCCCAGCCAGCTCCAGTCTTATGACAAGTGGAGGAACAAATTAGCCTTGTCTCTGGACATTTTCAGAAAGGAAGGGAAGAAGCTACACAAACACATAGGCCAAACACCCACAGGTCCGAATTTGGAGGAGACCAGTAATCCATCAATCCTTTCACTTTGTTGAAAAGATTTCATTTGAAAGAAGGCCACAATCCAACACTTGTAAGAAGTATGTTGAACAGTGCCGTTCATCCATGGATCTCCAAGAACAAGGTGAAATGAGATCTGATGCACCAAGGCAGGATCTCCACAGAAGGTAATGTAAATGTGGCTAGACTGAACTATATACTGAGGCCAGACCATCTCATGGTTTACCTCAAGTCATTGCAGCTCCAGGAAAACTGTCCAGTACCCTGATCCAGCAAAGCACTTGATCCCATGTGAAACTTGAGACAGCAAGCTACAAGTTATCTCACTGTGTAGTTGTGAGATAACATCAGTTTAAATGTGATGTCACTTGTGGGGAAGTTCCCCATCTTCCTGATTGGTCTGGATCAAGGCCCAAGATGCCTAGCCCCTGGTACCTGTTCTGATTACATTTCCTCTCTATACAGGCATTAGGAACGAGATCTAGAGGCTGGATTTGTTGAGGAAAGGGGGGAAATAACCTATATTTGGCACAGAGAGGTATTATCCCCGTTGTCAGGTGCACATACATTTTTTTTTCTATTTTAGTATCAACCAAATGGAAAGTGTTGTTTCTTCCAAAAACTGTAAACTATCCATTACTATTAAATACTTTGCTGGTCTTTAATCATCACATTCATCAGTTGCTAAATGTCATCTCATATTTTCCATGGCTCTTGGCACCTCTGCGTGGTACTACTGATTAACAGCAGCAGCATGTTGATTTCTTGCTGCCAAGTGCTGCTGCCTAGCACCCGAAACTTTTGGGTGGTTCTTCACCCTGGCAGAAAGAACTGTTTCCAGTGTAATCAGGTCACTCACGAGCAAGGGGGGAAAAGAGAAATGGAGACTGTTAACACATACATCCATAGGAATGATATATCAGCAGAGAAAGAGGGCTTGGGCCAGTTCCTCAGCTGGTGCAAATCACTGGTTCATCAGAGAAGACCACAAAGGCTACGTGATTCATGGCAGCCTAAGACCGGGTCTTAATTTTCCTCAGCCCTGCTTCTATGATTTACACTTGTGCTGAGCAAATGACACAGGATGTCAAATGCTATCAAGCTGATTGATACTGTAAACCAGGACTAAACGTGCACAAAATACAAAGGCAGTGAAGAATCAGGCCTGAGTATTCATTAGCAGCCCCGTTTCCCATGGGATATACTTTATCCATTGCTCCACACTTCCAAGAGATGGAAACGGCTCTGTGTCAACTCGTCTCTTCATAACAGCCCCAAGGGAGTTTGAGTTTGCTTCTCCTCTTCTTCCTCTTTCCCCACAAATTCCCTTCTTACACCCCTGCCCATAAAGTTGCTTTGCAAAGGTATCTTGCCACTCTCCTCCTAAATGCAACAGGCTAAATCCTGTCCCCAGTTAAGCCTTTGCCAGTGTATGTGATCAGATTTAGCCTACCTCTCTGTACAGAGAGCATACAGACATGAAGATGGTCTGTGGCGTATCTTTTCAAAGTGCTACCTGTGGTTTGTGAGAGCATCTGACAGCCGAAAAGAAAATAACCTCTGATATTAGGCTAAAAATACCTTACCTGGTATAACTTAGCCTGCCATTACCAAAGTCAGTGAAGCTGGAGCCATTTACTCCAGATGAGTATCTAGTGTACCACATATAGATTCAGCTCTTGGCAGTCCTGTATCCACTAATTCCTCTACCATTTCCTAACTATATATTCTGATCAGCTTGCTTGGGGCTTTTTTTCCCTCCTACAGTAAAGATTGCTGAAAGTGCCTCTGTTCCAGGGCACTCTCTTTGAAATATGTCTTAGCTTCCAAGGGTAATGAACTCTTTTATAATAAACGCCTAGCTATAATGTGAACAATACTTGGCTTCCAGGAACTGACTTATAATTACATGGCTCGGTATTGCATGTCAGAGGTTTGCTTCATCTTTAATATTTTATGAAGAAATTCAGATTCTAACAGTAAAAGTATTTAACCCAGAGGACCTAGAACCCTGACTGTTATTTTGTAAAGTAGCCATCCAGCTACACTTTTGTTCAACCACCATTATCCCTGGTGCATACTCACACTCTTTGATACTCTCTAAGTAGACCCAACCACATGCTGTCCAGATGGAAACCTGGTTGCATCATTACATTATATTGAAATAACCCAATACCACCTGTTTCTGCTGGGGTTTCTGCCAACATTTTCCCATAAAACATTTATTTTGCTAATATTTTAGATGGTCACCACAGAAGGCCACTTGAAGTTAAAGATTTACCATGTGTGCAGCCCCAAGGAAAACCCTCTAAAAAAAAAAAAACCAACACAGCTCAAGAATATCAAGAATAACTAATGTCTATTGTTTGAAACATTGATGTTCACCTGGGCACTAGGCAACAACATTCTGCAAGGACCAAAACCAAAACACAGGTTTTTGGCAGCATACATCAAGTGAATTATCTTAATTGTGCTGGTACTTACCTGTCATATAATAAAAGAAAAACTTTCATGTGTGGAATGGGACTAATATACAATAACACTAATGAAAACCCATGGCTTTTTTTTTCTTTATATTAATCTGTGGTGTTATAAAATTCCAAGTCTCCTTGCTCTCCCCCTCAGCAGATAAAACAGGTTATCCTCAGTTAGTCTGTAGAAATAAGGAAGGCATTACAACTCCCAGCCTACTTGGGATGTCTGAAGTACTTATGAGATACCCTCTACAACAGTTATAGGATTTTTTTTATTTGGAAATTATATTTTTAGAGACATTTTGCTTTAAAAAAAAAAAAAAAGGTAAGAACCACTCGATTTATCCAGAGTATTTGATAAAAACCTTCCCAGTATGTAGTCACTCAGGTATATATATCTTACTTTTCAGTGTTGATGTGTTTCTACAAAACTCTAAGCAGTAGGTATACTTCACCAAAAGACCTTATTCTTACCTATGCAAAATTTTGTTTTAAGAACAACAAAGGTTCTTAACGAGACAGTATCCCCAGTATATTTGCTGCAATTTGCTGCATTTGACAGCATCAATTATTAATATCCAATTTTAAAAGTTTCTTTCCTACAAGAGGAGAAGTAACAATGCCATATGAAGTCACCAACATAACCCCACAGATACGCAGCAGTAAAAACACTAACAGGAAGTGTTTCTTGAAATGCAGTAGATCAAACACACATGAACTATTTGGCAAGTGGTAGGCACATCAGTAGGAAAAAGGATGAGATCCAAAAAAAATTCACAACGGAACCACCATGCACACACTAAGGCAGTAATCCGTATTTAGAAATTAAGCTTTCTTCAGTTTTAAGAAAGCTACAAGAGGGAAAAAGAATGAGTTGGAAAAAGTAGAAATGTGATGGGTTTGCTAGAAATTTTTATTGCATTCATTTAAGATAGCTCCAATTATATTAAACTGGAAAGTTAACCAATAAAAATCCACCAGAAAAAATAACAGTAATTAACAAAAAAGAGTGGATAAAAAACAGCTTCGAGTTCACTTGGTTGGCTTCATTCTAAATACAGCACTAGCCATTTTTACCACATCTGAGAAAGAGAATACTTTCCTGGGCTGTAAAAGAACAGTAAAAGAACTGAAAGGAAAGAGAAAAGGATCAGGCATGTGCTTAGCCCGGTTTTGTTCCTTTCTCCTTTTCATCTTCATTTGACGTTCCATTCCCAATAAAATAGGCCATTTATAACCAAATCCCTGGCTGCTGGCACAAAAGTAATTTAAATTTTTGCCTATTTTTAAAAAGCCAACTTCTAACCTGCAATCATTACAGTAATTGATTAAATATCACAAGCAAAGCAAAGCACCCACTTGACAGCTTCTATTCATGGTCACATAGCTTCCCCCAAGACAGGTAGTTAGATAATTAAGCGATCCATTTCGCTGCATAGATGCTATATACAAAAGAAACTGACACACAATGAATCCTGCTAAGCTTTTGTTCAATATATGAAATACTGGATAATCACCTTTTTTATGAAAGCACTTGACCTTTAAATTGATATCCCCCCAAAAAAGATGGTAATCACCGCTCTAAGAGATATTGAATGTGCTGCTGCTAATCCAGAAGATCACTGCCCATTAGTCATTATAAGATATTTTGAATCTAAAGGTGAGCACTTGATTATAACAAAGAGAAAAAGAAAATACTATTTAGGTTGCTGTGAATCTGTGAATGCCTATACTTTTCTCTTTGCAAATCACAGTGACAATCAGAGTTATAGACTGACTGTAACATGAATATCATTTACACATTTGATCCCTACTCAGAGCGCAGCTTTAAAAGCTTTGAATGACATAAAGCAAGATTATCAGTGACAGCGATTTTAAATATTATACATGTTGCCTGTATCACAAGTGTTTTTCTTTAGCAGCTGATGAGTATTATATTCTTTTGTATAATACATTGGAAATATATTTCTTTTCCTCTGTTCAGGAAAAAAATACAAGAAAACAGTTTAAATGCAACAGAGAAACTGCACAGTCTTCTGAAAAAAAAGGACACAAAAAGCTATATTTTCCTTTTATTATATTTTAACTGTTTCCCTGTCCGCTTTTTATGTGACATCATTCATCATACACTGCATTCTAGAAATTCTATTGCAACTACAAGGACAACTAGATGGGTAAAACACTGGCTGGACAACCACGCTCAGCAGGCACTGGCTACTGGGTCACACACTGCCTGGAGGCCAGCGAAAACTGGGTAGCACCTGAGTGTGTCCTGGGACCTGTGCTGGTTTACACCCCTACCAGTGACCAGGATGAGATGGAGAGTGCTCTCAGCAGGTTTGCAATGACACCAGATGAGGGGATCTGTTGATAAACCCCCCCAGGCTGGGGCATTATCCCAAGGGACATGGACAGGCTGACGGAAAGGGACTCGAAATTCAGCAAGGACAGACACAAGATCTTGCCCCAGGAAAGAAGAGCCTCTGGACACAGTACAAGCTGGGGACAGGGTAGCTCTGCAGAAAAGGGGGCCAGTACATGTTTCCCACAATAGATATATATATATCCACACAAAATATGTATAGCCAAGAGCAGATCAGAAACTGTATTCTTACAGTAAAAAGCCTCACTGAGCACAAAATTACAAAATCTTTATGAAGACAAAAAACATAGTATGTGTTCATACTTGTTTATTTTAAGTATTTTAAACTTCATGGGTCTTTCACCAAGGTATGTGTAACAAATTACCTATTGTTTTTTTGCATGAGAGCTTACATTGACATTTCTTGCGCTCAAAGTAAAAATAATTATTAAATTCTTTTCATGTAAAAACGCAACCTAGATGACCTTAAAGGTCTTGCCTTCAGATTTGGTAATTGGACATTTTCAAGCAGTCCTTTTTGAATCAAATGCTTTCTATATTTTTCTATAGTGTTATATATATTTCTATATTTTCTATATGACTCTTTTACCGATGTCGGTTCCTGTACGCACATTCCTAGTCAAACCCAATGCAGTCTGAGCCTCTCCCCCTTTCACATGTGAGACCTGATATCTGCACAGAACCAAATTCCCCAGCAGCTGATGGCGGTTGTGGTGGATCCTCTCCTTCACCCTGGGATGTGGGTAACTGCCCAAGAACTTTCTCCAGTGACCAGAGGTAGGCACATCGTGCCAAAGGGCCAGCCTGTCTGCTATAGGTGATCCGTATTACCCCACCTCTTACCACTGAACAGAGGTGGAGACTGTACAGCTAGAGCAGCCATACCCCATCAAACAGCCAAAAATCAGTGAGAATATTTCTGTCCCAGGGTAGGAGAAGTGACTGAAGTCACACTACACAGTTTTTTTAATGCTAACCCAGAATTGTGATTCCTAACCATACTGGTATCTTCCCAATAGAACAGGAAGTTTTCCCTCATATCTGAAGCTTTGCATCTGAGTGTCTGTAAGGCTTCCCCAGTCAGAACACCTCAGAAACTCTCTGGAAGCCAGGGAAAAAAAATAGAAGACATATTTGTCCAGACTTGTAATGATAGTTTGCTGCACAGAAGGTAAGCAATATCTACAGATCCAAAGAGCACCTGGCACCATTGTGCTACAGCTGTTAAGAGTTCACCTTCAGGATAAAGCCTAAGGTGAAAGGCCTCACCATAACTCAAAAATGATAAATATTTCTTGCATCGCCACTCTGCGGAACTAACCGTTATACCTATAATTACCCTGCTTTTGTCTCTACCTCACTCCTGAGCAACAGAACTGTCCAGCCTTGCCCAGGCTCCTAATCTTGTAGGGCTTCTTGCCTCTTCTCCCTTCCAGTTCCACTTCATAACTTCTCGTGCAATGTTTCCATTGAAAATTGCTACTGTATAGACCCAGGAGCAGCTAACAAAGTGGTTGCTGTGAGACATCTATAATTAAATCACTAATCCTATCGCATTTGCGACCCATTGTACCAAGACCTCCATGACTAAAAATTTGCTTTTAGCAAATAGTATCATCGTTTATCTTTACTGAGGGCATAACCCAAAATGAAAAAGGTCTTCCTTCTTTCATACAAACAAAATACTTGAGACACTATTATTTATTGCGTGCTGTAGCCCATGCTTTACAGTTAGACTTTACCAACATCAGGTCAGGTTTTGCTCAGAAGAGCAGTTTTTGTCTGTGGTACAACATGAGAAGACACTACCCAGATAGTAGAGGTGTTTTGGAAATTTCCCCAGGAAAGAAAAGAGAAGGAGAATCTGAAACAAAAATNCCACACCCTGATCAAGAGATCCTTCCCATCTCTCCTGTAGGGCCTCTCTAGGGGCTGGAAGGAACTCTAAGGTGTCCTTGGAGCCTTCTCTTCAGGTGCAGAAATATAGATTATTCTTTATTTCATCATTTTATCCATAACTTTTACATTTACCTTTATTTATTTCTTTCATCCACAGACTGCTCTTGTTTAGACCCCACCTCAACTCCCTGCAGTCAGACCTTTTCCAGCCCACAGGAACCAATATTAATTGGGTTACACACAATGGAAACTAGAAATGCAAGTATGCAAACAACCACCCTAAGGAACGCTCATTGAACTCTTCTGAGAGAGCGACTCTGATGTTGAAAGCACTCACAAATAGGCATTTTTTAGAGAAAATCAGCAGTATTGAGAGATAATGATGATGTTTTAAATGAGAAATACATATATCCATGCATACATCTGGGAAGTTTGGCGTTTTTTAACTGTACCTCAATCAACTGAGACATAAAACTACATGCCTGTTTTAGGCAGTGATATAAATATGAAATAATTTTATCTTCAAAATCATGAAAGAGCTCCTTTGCATTTAAGACTAAAATGAAATAACCCTACCATGCTAATTTATTATTTACACCAGTTATTCAGATATTTATCTATTTGTAGGGTGGCGGGGGAGTGGAAGGGGAATAAACTGAGCTATTTTTTCATACTAAAATATTTGTAAAATTTAATTAAAATTACATTCATGAAAGCAGGTCAATAAAATTCTCATATAAATTCTGGTATCAGTGTTGCTTTGGTATAAAATCAGATCTTCTGTGGCAAAATTTTTCCTGTGCCTGCAGAAAGACTGACCATGACACTAAGGAGAGGGGTTTGCCAATTTTAAGGAACAGTAAGTTTTGCACTCCAGATCTGACACTTTCGTTTTCTTCCTACGGCTAATTCACGATTTAAAAAAAAAAAAAAAGTGTTCCATAAAAAGCTCCTCCCACAACCTTCATATCTTAGATTCTTAACTTTGGATGGGATTAATCAAATTTTTGGAGATGCCTTTTCTCTTTGCACCAACTACAGAAAGTTTAAACAAGCTGCTTAGACAACTTTTAAATACCTAAAGCCGGAGTAATAAATTCCACCCAGAATTGAGGAAAAGGTCAAAGCCAACTAGCAACCCAAGACAGCAGCACCACCACCACAAATAAACACAATTTGAAAAAATACATATGCAAACAGGAAACATCACTATATTCGATGCTTATACAGCCTTCTGGCTACTGTATCTCAGCATTTAAACCCAAACTGCGTTGCTGCAGGAAATCTTAGTTTTGCAGTTAGACAACACAGGAAAAGAGCAAGGAGATCTTTCCAAAGGCAAGCCCAGGAGTTAAATGGTTTATTCCCACCGACCTCCAGCAAGAGCAAAGCTTCTCACTAGGACTGAGAAAGGCTTGACTGGAGATACCAAACAGAGTGACTGCAGGTCCCAGTCCCTCACAGCACACGCACAAAAAGAGCAGCAGAGATTAAGGGCATCCTCACCCTCCTCCAGACAACAGTGAACAAGACATTCTTCTTAAATCCCTCTTGAAGGAGTCTGCCAAAGGGAATGTCTGAGACAGAGCTAGAAAATAAAGTAGCTCTCCCCAGTCCTCGAACAAGACCCTTTCCACTAGATAATTGTCCTTCCTCCTCTTCCACTTGCTTCTTACTGGATTACTCTTCTGAGAACTATATTGGGAATTTTAACTCCAACCCATGGAAATATTAAGGGTGTGTCTGTGTGCATATGTGCAACACATGTACACACAGTCCCCAGCCAAGGCCATGTCAGGATTAAAAGTTATCAAAAGGTGCAGTTGCTTCAGTGGTAAATAATGCTGATAAGGTTAATCCAGTGGCTCTGCTGATAAAGATCATTACACTGGCTCCAGGGATCTAGTCCATAGCTCTTTGCAGGTCAACAGTAGATGAGCAACATTGAGTACATCACTGCAAACAGACAGCACTCAGGGATTCTGGGTAAAGGTTAACACAATAAATGGGAGGCAAAGGACAGTTGAGGGTAAAGAAGTTCTGTAGGAAATAGAGCAGGAAACAGAGAAATTACAGGAAATGCTCTGGATACAATATGAAATATTTATCTTTCTGGTTCTGCTCATGCTTCCATCCAGCTTCAGTAATCCAGACCAGGATCCTTTGGTTTAGATGCTATTTAGAGCACAGTGATGAAAGCAGCTGATGTAAACTCTACTGTGGCCTTGAAATACAGTTATCATGTAAGCAGCTAAAAAGTGTGGCACTTAAAAAAAAAAAAGATAGGAACAGCAAGACAGTTAAAGGCACAGTATAACTAGCCATGGTTTGAAAACCACTTCACGTTTGCAATCTCACAGGAGATATTAATGCAGTAATGTTAATAATAGATCCATTAGGAATTGCCAGCTAGAAATGCACAGCCATGCATTCTTCTGCTTCTGCCAGCGCAATCTCAGCTGAAGAAGGTCCTTCCCTGCTACATGTACAGCCCCTAGCTGTAGAGGGTGGGAAAGTAGCCACACAGGACCTAGTTTATGCAACCTTTTTTGAAGTATTTTACAGTTAACATTTTCCAGCGTCTAATCTAGCCCCTAAATGGTAATACGTAGTAGGCAATAGATGCAACATTACTGAAAATATTGGAAAATTGAGGCCCTTATATGTGTTTATAAATGTATTTCTCATAAATGAAAGCATACTTTAAAAATCTTGATCCTTTAACAATGGCTTTGAACAAAGAGCCAAGACCTCCCCTCGCATCAACATGTTTACATGTGTAGAATTTGGACTGACCCTACTACATACATGTGAACACACACCCCAGAGTCCCGTTTCTGACTCCACCATTTCCTTTACACCGCAGGGAAAATATCTTCCCTTAGTGATGCTGGTGTAACACTGAAGCACCTCACTCAACTGCAGCGGCCACGTGCTGTTGTCATTATTAATGCCCCACAGGAAACATACATAGTGAAATGTTGCTCTCCTCTCCCCTTTTGCAAAATTTATTAGCTCATGTATTGATGTGCTAGCTACGGGGCCAAGACCATTATGAGCGCTTGTAGGGAGTCAACACCTTTCCGTAACAGCAGGGTGAACAAGGAAATTCCTGATTGTTAAACAGCCTACATCTGCAATACCAGACTAAAACAATCTCTCAAGTAAATGTATTCCTTGATCTAAAAACACACATTTCACATCCTCTGAATCAATTGTCTTCACTCTCCAAACACAAATGACTATGTCCTACACTCATTTACAGTAGCGTTAATCCAAAATAATGCCACCAAGTCAGCTGAGGTGCTCCAGATTTACACTGGTGTGAGTGAGAGCATTTGGCACCCAGTACCTACGGTTGTAGACCCTCAGCTGGTGGAGATCATCGCAGTTCTTTCAAGTCCATGCCTCTGAAATTAATGTAGTTATGCTGATTTATACCAGGTGAGGATCTGCCTTGTGGTTTCTGGTTTTAAATCCTCTTCCTGTCAGCTGCCTCATTCCAAAATGGCTTCAATAGACAACTTCTAGCCAGAATTTCCCCTGCTATTTAATAGGATTATCTCAAGAGTTTCTACAATAATCCCCATATTTCCATCTTTGTATCAGAGCCTATTCCAGGGTTGTATTACAGCCAAAATATTCACATCTCCAGATGACACCATTCCTTCCTCCTCTTTTCCCTTCCCTATTTGGGGTGATTATACAGAGGGGAAATCTCTCTCACAGCCAGATCCTCAGCTGGCATAAATCAGCAAAAAATTGACATTAGTGATTTACATCATTTAGCAATATAGAAGAAAAGACAAAAAAAGGAAAAAAAAATTAGTTTTTACCAATGCAGTTTAAAATTAGTAACAGGTCTTTACAATAATATTGAAAGAATATTAAAATGTAACCCATATGTACACCTTTGATGTGTGTTTTACTGGCTCAGCTAGGCCTCAGTTCCAGCTTGGAATGACAAAGCTTCTTGCTGTTTTGTTTAATAAAATCCTCAGCGATTCTTCCCCTAAATAATCCATACTTATTCAACATACTTCACCTCAAGTGTACTTAAAACACAAAACTAAGGTATTTCACAAGCAAAATATACTCTGTTGATTTCACGCTTTCTTTTCATCCAGCAAAATGTTACATTCAACCTGTTGAAATAGGTCAGGTTTAACAGAATTTAAGCTCACTATATAGAAGTGCCACAGGGGACCTATAGACAACAGTCTCATTCACACTCCAGAAATCTTACAGTAAATAATTTACCATACAATTTCCTATTGATCCATCTCGCCTTCTCTTAGCTGTCATTTCCTAATGTCCGTGTCAACTTACAAATGTTTTTATTCTTTTTCTGGAGAGGTAGATTTCCTCTGTGCTGAGCCCTTGTAAACTAGCAGGTATCTGCTCAACTGTGATACTCTACACAAAGATCTTAATTAATAAAACAACCCAGATCAGAGGAGAGCTGCCCAGGCAGCGGAGAGAGTTGAAAAGTAGAATTCCCTGCAGGGACGGACTCAGAGCCTGTGAAAGCCTTCAGAGAATCAAAGCAATCTGCATCACAAGCACATTTCCCCCGTACAGAAACGCTTGCAGGAACTGCCAGTTTCTACAAGTATATAAGTAAAAACAAAAGAGGTAAAGCTGGCTACTGTGATTTCTACTTGTTAGGCATGACATTTTGACAGTCTTTTGGGGGAGATCTGATAGCCAGTGGCAGAGACTAAATATGTAGGAGAAGCTACGTATTACCAAAGGCAATATTGAATACAGGTTCTTGAATCCAGCTCTCTCAGGTCAGCAAATTAAAGGCTTCCCCCCTCCTCCACCACACACACACACTTTTTTCCCCAAGGCCAAAAACACTGGAGTAACATTAGGCACTCATGGCCTGGAAATTAGATGTAATATATTTGGGAGGGGTGGGGGGGTTGGCATACGGGCAGATCTCATTTCAAATAAATATGTTTCCTCCTTTCATTTCCCTTCACCTTCCACATGAGATAGCAAACCAGGATATCGGTATTCAAAGTCCATGTGAAAGATTTAATTTTGTTCAGTTTATATTACTTGAAATCAGGTTATTGCTTTATCTTTGTGGAGATGAATCCAAATTGAAAACAGAGAAACTGTAGGGACTGTGTGGATGCCAGACTCACAGCAGCAGGCATTTAAGTGAGAACAGCGTGTGTTCACACTCGTAGGTTCTTAGTCAGCCTAAGGAGTGGCGAGTCAGGACATGCAGAAGTCCTGTGAGGCTGATGAGCAACAGCTGATAAATTCCTATAGAAAAGGTAGCCATGTTCCCTCTTTCTCCTGCTCCATCACATGGGAAATTCGTCTTCTTTTCATTTACTGGGATAAAAGTCACACATTCTGTTGACCTGACTGGAGTTAGGCCAAGGAATAATTTGGCCAAAAACAAGCAATGACAAACAGCAGGATTATTTCAGGGTGTAACTTCTGGCTATGGTTGCTTTCTAAAAAATATGTAAGCCCAGTCAATAACAAGATAGAGCCCAATATGCAAAATTCAATGTCAGTTCGGATAAAGATATACAACACTATCAGATCCATGCACTTCATTTACAACCTGCTGCCCCTTAGATACTGTTATGTAGCTACAGCACTGTATTAGCTAATGGGATACTAAGGATCAAAGGTTTAAAATCAATAAAACTAATCCAATAAGGAAGATGGACAAGACAGAGGGTAACATTGCCAGGCTGCTGTCTAAAGTGTGTGAGTCAAAGCTGCTTGCCAGAGAGCAGATCCCCAGAAATCCCTGTGAACTACAACAAATGTAGCTTGATAAGATTCTAGGCTGGAACTTGCAAAGCACAGGTAATTTCGATAAACTTGTTATCTCTGAAAATACTGCGGGTTAAATCTTGATCCCACTTAAGTTTGACATTGACAGACGTGGGCATCAGTGGAGCAAAGAATTCACCTCGTGATAAAGGTCAGAGGTAGGTCAGTAAGCAATGCTGTTAAAATCCCAGTCATCAATTTCAAGAATTGAGTAAAAAGCTTTCTTCTCTCTGAATCTAAAACTATTCCTTGGAAATAACACATTCAAATGGCTATGACGAGGTAGACTAAGAATTCATTTTCTACTACTGAGTGCATAATTCATAACAAATATTAAGTCTGTTTTAAAGCTGGCTGTTTCTGGCTACTAGTGATGAAGATCTATCTTCGAGTGCTCAGTTCCTGCCACTTATTCTGGCAGGAGGCAATCGCACATGGAGTACGTGGCGTTCCTTTTGCTCTCTCACTGAATAAGCAGGGAAACACCTTAATGCAAAACTTAAATCTAAATTAGGTCATCAGAACAGACCCCTCCATTCATTAAACACAGAGCCCTAAGCAGACTGGCCTTTTAATTTTGCTACCTTAGGATTTCTGCAGGCACTTAAGGAAAATTTTATCTTGCTAATGCTTGCAGAACAGAAAAAGGGTGGTGGACAGAACAACAGCTGAGGAGAATTGTGAAATTTATGCTCCAAATTTTTAACCTACATGCCCAAATGCTTTTTAAGTGACTCTACTCTTCCACAGATACTCACAAATGTAACGCTGAACAGGAGTTAGATACATTTAACAGCTGTCATACTCAAAACATTCAGAATAATATTTACACCATTTACTGTAAGTGCCCAGAAGAGATCACAGTGAACATGGATGATCACAATCCTGTGTGACCAGATCAATCTTCCCTATTATCATCAAACTTAAAACCACCATTCACCGTGCCACAGGTAGACTAGGATTTAGCAAGATGCATCATAAATCTTCCTCTTTCCTCAACTTCGCACACTAGTAGATTTAGCAGCAATAAGCCTTCAAAACCTCCATTACTTCCAGGGTACTGCTGCCCCTGATTGGTGACTTGGATTTCGGAGAGACCAATAGGTTGCACCCAAGCAAAGGAAATGAGTGTGTTACCTCGGCAATGAGTATTTATATGTGTCCACATGTACTCAGGATTGTCATCGTGCAGACGTTAAGATAAGCACTGAAACTACTTCTTCTAGACAAAGGTTTCAAAATAACTCCCACTAAGATTTAGGCAAGAAAATCCCATCGCGTGCAACTCCTCAGTCTACTCAATTGCCTGTCCTGGTGATCAGCTAATAACTGAGGTCAAACATGCCCGTAATATTTTACCTCAATCCTTCAAACCAGCTGGGTAAATGAGTCATTCAGAAAAAGGTTTGTTAATTATGTAAATCTGAACCTTCTTATCTCTACAAATGCTCCTGTCAGAGAAAAAAAAAATCCATAAGCTTAACCATAGAACCACCCAAAGAAAATTGTACCATAGATAAATGCACTTACTTTGTAGCAAAAAGGTGAAGAACTTCAGATTAAAAGACTGAAATATCTGTAAATATGATGATCTGAAGGAAAAGTGAAATTAGAGTGGATGCCTGTTATTTTACACACACACAGACTTGAACACTAGAAGCACACAGACGCTAAGAAAAAATACTACGAATAGCAGGGCTATTTGGAAACTTGAAGTAAAGGCTATTCTCACACTGATGGGTAAAATACTATGAAAAACAAAATAAATACACCACCTGACAAAAGCAGCTTGTCTTTACTAAGTGCCCAGAGGAATGTAGGCACAAGGACAGTAATTCTGGCCTGACTGCTTCATAAGTGAAAAGGTTCAGAGTCTGTAATGCTGCAGGCAGCAAAATCTTCATTACTAGAACCTGCATAAGAACTACATTCCAAAACCAGCAGCTCCTCAAGTGTTCCTGCAAAGGAGGAGTGGCACAGACACGCTAAGGAAAAGAATTCCTAAGTAGGACTGGTCAGGAAATACTTTTTGTTCCAGCACATTTTTTTTTCTCCTTTTTAATTTTCCATGGAAAAGTAGCAAGCCATATGTTGAATTATTTTTCATTTGGGGGTTTGTTTTTCACCACTGATTTGATGAAAAGCATTTTTCATTGAAGAAGACATGTCAGCCTTCGTGAAAAAAATTGACAAGTTCTACTTGGAAAACTGTATTTTTTAACATAATGCTATCTTGTGACCATTGTAATATCTGATTACAAGGCTTAAGTAATGAAACTACTATGGCATACATCTCAAATAATACAAATGAATATACAAAGTACGTATTTTGTCTTCCATGAATATTCCTGTAAATAATATTCAATCATTCAAATGCTGGTGCAATGTGAGCACAAAAAGCCAGATTTTTGGCTGCTATAGATCAGCACAGCTTCAGGGAAGTTTACGGAGTTACACATGTTTAGACTGGATTAAAATCTGTCCTCAAGACTGAATCACACATGAACACAGGCAAATCAAAATACAGGGTTTTTTTAATTCAGTTACTCTGAAGAGAACAACTATTTCCTCCCTTTGATCATGTTAAGTACATGTGGTCCAACAGAACAGACTATTATGTTCTTTAGCAGAAAGCTTCACCAATTAAATAGCACCAGAATCAGAGCTGAAACTCTCACTGACTGCAAATCCAAAGTTGTCATTTTTAACCTTTTGGAGTAGCTGTTGAGTTGCCACTTCAATACGCCCTTGTTACCCCTGCAGAACCTAACCAAAAAAAGAAAATAAAATAAACACAACACAGGCTGAAACAAAAGGCAGTTAAACACTCACTCTTCAGTTCTTGGTATTACTGGGCTGGTCAGGAAATGAAACTCTTGCTGCAGGAACTTGAAGGGGTGAATACACAGGGAAGGGGGTCAAGGTTTGGGGTGGCTTCCTCTCCCTTGGCACTGGGAAACCAGAACAACCTTGTGTCACTGACCCTGCTCCGGATGCCGGGAAAATGGTTGGTAATGGATGGAAACACGAAAGAAAACAGCATTTCCTAAGGAACAACTAGAGAAAATACCACAAGAACATTGCTGTTTAGGGGATCCACAGCTGCATTTTGCAGCAAAATATCCAAGTGAAGGAAAATTACCATTTCCATGTTTTTTTAAGTACGTCCCAACCCATAAGGCTTGGAAGCTTGTGGGAAGGATAATGTTATAAGCCAGTCACAGAAAAATTCACATAAGCACACATGAACACTCCTAAACAAAACATACTTAATGCCATACAAAGATGAAAAAAATACATTCATATGTAAGATAAAATTATTCCCATAAAACTATGGGTACTAAGTCACATCATCATGAAGAAGACTGGAGTAAATATGAGATATACTTATGCTATATACACACCCCTGTTGACCAGAGGCCCAGATCACAGAATCACAGAATGGTTTGAGTTGGAAGGGACCTTAAAGATCATCATGTTCCAAGCCCCTGCCCTGGGCAGGGACACCTTCCACTACCCCACGTTGCTCAAAGCCCCATCCAGCCTGGCCTTGGACACCTCCAGGGATGGGGCAGCCACAGATACTCTGGGAAATGTAGGCCAGTGTCTCACTGTATAGAATTTCTTTCTAGTATCTAATCTAAATCTCCCCTCTTTTAATTTAAAACCATTATCCCTCATCGTATCACTACACTCCCTGACAAAGAGTCCCTCTCCAGCTCTCCTGTAGGCACCTTTCAGATACTGGAAGGCTGCTATAAGGTCTCCTCAGAGCCTTCTCTTCTCCAGGCTGAACAACCCCAACTCTCTCAGCCTGTCTCCATAGGAGAGGTGTTCCAGCCCTTAGATCATCTCTGTGGCCCTCCTCTGAACTTGCTCAAAGAGTTCCATGCTATTCTTATGTTGGAGGCTCCAGGGCTGGACGCAGTACTCCAGATGGGGTCTCACCAGAGTGGAGCAGAGGGGGCAGAATCCCCTCCCTTGCTCTGCTGGCCACACTGCTGGGGATGCAGCCCAGGATGGGGTTGGCTTTCTGGAATGCAAGTGCATATTATCAATTCATGTTGAGCTTCTCATCTCAAGTCCTTCTCCTCAGGGCTGCTCTCAAGCCATTCTCTGCCCAGCCTGTATACATGCTTGGGATTGCCGTGACCCACATGCAGGACCTTGCACTTGGCCTTGCTGAATTTCATTAGCTTCTTCCTATTAGTTGCCTCAAGAGGTTCCCTTACAAAATCCAGCCACACCCTAACTTCTGAAACTGCAATGAGCCTGCATCATTTCCAACTCTATTCTCCATGCAGAAGGCAAGCCCAACTATCTCACGCAGGCTGCCCCAATGCCATTCCTACCAAGCCTTCTGAGATGCTCAGAATAATTCATGTTTTGGACTTCCTTGCTGATCGTGTCTGAAAGGTGAGAGGGGATTTTGCCTCCTTATGCATGTGCAGCTCCTCATCCTCCCAGGCTATCCCTGCTTACAGAGGTATCGACATGAAAAACAAAAACCCAGAAATGTCTTTCTGCTGTTGTAGCATCACAGAATTTCAGACGCTTCCCACTGCTGTGTGGAAAGCTATGCTTGCTACAGATATTGCTCTGGTCAGACCCTGTCTAGGGGCCGAAGACAATAAAGAGCCTATTGCAGATATACTCTGAGGTCACTGAAATAACACCAAGAGAATAGTTTTGGACATAATATCCAGTAAGAAAATTCTGTGTTTACCCAAACAAACTAACGTATCCCATCTTTAGAAATCGCTTGTTTCTTTAGTAACTGTGTCCCACTACCCCTTCCTGTTTCTGCGGAACAGCAGCAAATACACATACAGTAAACCATAAAGGAAAAGCACTTCATAGACATCACAGATCCCAGTGGAGGCATCAACAGCAAAAGAATGATTTAGCACTAGGTCACGTATGGTTAGAGAGAGGAAGCACAGAAGGGTGGGAAGTCTCTTATTTCTTAGTTTTGAAAGGACAAAAAATGCAATCTTGGACAGGACCTATCAGAGTACTGGGTTCAAATGTTTGTATTCCTACAGTTGATCAACACTCTTCTGAAAAGTTACTTTATTGCCCCCCCATCTCAGCTACCCTGCTATTACATGGAGATAACAATCCCTCCTATATATGATCTTGATGGAGACTTACAAATGCTGCTATAATAAAGTCCAGACAGCCCATTGCGAGTGTCTTGATTCATGTCCACACAGTAACCTATTTTCCTCTGTGAGAAGTCTTGGCACTCTGCAGAGCTTACCTTCAAAACACATACCCACAAAGTTCATCTAGATACTGAATTTTCAAGCTGCAAAAGATTTTGCTTATTTAAAGAGGCCCTATACTGCACCTTCCTAGGAAAGGAATGTATATTCCCAAACATGCTCCACTAAAAATCCCCATTGCTAGCAGTAACACGGAATTCTGTAACACAAGGCTTTACTAGCTATAAAAATTTGGCAAAATAAATGTAGATGTGTTTATACTCAGTATTTTTTTTCTTCTCTGCTTGCATCCGTTTTCTGCAAAAACGTGATAGCAAAGTAGAAGTCTCAGTGATGATTTTGACTGATCAGCTGGAGAAATTTAGATAAATTTGGCTTTTCATGGGCTGCAGCTGTTGTTCTTTTCAGTGCCTTAATGCAATTTATCATTCAAATGTGTTGGCTTAGGAACACCGCTCCAGTTTTCCTCTACCTCCTATCATTAATCCTAACAGTGTGAATCCAATTTCAAACATTTGTTTCTTTTGTAGCACCCCACTTTGCTCCCCTTTGGTGTCTGCAGTGGTAGGGAGTTACAGTGTGGAATCTTTGCAGCCTTAGCACACTTTCTGCAACAAACAGAAAATCTTTCACAACCTCTGCCAAAAGGTTTCTCAGATGAGCAATGCCAAGGCCAAGCATTCAGTCCACAGCAGACACATGAGCAAGGTGTTAGGAAGGACCCACAACAGAAAGTAAGAGACTAAATCCATACCTGGCAACTAAAGTGATCCCCTTCCACCCTCCAAAAAACTCAGCAAAATCCAAGCAAAACAACAACAGTAAAATTCTAGGACCCAATTGGACAGAAGTGGGCTGAGAGTCAAAAACTAACAACACAGAATTTTAAATGAACTTGTTCATAATTGAGGGTTTTAAGGAGGAAAAATACCTGGTAAAATGACACTGCCTGGTTTGAATTCAGCAATAATTCATTATTAAAGATGATATCTAATGAACATCTAGACAAAGCTATAAAGAATAAAGGCAAAAGCCCAACTCCTCTGAAAGAGTTTCTGTTACTATTTTATTTCCTGTTATGCGATTCATTACCTGGGTCAATGTGGGTCATTACATGGTTTCATATCCATTTTAGAACTTCAGTTATCATTCTCATTACTGTGTTTATTTATTTTGCTGCGGAGGAAATAGGCTTTGTTTTCTTTTCTTCATTACTTGATACCTACACCTGGTTGCTTACAAAACTTTCACAGATTTGTTGTGTAAACACAAGCCAAATATTTGTGGCTTTTCTAAAAGGCTAGTCTAATATCCCCTGACCTGTAATTCCCATACATTAGCTAGAATTTATATCCCGAGTAAAATGTTGCCACAAAATGTTGCCCCTTATAGGTTTTTATTTTATATTTCTATAAACCAAGATAAATGCCAGCAAAGTCCATGAGTATTTCATTCACTCTGGCCTTAACCCCACATAACACAGAGGAAATCAGGTCTCTGGTTCCCTTTTCACATGCTTTGTTCAGTGCCAAGGCTTGAAAGGAATCTGATGTCATCAGCCTTGTTTTCAAAGGCAGCTCCATTGTGAGTAAACAAGCTTATCATTCTCTGCATTTACATAATTTTGCAGTTCTAAGCTCAAAATGCAAAATTTGGGTCTAGAATCAGAACAGGAATACCTCGACTGTGTACGTTTAGCCTCAAAGTCCCTTCCAAGCTTTCCCATGAGACAGGGAAAAAGCCTTAAATGACTTTTCAAGTTTTCAAGTTCAAGTCAAGATTTGGACTTGGCAAGAACCTCATGCAGATTTAAAAGTACCTTAATAATTTTTTTGAATCGTTATCTTAACTTAATGAACTTATACACTAATTACCAAGTAGAAATACAGACACGCTTAAGTAAGGTTATTCTTTAGGTGTTACTGGCCCAGGCAGACGCAGAAGGAAAAGGAAATGTCATTAGAAAGTCCGAGGTTTTCCAAGCAGTTGTGAAAGCAGATAGCTTGGATAAGGTTCAGGTAAAAATTAATTAGGTGAGCTGGAGAACAGGAAAGAAAACTCTCTTAGCATGAGCTGAGTGAAAGGAATGCTATGAGGGAAACTGCTCCCCAGCTTCAACAGAGCATGATATGGGAAGTCCACCTTCCTATCTATTCATCCCAGTTGGAGCTGAGCAGCAAGTGTGTGAATTTCTGAGTGCTCAATGTGGAGCAACAAATTCTTTCAGAATTTTTCCTCACCTGGAAAAATTCTCACCTGAAACCTGCTGCCACCAGTGAAAGTCTAGATTCAATATTTTAAATCCTTAAGTCCACAGGTATTCATATATGGATTTCACTCTTGGACCAGTGTTGCTATTAGCATCAGCTACTTTACTGCCCACATAAAAAAAAAATTAAAATCTGTGAGGAACAAAATGTGTGAAATCTGGTTTTCTCTGGGTTTGTTTCTCATGGCAAGGTTTCCTCGTGTCTAGAAAGATGTAAGCTCTGATAAAAGCTTCTTCCAGTTTGAGGCACTGTTAAAGGCCCTTTCAGGTGGACACTTTGGAATTTAATACAGCACGAGCTCAAAGCCCAGCCTTTTCTGCAGTGGAGACACTAATAGGGTCTCTCTCCTCTACCTCTCTGCCTTTTTTTGACAAGTCATGTTGGTATCATATAACTTTTAGACTGCTTCTGACACAGTTAATTGGAATTGTCCACTAGGTTGTTAACAGGAGGACAAAGACACATGTTCTGGGACAGCTACATTGCTTAGCCTTAGTCCTTGAAGTTAGAACCAAGCTGTAATCGGAAGAAAAGGCATAAAGGTTTTTCTGAAAGAAACTGAGACAGACAGACTGGTCTGGGATTAGGCTTGATAGCAGCACCATGGCTGCACCCACTGCCTTCAGCTAACACTGAGATAGGTCCTAGGAAAAGAATGAATTCCATGTAAACAGCCATCCAGAGTAAACTGTGTCTGCTTAGTCCTAGATTGAATATCTCACTCCCACTGCAAAGATTGCAGCAAGTGTGCAAGTGTCACAGCCCATCTCATGGCTGGCAAGCAACTGTTCCCTACTTGTGCTCAAAAGCCAGACTTCCCTTTGAATGCAAAGGCTGCAGCTTCCCAGAAAAACTGAAGCACTGCCTGAAGTCCATCAGTGGGACGTTTGCCTGAGCAAGGACTGCAGGCTCAACCTATGCCCCATAGGTGAGGGATCCCACACCAGCTCCCTTCCAGCTTTCCTCTTTGCAAGTATGAAATATGAAAACAAACTCTTGCAGCTGCTTTCTTCATGTCCCCTCTGCAGCTGCAGGGAGTGGCTTTTCAGCTCTGTGTTGCTCTAAAAGCACTTCAAAAGGAGGCCAAAAGTAACTATACGCACTTTTGTTCATTTTAAATGTTCTCAGTTGCATTATCAATCACCAGCTGAGGATGTGGACAGACTGTCAGTTAGTCCAGGAGTTATAAGCTTGCGATGTAAGTTCACAAGCCGCTCAGCGCAGGATGTCTTTCCCCCATGTGCTCTTATACTAGATTCCATATGCTACTTTTCCTGTTCAATTAGCGTGAAATATCTCTAGCCCTTATTATTTAAAAATCTCTATCTACAGATTGGGGTTAAGTTAGCTGATTGTTAATTGTACAAATGAAAGGACTGATCCCTGCATGCAAGAATTCAGCAGTAGAGAAAAGCTTTAGCAATAGGATTATATGTAATTTACACATTGTTTGAGACCTTTTTTATGTCACTGCTGACATAAAGGGCTATAACATACATAAATACAAAGAGAATAAGAATCAGTCCTGTGAAGTTCTTCCAGATTCTTGACTGATGGATAGTCTCTCTGGGACATTCTGGAGAGAGATACTGATTTCTCCAAGTGCTGGCGTTAGCTTACTCCTCCTCAGAATACAAAAACTGCAGCTATCAACGAACAGGAGACTTCTGCAGTAACATAGAATATGCTCAATTTTAAGAGTGAACTTCTTATTTTTGATTTCAACATTAACTCAGAACATCAATGAGAAGAACAAAATGCTGAGGGACAAAGCCTCAGCTAGTCTCAATCAGCACTGAAGTCAGCACTAACCAAGGATCTTCATGACATTGCCAAAACAAACTGCTCTGTGCCTAGAGAGGAAAGTGGTCTAGAATGTTTGATGTGTTTGATAACCTCCGTAAACAATAGCAGAAAAATGCATCACTAAGAGTATTTTTATTCTCAAGATGCAGGGTAATTGAAATATACAACCTCTGTTCAGCAGTAACTGGGGACTGTTTATGCAAAGGACTGTCTAAAATCAGGTAACTGCAGTCAGTTGGGATTTTCTTCACTAGAGTCATGCCTTGTGTTATCAACAGCCTCCAAATTTTTACGTTTAGGAGAGAAAGTACAGTAGGCTGAGAATAGAGCCACGAACAAAGCTCAACAAACCTAACATCTAAGGAATAGCTATTCTTCGTATGAATATACATATTCCCTTGCAAGTTAGAAGAGTCAATACTCAGCTCTGTTTGCTGTAAACTTTGTATTAGTTGCTCTCTGCTTAAACTAGTTTTGTCATCCAGCCAGGTGCATGAGCCAGACAACCAAATCCAAACACAAGGCACAAAAATTTACTCATCAGAATAGATACTTTGCATACAGCTCAGGATTCATTTCTTTATATCACTGGGCAAGTGTTTGTAAATACAGAACACACTTGCAATTGTCAGGACCAGCTAAGAAATAGGAAGATAAGAAGAGATCATTAAATCAAATTGTTTACTTAAAAGATGTATTGATTTATCAGCTCTGATAATGACAAAGATGATCTTTGCCAGTCCTCAGGTGGATTCGAGTTTTAAACTCTAAATAAAGACTGCTTCAGCTCTAGCTGCTGTGGGGAGAACTTGATGAAATTTTAGCATAAATGAAAACTGCCGCTTATTACTATATTAAAAAAATACCTTTCAGCAGCTAAATGACTGAATGGGGTAAATACTTCAATGTGGTTTTAAATGTTTCTGCCACGACTCAGTGTGTTTTGATTCCTATCATTAACTTGTCTTCATCATACAGGTGCTCCTTCTGTAAATGAAGAAAGGGAGGAGTCTGCAGAAGCTATTAGGAACAGAGTTGACTGCATTCTTTGTCATGAATAAGATGCCTGAAAAATACACTTTTGTCTATTCCCCAAACCATCTACAGTTAACGAATGGCTTGTTCCCCAAAGAATAGATGTGAATATACCTCAGCCAACACTACACTTATGAAGTGTTCATTTTGAGCATCCTCCTTTCGAGACCTGTGAAGTCTGACTTACACACTATAGTCCTACAGATAGATTATACATAGATCCTGAATGAATGACTTGTAATTCTGGGGTTGGTGTTAAATTTTAATTTCTGACAGAACAGCAAACAAAGCCAGCTAGTAAACCTCTTGTTTACGTGAGGATACAGCTATTCTTGAGAGAAGAGTGAACTCCTACCTACTGAGTATGATAGAAAATGTCCAAAAACAGTGAAGAGGAAAGACACAACACTGTGACTACCTCAAACACTCCTTTAGAGATTGAATAAGCACTCAATACTTGGAAACACAGACGTTAATTATGTAGTTCTGTAGTTTATGGTTCTGAGGGATTTCCAAGATCCTAAAGCACACAAATTAGGTTCTTTCCCTTCTTTTCTAGCTTTAAAAACCAATCAATCAATTTATCTCATTCCTGCTCTAAGCTTTGTCTCCCTTTCTCTCATTCACTGTCAATTAACAAAAGCACACAGGATATGTAGATATGGCTGTGGACTGTAGACTTCCAATCTCTCAGTCTCATTTAATATTCCTCTTTCCACCATAGTTCATTTTTAATAAGAGGAGATAGAGATCAGGTAGAAGTAGATGGATCACATCTGAGCAACTCACAATGTTACGTGCAGATACTTCAGAAGTCTATACCCAGCAAAGGAAGGAAAAAAGAAAATGGGGAGAAAAAAACAAACCCAAAAGGACCTTGTCAGAGCTCAGAAGTAAAGAGAATGGAGGAGTGGGTTTGCAGATGCTTTAAGGCAGCATAGGTTGGCACTGCAAAGCCATGCTCTGTATCAGCACAGTCTGCCTTGATTTAAAAGCAGGCATTTGCTTCTGCAAAGCCTTATGGCAGCATTTTCTCTCAGATAGAAAATGTTCACGTTGCCAGAGCAGAAAATGTCCTTTTTCATGGGAAAAGCAATTGTTGATGCTGGCAATTGACTGAGGCTTACAGCCAAGGATTTAACATGGCAGCATTCTTTTGCCTTAAGTGGATTCTTGGACCCCTACTCTGTTGCAAAAGAGGTCCACGTGGAATATGTGCTCTCCAGCCTAAAAATGGAGCTATCCTCCCTCCTCCAGCACAGGCGGTACCACAGACTCTTGCTTAGCTGGCCTTACAGCTGGGATACAGCATGGGTTCCTATCAGAATTTAATCACCTGAAACGATAGTGTTAACTTTGACTTGGAAGCAAGGCTGGTATTTTGTTATTTTTTTGCAAAGTGAATTCTTAGTTATGAACTGAAGGCATTACAGGGAAGGAAAAGGCCACTTGGCCTAATAAACTTTCCCCGCTTTGGGGTTAGCTGAACACCGCCTCCTTCAATCCCCCCTCTCTCTCTGCAGAAATAAAATATGTCTCCTTTCCTCCTGAACTCATTTATAAAAGCTTGATTTAAGGGCCTAACTTGGCAACATGTTCCATATGTCTGTTATTCTAGGAGCACGCAGGCAATGGGCCAAACGCAGAGCTCGTGCAATGGGCACAATTCTCCCTGCTTGCTACGGGAGTTGTACCCGCCTTTGCCTGGGTTTAATTTGCTCCAGCTTGCCTATGGTTACAGAAGATGGCTGGGGCTGAGGAAAGCTGAGTTGCATTCCCAGCTCTGCCAGAGGCTTGCCGTGAGACCTAAGGGAAAACAATCTTCTTGGCTTTGTTCTGCCTCAGTTTACACAGGCTCTAAGCTACTCATCCCCTCCAAGGGAGCTCTGTGAAGCTTAATTAATAATGGCAACTACTAAGTCCCTTCAGAAGACAGGCAAGAAATACCATGCATACTGTAAACAAAGGGGCAGTATCAAAACCAGGGCAGCTACATTAAAAAAAAAAAACCAACCCTGCTTCACAGAGACCTATTAGAAAGAAGGGGTATTTAAAAGCAAATTAAGGTCTGGACCAAATTCTGCATACTCTGACTTTACAAGCACAAACTATTCCAATGAAATCTAAGCGAATATTAACATAAATAAAAATATGCATGAAGTTGTTTACAAGGGACAGGCTGTTCATGACTGATCCCAACTACATAGAAGAGTAATTATAGAAATCAAGTTGGTAGAAACAGATCCAGAGAAGAATTATTGCAGAAAACAAGGAGCAACTAAAAACTTTACCTCTGGGAATTTCAGTACAAGACAGGACTGATCTTTCCCTGAGCTTATCAATGTAGATGATGCTCTCTTAGAGAGGATTTTATGTAGCAAAGAAAAAGAAAGAGTTTTGCCCAGCTACAAGTTTGCTTTGCACCCTACCATATAAGCAAAAAAATGTTTGCCCAAGTCCAGCACTGGTCTGTTTTGCATGCTGTGACCTGCTTCCCTTTCAAGGGGGACCACATCCATCATTGCTGCTTGCTTTGGCAGCCCCTTCATTTCAGGTACTGGGATTTCTCTGTCTACCTTGCAGCACTGGTGGGCAGTGAAGCAGTGTTTGGCGAATGCTACCCCTGCTCACTGTCACGTTCATTCACTGTGTGGTGAAGTCAAACCCATTGTGAACGAACTAAAAATCATCTCAACTGTCAGCAAAAGGATTTACACAACTTGCTTCTCTCCTTCAAAGAGTGATTGCAGTGCGAAAACATGCTGTTCTGCCAGTAGCAGCGTTAGCTGTTTTCAAACAGAGCAAGCTGGGGAAGGGGAGAGCTTGAAGGAAAAAAAAAAAAAAATCTTATAAAGAATTTCTTTTAGGTGAAGCCAAATAGACATTTACTCTAAATCCAATAGACCAGCTTCCTCATTATTTTTTTCTTTTCCTTGCACCCCCCCCAGAACTCCCTCCCCACAGGTGGCAGATATTAGACCCCGCACACCTCCGGCAGATGCAGCAGTCCATCACCGGCGGTCTCAGACTGCCCTCTACAGTCTTCTCACCCACCCAGCTCTGCAGCAGGTCTCCAAGCTAAAGACCTGCCAAATCTGTCAGAACTTGTGACATATTAAAGGTACCAGAGTGTCACATATCAGGCAGATAAGCCAGTAATAGTGAGCCATCCGCTCGGGGAAACTGATGACTCAGAGAGGGTCTCTCCACTTGGACTTCTCCAGTATAAGAGATGATCCTGCAATCATTATTCATTACCATTTCTTCCACTGACTGATTCCTCCTTCATCCTTAGAAAGGCTGGGGAAGAGAGTGTAGATCAGAGCCAACCTCAGCAAAGAACTCCCTGAGGAGAAATGAGTCACCTCCTCACCACCCACTCCCACCCCTGCATCCCTTTGACACGTCATTTTCCCCACTGCTTCGGACACAAGCACAGCTCACATTTTTTCAAGTGTTTCTTCCATCCCTAATTACACTACCAGATATCTTAAGAATAAAGTTGGTGTTTAAGAGATGGCAAATGTTTGCTTTGACCTTTAATGTTGGCAACTTTCAAAAGCTATTACTGTGCCCCCTGATACTCCCTCCTCTATGATTTCTTCCCATAGGTTATTGCTAGGTGGCAATGAGGGATGGTGGTGGATAAGAGAGGAAAGATGCCTGATGATTTTTCATTTTTAAACAGAAGGGAGAAGACCACATGCCGTGCAACACAGATTTCTTGCAAGAAGCAAAATGTACTGTAATGGGGACTCGTGGAAATTAAGTGAAAAGAAAAACCTGTGAAACCAAGCTCAGATATCACAGGCCATAGACAAAAGAAGAGGGGAAAAAAAAACCAACACGTGTGTGTGTGTATAAATATACACACCATGTCTTCATTAAAGCCAGATAAAGTTTGTACACCTTCCCCATGGTGGCTGGCAAGAGCTTGTGTCCCAGAAGAATGGCTTTAATCTCATTTCAGACTCAATAATATAGTGCCAGATGTTCTTGGAAATCTATTTTGCCCCTGTACATTGTGCAATTAACCTTTCGGTTTCCCAGAGATCAAATTAGAGCTGTGGAGATGTTTCCAAACCTCTCTCTTAATGAGAGAAGCATGGGGTGTTTGAACCAACCGCTGAGCCATTTTCCCAGTCCTCTGCTCCTTTGGATGTGCCAGGAAGGATGTCAGGACAGCCAGAGATGCCATTGTTTCAGTTGCATGGGCAAGGGGGCGGGCAGAAATATAAATAGTCCAGGCTAAAAGCATTTTATCAAGTTTCTAATGTTGGAGCAACTTAAAGAACTCCATTTCCTTTGATTATAGAAATTTTCTACAAATTCTGGGCATCTTTTTCCAGAAGGAAATAGAAAGCACAGCATTTCATCCAGAGTCATGTTATACTCACAGCTCAGTGTGCCAGTAACAGGCAAGGATGTTGGTAAACCCAAGGCCAGCAAACTGACAACTGGTCCAACAAGTAGATTTTTCTGGGTAAGTACGTCCATCTGCGGAAAACTCTGCTGATACCAGGTCACACAGATGTGACAGTAGCATGGGTTTGCTCCTAAGATGAATGCCTAACTTGGGACAAGGAATTTGTCACAGCTATGGCCACATCCTGGGTGCAGGATGCAGCTTCTTACCTGCCGAGTTAATTCAGCGTCCGCTAGGTCTGAGTGGGCTGGCTGAATTCTAATTTCAGTATTACCCAGGCCTTTTTAAACTCTGGAGTAACTTAGGTGCTTTTGCATCCCATTTATGAGCATGAAATTTCAAGTAAGCTGCTGGAAATTATTAAAAGGGGCTTATTATTCAAGAAAATGTAAAAGGGCTAAAAATGAAGTACAAGAAATTTTCTTATAGTGCTCAGGAGCAAGCAAACACTGAACCTGAGACATGAGAGATTTAAAAGAGCCCCGATGAGTACTTCTTAGGCAACCCAACACATTAAATCTCTCTATCATCTCCTTAATTCCATCACCTGGCATTTGCACCCAGTCCCAGGAAAAGCTAGAAAGCAAACAGAAAGGTAGCAGTAGCTCAAGAGCACGTAAAAGGTTGCTCGGTCTTAGGGTTTTATTTACTCGCAGGTATTGACAGGATGTTATCCCCATAGCTTGAGAGAGAGAGAAAAGTGTTTGCATTAGCAAATATCTGCTGGTTCTAAAATATTGACACAGCAGAACCTCAATATTTTCATTCAAAACTTTCACTCTAGGACACATCTGTAGAATATGATCTATGCATCAAATATAAAGCCAGAATTTTAATTGTAAATTTTATCTCAAAACCACAGTGATCTACATAAAACAGAAGAGCTTGACCAGGAGAAAACTTTAACTTTTCAATTACAAGATGGCTTTGAGGTACATGTGCGCCTGTTTATTTATGAAGCTGCTTCTATTGTTTTAATGTAAACAGGATTCAAAGTCCATGGCAGCTAGGAGGGTCCAGTCGAAATGATTTCAAAGAAAGGTTCTTAGAAAAGTGCTGTGCTATTCAGGGAAGTGGTTCCTGTATCATGACTGAAGCACTATTGAAAAAATAAATAAATATTTTTATTACAAAATGATAAAAAGATTTGAAGAGAAAAGCTGGCTAGATATGAAAACAAAGTTTCACATAGAGGGGCCTTTGATACACATGATTTACTCTGATGACAACAGGACATGCTGAGAAGTGCTGAAAGCTTATTAATATTATACAAAAGACTTTTGTTTATCATTTGCCTGACTGCATGGGAGTTGCAAGAAGCAAGCAGCAACATAGCTGGTGCCGTGTTTTTAGAGCTGCATAATGAGGGGAGTTTTAGAAAATACTGCTGGTGCAAACAATTGAAATGAAACTCACTTGCAAAGTCAAAGGACAGTGACACTGATGTTACAACCACTGCTCAGAGGCTTGAAGCTTCAAAGGTTCATCTCGGTACCCAAAAGATTCAATCTTCATTTCAGGCCCAGAAGAATGGCAGTATTTCCCAGTCAGGAGCTCAGTGATTTGGTGCTGCATACACTTTTTCTCCCCCTGACACTCCTGGGACAGAATTCGTTACTGAATGAATATTGTTTGACCCAAAAAAGCTCAAATTTAACCAAATGAGGATGGAGCCACTGTAGGGAGGGCATAACATGAGCCTCTCACGTCAAAACTAGAAACAGGTCTCCAGGATTTCCATGTCTGCCCACGTACATTCCCACAGTGTGTGTCATGGGCTATAATCCCAAATGGGCACAGGAAAAGGATGGTGCCTTGGTGTGAGCCACCCAGGCTGTGGCCTCAGGCTTATTTTTATCCATGTCCTATAAATACCAGATGCAGGAAGGGATAACAG
Organism: Nycticryphes semicollaris; assembly: GCA_013400055.1. Lineage (NCBI taxonomy): Eukaryota > Metazoa > Chordata > Aves > Charadriiformes > Rostratulidae > Nycticryphes > Nycticryphes semicollaris. Next base: position 617,893 of record VXBJ01003382.1, read on the forward strand.
TAAGTTTTTATTAGGAAAACAAAAACCAATTTCTACAATTACTATAAAATATTAATAACAAAACTCTAGAAACTCCTTCCTTCCCATGGGGAAGTACTGCAGGGTTCATTGCAAACCCTAAAGCCACTTGCAATCAATCTCATTTCATATTTGATAAAGCACACAACACAAATAGGAAGCCTTTTGTCACCAACGTCATCGGTGATAAAGTACAGTATTATTTCACCACACCTTTCCCAGATGGACATTGTTTGATCAGCAATATCGGTCATTGGAAATCTTCACCCTGGTACCCGCATTGCTTGTGGTCAGCAAAGGAGGAAGAATCTTCATTGCGCCTCTTTGTTGCTGCCTAAGAGGATCCCCAGTTCAGGGCTTTTACAGCACTTTACCTGAGCTGAAGGACTCACAATGTCTAGTCAAAGAGTATTAGTCACAGCAACAATTTAGCGACAGATTACTTATTTTCCTGACAGGAAAAGTCATGTGCAGGGGCGGGGGTGTGAATCAGCAAGTAAAAATTACCTTTAAAAAGTCACTGTTCTCATAAAAAGCTTTAGGTTCCATTTGTTTCAGCAAGTGTTCAAAAAGGCTGCCTAATACAAAACATTGGCTCTGCTCGCCAGACTTCTGGTTGGTGGGCCACCTAATTCTGCAACAGGCACTAGCAAGTCCACCAGCTGCAGCCAGCCCTTGAAACATCACCCAGCTAAAGCACTGGACCCCTGGGTAGACATCTGCCCACGACCAGCCAGCACCATCCAGCCCACCATGCAGAAGCTCAGAGACACATCTCAGAAGAAGTCAAGATGCCTACAGTATGAAAACTGAGAAGTCCTTGTTCCAATAAGAGATGAGACATGGCAAAATACTAGCAGGCTTTCACAAAGCTTCTCTGTTCACAGCCCATTTAATTACACTGTTCTGTGAATAAAGGGAGACTCTTTCTCTAATGTAATAAATATGTCAACTTTTAAGAATATTATAACCATTTCAAAGGGAGAGGAGGAGAACAAATAATTGGAAAAGACAGAAAATGGCCATATTCTATGTAAAATGTGAAATAGTGCTGTGCCTATGGCCACTGCTACATCCTGTCATGCAAGAAGCTCCAACTGTTTTTTGTTGGGGGTCTCCTACACAAAACTACCCTGCAAGGACAAGCCACATCTCCATATGTCTTCCAGCTGGCATGGAAGCAGCAGTAAGGTAATCAGGAGAGATTCAGAATTTGGCATGAAGGTGGTGGGCAGAATGGGAATCTCCTCCACTTTAAAAAAAAAAAAGCTATGCTTTTCGGAAGTGCTAAGTATTCACTCTCTGAAAATAAAGAAGCCTCTTTTAGAAGAACCATTTGAAAACTGAGGCATAGTCATTGCTGAAAACATAGGCCCTAATATTTAGCAAAACATTATGAGAATTTCCACCTTCGTATGACATAACCTTATCTGTGCCTTGACAGTGGTGTAACCTTCTCTTGGTATGCCAACCTGGCAGCAGTCAAGGGGAACATGGTGAGCCTTAAGAAGCTCCATCTTTAGGAGGCTGAACAACAGACTGAACTTCTTACAAGACTTCAGCTGCAAAGTGTTAATTATATCATCTTTGTGTATGCCATTATTAGGACTGCAGGGTACTCAATTAGCTCTTTTTTTCCTTTTTATTTAATGGCATTATAGCATGATTGGTAACACAGACATCCCCAATGGCTGCATGGGTTGTACTTATGCCACATGAAAACCAGAAAATTTGTAACATAAAATCTGGCCATTTGCCAGATTTCTACAGGGCATTAGTAACAAACTGGTGAAGCTCATTAAAAAAAAAAAAAAAAAAAAAAAAAAAAAAGAGAGAGAGAGAGAAACCTATAACCATTAAAAGTCCATTAAGCAGCATGTCATTTTGTAAAGCTAAATAGCCCACAGTAATCAAAAGCATATGAACCCCAGCTGGGTTACCCAGCAAATTGTTTCGATTTAGGGGGGAGAATTCATCAAGAAAGATTGTTCCTCAGATTGGGTTGATTTTTCTCCTTCAGTTGCTGGCTCCATGTCCCATTATAATTACAGTGATTGATGCACCTTGCAGACAAAGGTGAAGAGTGACCAGAATAGCCAGAACACCTGCTCAAATCCAAGCCACTGCTAATGTGGAAACTCTGCACAAAGGCACATCACTTACAGTTATACCCCCATCACTGACCAGCTACACGGGAAGTAACTTCTTTCCCATTTTCCTCTTCACTGAAGTTGCACATGGGTTATCAGTGAGCTTTGCCCATCCCCACTCCCTACGTGAAATGAGAAAAGTCACTGTCATTACAGTTTGACACAAAGAAATCATTCAATGATGGACTGTCAACCAAGAAAGAAGAAGAGGAAAAGAAAAACGAAGAAAGGATGAGTCTTTAGTAATAGTAATTACCATGCAACTCCCCCTTCCAATGACAAACAGACATTATTCACCTCCTAGAATATGTGAGCAACACCTCTCCAAGTCTCTGCTTGGAGAGCACCATAACACTATGAACTAAGCCTTTGTGTTCACTCTCTCTGCGCCTCATTTGCTGTGGTACTTCCGTAGGTATCTTTCAAAAAACTACTTCTTAGGTCTCAACTCAGCAAGGTATGGCAGCATGCACCTGAACACAAGGTGTTTAGCTTCTTAATCGAGTATCATGTAACAGCTTGCTGAAGTGGGACTGCAAGTTCTCTCTGCTCCTAGCTGTATAACAGAAATAACTCCTTCCTACAGAATTTAAAGACAAATCACTGCCCAAAGCAAAAGGGAAGAAACTAATTCATCAAATGACACGGTTCTGCTACATCCTCCATTTTCAGTTGGGTCTTTTAGGATTTTTCTCAAGGCTTTTAACACAGGTGATTTTTTTAAAGCCACTCCATTTTATATTATTGGGGTGACTAAAAGTTTCATTTAATTGAAAACTTGAGTTGACCTGCCTGAGTGCACAAAAATAGCTCATTGCTTCTTTATATGCAAGGTCTTTTGGAGTAGCTGGACTCAGACCTTTGATCTGTCCCAGGAATTTACATTTTGAATTCTCCTGGATGAAGAGGCAGTTTGGAAATTGTTACTTTATGGGAAGGCCACAAAACTTAAAGCCAAAACTCCAAACTGTCCGATCTGGAAAGTCATGCTGTCCTTGAATGTTTTTACAAGAGAGTAGAGTTTTTAGGGCACCCGAAGGGCTTGCAGTCATCCAACGGCTGAAATGCATTATCTCTATATAAAGATTAATTTGGGAATCTGCAACGCCGGTTTCAAAGCTGTGTCCTCTTTATAAAGAAGCATATGTAGCCCTTTAAGCACAGTGTTTATTTTCACAAGACTTATCAGTTAAGCTGGACAGTTTATTTACAGTGGAAGTCTGCTGCTGAAGAAGAGCTTTAGATGGGACATAGCTGAACTGCTAATACTGAAGTACAGCAGTAAACCATCCAAATGCTGAATTACTTCCAGTGCATTTCCCATTGCAAATAACAAGATACAAATGAAGAAATAAGATGACATCTTAAGATCAGGAGACTCAGATTGCATTTGTTTCAACCGCTGGATGTGGCCACTGTAAAGCGTGCACAGATGGTGTTCCTCAAATGTCCTCGTATTAACCTTGGCTCACGGTTAAGAATTAAACAAGAAATAAAGCAATGCAGGAGTTGCTCGCTCCTCTATTCTTTGTGGTCCAGAAGTGCACAGAGAGACCTCAGACAGAACTTGAGCTTTTACTACAATAAATAAAAAAATTAAAACCACACACACACTCTAATTTTAGAAGCGGTCATTTTTAATCAGTCATTTCTATCCATCACAGGGCTACCTCCATGAGTGCCTACATCTGCTTTATAAAGATGGTGCAAAACTCAACTATTTCACCAACACCTTGACACCTCCTTTCAATGCCTGAACAAAACCCCTTGTTACAAGCAAACCCATTTTTGTGCCTTTGTTTCACAAATCAACCTCCGAGAACACAAATAGCCTTGAGAATGGCTGCTGCTCCATTTCCAACGGATAGCAGCTCTGGCACCCACCTCCAGAGCCCACAGCCCCCATTTCCACTCCCCCAGCACCAGTTCATGGTGCCTTTCAGGCATCCTGCTTGCCTGCAGCAGTGCCACGTGGCTGCTGCTTTTACCTTACACAAAGGAGTTTGATTCCCTTCCCTCCATCCACTCATAGTTTTCCCCAAAGTCCTAGAAGCCTCATTCCCCATGAGGCCTCAGCCCGTGTCATATTAGTGGAGGAACAGGTTCAAAAGTTATTAGAGAGGGCCTTGCTCACAGACAAAGGGAAGGACAACAACAGCAGTATCCTCTATTTTGGCCTCCAGAATGCGAAGTTTTACAGTCTATTTTATTAGCTATTGAGGGAGGCAGTAACTAAGCTGTAAAAACTGCAATGAATGACACTAAACTGCTTAAAAGACTGTTTGTTATAGGAAGCACACACATTTATGCATGTGTACCTGAATAACCCAGATTTTTTGCATCTGTGAAGCTGCAGTGGGAATTTCTTAACTACTGGTCCCCTTATAGCAATTTGACATACTGGGGGGCGGGGAGGGGAATTAAATTCAATAGGACAAGTGTAAGATAGGCAGGAATAATTAACTACAAAAATAAAGAACAGTGATCAAGTGATCAGTTGTTGGATAGCACATCTTTAGAGAGGCAGAGGGGTGCAGCTGATCCTGAGCAGGACATGGAAAAAAGGAATACTTTGCAATGGGATCAATAAAAAGAAATATAACTTCTAAGATACCTGAAGCGATCTTTCTCTTAGATCCATGGCTATATCTTAGCTGGATTCTGGGTCCAGTTTTGAGCTGTGTATCTTAAGAAAGATGTAGGTCAATTGAAGAGAAGGCAGAGATTTGGGATTATTTCGCCTAAAAAGTAGAAGGCTTAGGGGAGATGTGATAACATTGTCAAGTCCATGGTATGTTAGTGCAGAGAGGAAGGAATCATTTGTCGCTATATCTTTGGAGCATGATAACAACCAGCGGGCTTATGCCACAGCAAAAAAAATTCAGGCTGGCATTTACAGTAATAAGAATAGCAAAGGGCAAGAACAGAAAGCCTAGGAAAGCCACAGGGCAGCTGCTCCTGGAGATCTTTCAAGAAATTGTTAGACAGGCTTGCCAGGTGCGACACAATTTTTGTTGATCCTGCTCTGATGTAGGGAGACACATAGATAACATTCTGAGGTGCTGCCCAGCCCTACTTACCAGTTTAAGTATGGAATCAGTCAGAAAATGAACACAGGAAATACGTTTTAAATATTCTTTTTTTTTTTTTTTTCTACAATTTATCACCTCAAGAGTGACTGATTTCAACTTTAATCTGAGTGTTGGCCAAAGTTTTAAATTCTATTTGAACTGACTCTCTTCTTCCTTCAGCAAGGATGAAGCCAAGACAGCTTGAGGTGTAAAACAAACAGTACAGCCAAATTAGGCCTACAATACACAGAATCAAGTTCTGCAAACATGACACAAGTTTACACATAAGACATTCTGCTGGACTTGCGGAAAGGTATTGGTATCTTTGCAAGACAGGGGACATAATTTCTATGTCCACTAATAGCACACAAACAGCTTCCCCAAGCTCACTTGAAATCAGGATGTAGCCCCAGAGCTCCACTGATTTGTGAGTTTTATGTGTAATTTGCCTCTAGGGGTTTGTCACCTAATTCATTGAACAAGCAGAGATTTTAAGATAAATCTGGAAAAAATACAGAAGAAAAGAAAACTGCTCTCATAATGCACAAAGAAAATACTGGTCAGGGAGAGTGGAACAATAAAAGAAGAAAGGGCCAAACCAGATAATAATATTCTTAGCTCAAAAAAACAAAAGGGAAGCATCAGACAGAGATTTTACATGAGTACCCTAAAACAAACAGGGCTGATGTTAAAGGATTATTTAAGCAAGTCAGGAGAAGTTAGCACCAGTTAATGACAAGTTTGTTAGCTAACAGGCCGTTAACACTCAGACAAACTGGTCATTAAATGTGGCTACTACTTGTTTTAAAGGAGATTTATTAAACCTTTATTTAAAGGTTTAATGGGAAGGAGAACCCCAGTACACACACCTGGAGTCCCACAAATCTAAACAACACAGACTGCAAGCTGCTTTGCTTGGATTTGAAACAGAAAAATAAAAGTAAACCTTTCCCAGCCATCAGTTCTGTAGCAATAGGGTATTAGACGAGTTCAGATACTCTGATAGCTTCCTATCTAATAAGAACCACTTGAATCTTCATTACTTTGTAGTGCCATTATGGTAAGTGGTTCTGATCTGTGTCCTTTAGAAGCCCATTGCAAATTTCATTATTATTATTAGACAGAAGTTTGATAAAGCTCTTCACATTGCCTCTCTTGCGTATTCATCCCCTTGGGGTTTAGTGGAAGAAAAAAGAGGAAAAATAAAAACAGAAATAATACTATGTTAAAGGAGAAAGAGAAGGAACAAAAACTTTGGACTTTTTTGGTTCATTTCTACAATAATGTTAAAAAAAACCAACTTGCTCAGGAAAAGAACAGAAGTAGATCCCTAGCGTAAGACAGGTACTGGTACACACTCAATAAGGTATATAATTGTCAGGGAAGAAAGCACAGTGCACTCTTAAAAAAAGTACTGGACTAGACCTAGGGAGAAAATTATACTCCTAACTCTGTAACTGACTGACCACAAGTTACTTCATCCTCTCCCCTGTCATTTTGCCTGTTTAGTTTAAACTGTCTTTCACTATACAGAGGGTACAATTGAAGTGCCTGTATTAGCATTCCAGCTTCCTCTGTGCTTGTGGCTACAGAGAAAACAGGTCAGAGTAGGAGAAATAATATACTAAAAACTGCAAACAGAGCAGGAAAGGATATGAAAGAGGGTTTGGGAGCAATAAAAATTATCCCAAAAAAAATCCAATTCAGATGAAGACCATAACTTAAAAGTCACCAAATCTGCCTATGGAACAGCATCCCCTCCCACTAGTCACAGAGGGACCCACAGATTTGCCTTAAATGAGAAGCCTGAAATTAAAGGTCTATTAATACCCATTACATGCTCCTGCAGTAAGTCAAAACACGGGATGTCCAAAAGCTCAGGTGAGGTCTCCAAGCAGATTATAAGCTAAACTTCCATCTCCTTAACACAGCTTTTTCACCTCTATAACTCTGAGTTTCTGCAGTATCGCTCCTCATCAACAGGAAAGAAAAATGAAGAGGGGCAAGAACTTACAAGAAGGCTTGAAAGGCAAATACTTCCAATGTGGCCACAATACTTTTTTTTTTCTGAGTACGTGACCTGAGGCACTTTGGATCCTGTTTTTGGCAGAGCTGAGCATCCACAGCTCTAATGAACCTGTCCCTGACAGCCCTGGGCACTCGCAGCTTAGAAAAATGCCGAGGCTGTCGGAGAGGACAGGATCCCACTACTGGACGTGCTCAAGCCCTGTGAGGCTCTTCAGATATCCCCAGCTGCAGCCAAGAAACAAACTGGTGTCAGAGCTGAGAACTGGCCCCAAGAGTCTGCACCACTCGGCCTAAAAAACTCCTTTTTCTAAACTTGCCATTTCTATGATTTGCTCTTTGTCTTTCAAATATTTCTGACTTTCAGCCTCCCGGGATCTAACAGCCTCCTGCCGGAACACTCACATATGCCAGAACCATTGTTAATATTATTTCACGAGATATTAGGATTACAGATGCATCTCCCTTGCCTTGTTTGCAGGAGCTTTTCAAGAGAAGACTATGGACATGTCTAAACTCCTAATATCTGCTGTGATAATACCATTTAAAGGCAAGTGGGCTGGGAATGGGAGAGAATAACTGATATTTTCATTTAGCTGCTGATTCGACTGGGATTTAGAGAACAGTCTGATTGATGTCTCGGCTTCATTTAAAATAAAATAATTAGGCTACTAAAATCTGGAAAGTAAATTTTCATTTTAACTGGTCTGTGTGCTTAGCCCAGGCTTCAAGAAAGAACATGCAACATTACAGGAATGGAAATGAGGAGTCGGGGTAGAAGAAATTATATACTGTAAATTAGAGGCAGACGAGGAAAGGATATGAAAAAGGGTCTGGCAGAATTAAAATAATCAGGAACTAAGAGGAAAAACCAAGAGTTCAAAAAAAGTGTAGAGCATTCCATTAATCGTCACTGTAGGAGGTAACAGAGGGTGGACAACAATATGAGGACTGAAGAAGCACAACTAAGAGACATAAAGCTGTAGATAAGGATAAAACAGACATAAAATTCACATTTTTTTGTTCCAAATAGCACTTGGGTCCCTGCTTAGTAGGAACAATGAAAGATTGGCTGGGGAACAAGTATGCTCCCACCTACATGGAAGTAAGTTGTAGGATCAGGCCTGCAAAAACATGCGCAACTTAAACGTCTTAAACCCCCAAATAAATGTACATTTTGATCCTGCGCATCACCCTATCACAGTACAAAGGCAGTTAAAGCATCAGACATAAAAAAAATCCCAATGAATTTTGGAACTGATCTCAGAACTCTGTGAAATTTCAGGCCTACAACTCAACTGCATAAGAGCTTAGAAACACAACTACATGCACCAGCTGGACACCCCTAGACAAATACACAGACTCTGACAGCAAGAAGCACAAAACAACACACTTTGTTGAGACAAAAAAGCCTTTTGTTTATATGAAGCCAAGATACAGTACTTTACATCTGTATACACAGACCACGAGACCATGGCTAACAAGTTCATCGCGTAGCTCCAGTCAGGCACCGAGTCAGAGTGTTACAACACCCACTCCAGTGGCCAACAGCACCCTCAGGATTGCTCAGAAACAGAACGTAAACTTTCCAGAAGCCAGGAATCTCAGGCAACGAATGGAAAACAAGTTGAAACAAAATCAAGTAATAAGTCCTTTCGATCTTTACAGTCACTCCCATAGTGTGAAAGTCTCATCTGACTGTGACAGGAAAGGGACTAAACACTCCTTCTCCCCTGTAGTGATTACTCCATATAACTCAGTTTCATGGTTGCCTGGTCTTTCACACCTACCTTCCTCTGGAAGCCAGTCACCCATAAAATATAGTATATGAACTGCACTATATTAGCTAGAGAAAAATGAGGCACTCGAAATCTGAGAGAAAGCTGAAAGAAATTTACACTAAGTGAATATTGCATACCCAAGGGACAGGGGTACTTGGAAGAAAATTCCTTTAAAAACAGATTGGTTTCCCCCCCTCTTCAGAATTTAACTTTTTTATTATTATTATTTAAAGTAAGTTTGCTAACCCCCTATGCACCTCTTTCTCAGCACACAGGATATTTTTGCCACATACTGTCATGCATACACTGAAGTGGTCTGGAATCATTCTGTGATTCTGTGAGTAACTTTTGTCTTCTACTTAACATCAGTGAAAGAAGCTGAGTTTGGGTGTGTTTGGGTGCTATTCTACAAGAAAGCTAAGGACCAACCATGAAAAAAAAAAAA